>JANRFK010006693.1:3288797-3302580 GCA_030068395.1 Apalone spinifera
CTTCAATTCAAAACGTGCTCTCCTGCTTCAGAAGGTGGGAGACCCCACGCCGGAGACTGACGAGGTTCCTCCTGCCGGCTGCCGCGGTGACTGCAGCCCTCTTCCCGTGGTGATGGAGAACTACTCAAAATACTCGCCTTGGCCCACCAGTGAATTTGGCCTTCGTTAACCTGGGGCCTATCGCTGCTACTAAGCAACATCTGCGGGTGGGATTTTTTCAGAGGAACCTCGTTCTTTGGAAAGCCCCCGCCACCGGGGGGCAATTGTGTGCGTTGGGCACGGCCCAGCGGGGCTGCCCTGCTCCAGGGCGAGTACGGGGATGGGGGGAGGATCCTGTCGTGTTTCCAGCTCGCAGGAAGCGCACGTGAAGTTGTTCTCCCCTCTGTGTGCCAGGGACGCCTCCTGGGCATCAGGACGGCGTGAGGAGTGCGGGAGAAAGGTTCCTCGTCACCTCCTGCTCCCCGGGGCATTCCCGTCCATGGCAGCTGTGCTGAGCTGTGTCCAAGGTGGGGGGTGGCACATTGGGGGCTGGGGAGGAGGAGGTGAGACGTTTCCTTAGCACAACCGAACAGCCGGTCCAGGGCTGAGTCTCCACTCGCCCACACCGGGGCAGCCACGCTAACGTGGGACTGATGAAATGGAGGGGAGACCTGAGTTCTGAGGTTTTCCCCCCTCGAACTAAGACCTCGTGTTTCAGCTTGCCTGTCTCATGTCGTGCAACAGGCTTTTCAGGGAACAGGGCTGGCAGCCTGGCAGGCAAGACGTGATTCACCGCCACCGATTTGTCCGGGGAAAGGATCCACTGCTCCCAGTCAAGCTCTGCGATTATTTCTTCTCAACAACTCTCTGGAGGCTCACCCAGATTGTGGGTCTTAGGGCCAAATTCTCTGCTTACGGACGCAGGCGCAGCTTGCGGAAAGTCAGTTTAGCTTTCTCATTTTACCTCAGCAGAAAATGTGGCCGTCGGTTTTCACATGGCTGAGTGCCAGGGAGCTAAACGCTGCCGTGAGACCTCCGGCAACCGCTTCCAGGTTAATTCACACTCCTGAATAAAAGCCAGGCAGGAACATCAGCATTGCAAGGTGATGAAATTGTTGGGAGTGTCTTTACGGGAACGGTCTGTTCTATTCGAGCTTGCGTTTACAGACGCTCCCCGTCAGGGTGGATCACTAAAGCACAGATGATTGCCTGACACATTTCACACTGGGGAGATGTGCGGCAAGCTGCGTTACAGATGTGAGCAGCATGATGGATCGAGCGCAGAACGGGCTACACAGCAGATTGGAGGCAAAGGGGCTTCATGCTGCCCCAGGAGCAGTGCAAAATGCACATCTGTCGAGGCGCCCCAAAACGGCAGCCCCCGTCCCGAAGAGCTTCCCACCGCCAACAAGTGGCAACCGCTAACGGGAACACCCAGCCCTATCAGGACAGCCGCTGACATCAATAACATTGTTTTGAAAACATGGTGCAACATTCTGAACAAGAAGCCTGCCAATGAATCTCAGAGCCCCTCGCAAACTTCCCCAGGTGTCTCTGTTGGGTTTCCACAAGCACATTCCCAGCAAACTGCTGCACTCGTGTTCTGAGAATTCACAGTCTTATTAGTTCAGAAGAGAAATCGCAGGGACGCTCAACCACAGTGGCAAGGGATCTTCCAGCCTTGCTGCAGGGAAAATCCACAGGAAACCTCAATTTTACATAAACCACCGACTTTATTTCTGCTTTCTCTTAGGGCAGGTCTCCCCTTCCTGGAGATTGGCACTGCAGCTATCGATCCCCCGGGGGTTGATTTAGTGGGTCTAGTGAAGACCTACTAAATCAACCACCGATCACTTTCTTGTCGGAACTGGGACTCCGCCGGAACGAGAAGCATGAGGGGAGTCAATCGGAAGGTTTCTCCCATTGACCCTCCCACGGTGGGGATCCCGCAGCAACTCAGCCTAAAGTACATCAATTCCAGCTACGGTATTCCCCTAGATGGAGGTGCACACTGTAGGTCGACATCGCCCTGTAGCGTAGACCTGCCCTTAATACCATCATTAGACAGGGACAGTGGATGTGCAACCAAGGGGTCATTGCTATCAGATGAGGTGCAACAGCCAATTGTTACCCATGTCTCTTTAGTTACTGGATTTTACAAGACTTTCCCCTTTGGTTCAGTCCTTTGGGGGTAACCGACAGCCTTCAACTTTTAAGAGCCCTCTAGTGGCAAAATCCCCATCCTTGCTCGCAAGACCCTTCCAGCACAATGTACTAGTCACCTCTCTTAGAATCTCAGCCCATAGGCAAACCAAATCAAGGAAAAGAGCCGGGAGGCCCAGCTGAGACTGGAAACACCAGGACCTACTTGGATTCATCACAAGTCCTGGAATCCCACCTGATTCAAAATTTCCATACAAACACAATAAATGCTGTGTACGGAGACAGTTAATTAATACAGAGCACGCCATCTGCTGGACTATAGGAATATCTGGCGTTACACTTCACCTTGGAGAGTCAATGACCTTTTTTGTTGCGTCTGGGCTGCCAGTGTGCTAGGGACATAGGACTTGTCATGCTAAAATCAGACCAATGGTCCATCCACTCCAATATCGGGCCTCCCCAACATTGGCCAGCACTAGCTGCTTCTGACCAAGATGCACGTAATTCTCAAACGGACAGTGGGGAAATGAAGTTTCTTCCTTATTCCCAGTCAGTAAATACTGCTTTGGAACCCATCTAACTCTAGATAATCACATCCATATAAGAGTCCCATCTTTTGATCTTGGTACCAATGAGATCCTGTGACCATGAGTTCCACAGGTTAATCACGGGCTGTGCAAAATGGTATTTCCTTTTACCAATTTTAAGATTGCTGCCTTTCAACGTCACTGTCTCCTTGCCTTTGTAATAGGAGAGGGAGAATTGAAGTGCCTGATCTATTTTCTCTATACCATTCAGGGAGTTGCCACCTTTTAGTTTTGTTACTTGGCCTTTTTCTTAATGCCCCAGCTTTTGGACTCAAGTGAGCATGTGAAAATTTCAGCTTCTACTTGAAATCAAACCTTGTTTTAATTGTGTGGTTCTCTTGGATTTGCTTCAAGGCTCTGGGACCACCCCCATGTGCCCATTTAGGACTATTATGTTGTAACTCGGTGGTCCCAAATGATAAAATCTGTCATTTAGATGGGCCTTTGCCAATAGCGCTTCTCTTGCTTCCAATGCCCGACTGCTTTGGCTCGGCTTGCTTCAGCTGCTGAGATGAAAACCGGGAAAGAAAGTGACCAGCGAGTCCCTTTCCCCCCAAACAATACGGCAAAGCTTCTGAAAGTGACACGCTCCGCACAATTTGAATCAAACCCCTCGGCATTACTAAGCACGCCTTTGGACCCAAAGACGTGTCTTTTGTGTGGGCCTTTCCCTGAATTTTAATAAGCCTGCCTTTTTACACACACACACACACACACACACACACACACACACACACATGCACACGCACACAGACAAATTTAATTAGGCTCCAGTCTCCACAAGGCAGCCCAATCTTTGACAAATCCGCTCCTGCAGATTTCTAAGCCCTTTCAGTCAAGTAACATTTTTTTTGTTCCCACCAAAATAAAACTTGGCTCAGACCGAGCGGTGGGCAATGCACAATATGTTGACATGAAGCAAAGTGATGATTAAAAGGGTAACACCTTTCCTGAAGGCGAGAGGTTGTTAATACGCGGCCCCTGACTGCCGCAGCCCAGAAACGCCCTCGATCAACAGTGTGCCAAGTGGCAACGGCTGATTGATTTGTGTTCAGTCGCTTTGGATAGGGGCAAACCAGAAAGGCAGAAATGGAACATCATGAAATGCCAGGCAGGTTGGCTTATTTTGGCAGCGAAGCCAGAGGGGATGGCAAGAAATAAGAGGGGTTAAAAGGGGCAGAGGAGGTTGCTTTGCACATGCATGTGAAGAATTACTTTGAAACGAAGTGGGGTTTTAAATACAGGTGGAACCTCTCTAGTGCAGCACCCTCGGGCCCTGACCCAAACCAGCGAATTTGCCAATCTATGGGAGGTCAATATTATCTAGCAGCATCACCAACACTTCCCCCCGCTTACTGTGCCGTTAGACCAGTGTTTCTCAACCTTTGTTTATAAAGTACCCCTTTAAAAAAAATTATAAGTACCCCCACTACCTACAGGTTTCAGACACACCACATTTTTTTCTACTGCTGCAACACATTTATTTAAACAACTTAATCATAGCCGAGCGGGCAATGAAATTTTTGCGTGTAAAAAGTCCAAACATTCTAAAACGCTGTAAAACTTAAAACAAAAATTCATTTTTTTCCAAATTTCAGTTGTGTTGATGAACCCGCCCCAGACTTTTCTCGAGTACCCCTAAGGGTACTCGTACCACTGGTGGAGAAACACTATGTTAGAAGATATTTCGGGGGTAAATTCAAGCTAAATAACAGCACAGAACACTGAGAGCCGGGACGGGGGCTGTAAGCAAACTTTATGGGACTGCGGGAAACTTGGTCACACCCACGCTAAGCGGATATCCGGCTAGTGCCAGATGAGAGCGCGCCAGACTAGACAGGTGGAACATGTACCCACCCCCCCAGAATAGGAGTCTCCAAACTAACAAACGTAGGTCTTGCCTACACTAGAAAGTTGTACTATTTTAGGGTAGCGTTCAAGGGTGGACCTAGTTGTGTTGATCTAAAGGTGCTTCCCTTCGTATAACAACACTGGCAAAACCCCTGCCCCCATCAGACAGTTGTCAAGTATAATTTAGAGTTGTAGATCGGGACTTACACCAGTGCCAGGACCGTGGGTCCTGGTTTATACACAAATTTGCACCAACGTAAGAACATTAGTTCCCACCTTCTCTGTAGTGCAGGGAAAGGGTGTGTGCAGAGACGCTTCAGATTAGATGCGAGTTGTTTCCAGTTTGCTAACAGCTTGAGCGAGGCCAAAATAGGACACTTGGAGTCTAAAATAACGAGCACCGTGCACGGCATGTGCTCCACTCCACCCACCTTGCTTCGGGTGAGGGGCCCTTTGAAGATTCATCTAGGACGCAGCTCATACACCTCCCTATGAACCCCGAGCCTGCCAGCTGGCACAGGAAACCCCTTAACACGACAAGCTCTCACTTTGAACTGTCACCATGTTCAGGACGTCCCACCACCGAAATAGGAAAAGGTGGGATTTGGAATCTGACTCGATTCTTTCCATCTGAATGTAAATCAGCCCGGGCGGGTGGGGGGGAAATACCTCTGTCAGTAAAACCCACACTCTCTGCTCCTTTGTGGCAGGACCCTGGCAAGAGCTTTATCCACTGGCTCTGTGATGATAAATCTGGTTCTTTAGCTCAAAGAGCGGAGCCTCCTGGCATGAAAGCCCCTGCCCAGGAGTCAATCCACATTGTCACAGAGATGTTCTACCAAAGTGGTTTGGTTTTCCATTGGATCGTCCCAGTTGAGTTTTTGCTTCAGCCAGATCCCCAAATCCTGCCTCCCCAAGAATTATCCAGCTCCAGAAACAGATGCCGTAGAGTGAGGAGTTTGCAGCCAGCTACCGCCTAACTGGACATAAAAGGGTACAAGGAGGAGAAAGACAAAAATTCTTCTAAACCTCTGAGGCTAGGACAAGAAGCAACGGGCATAACTTAGGGCAAGGGAGATTGAGGTTGGACATTAGGAGAAACTTCCTGTCAGGGTGGGTAATGAATTGCCTAGGGAGGTTGTGGAATCTCCATCACTGGAGATATTGAAGAGCAGGTTAGATAGACATCTCTCAGGGATGATCTAGCTGGTGCTTGGTCCTGCCGTGAGGGCGGAGGACTGGACTGGATGCTCTCTCGAGGTCCCTTCCAGTTCTAGTGTGCTAGCATGCTATGATTTACCCCCCTAAGCCAGATAGCCATACAATGCTTCTAGTCCAGTTTTGGTACCCGTTTACAGTCACTTTGCATAGGAGTAACTGACTACGTAAGGATCAGGCCCGGGGGGATCAGGCCCGCAGTGTGCATAAGGAAAATAGCGGGAAGAAGAAACCCCATGTGCACTAGTTATGGGGACCCAAGCGGGCCTAGGGAGTGGCCAGCAAAACAGAATGAGCCCTCCCGGTGGAATGATTTATTCTCCCAGTGCAAAGAACATCCACTGACAAATATCTGGCATGACAGCCCAGCTCACATTCACTTTGTTAGCTGGCAGCTGCCTGAAACATTGCTTCCACAGATGCTGTGCAACTCCTGAGGGGGCCGGAGGAACAGGCTGTTCCTCCTCGTTGGATTAGGATATTTGTAAGTCAGAGACATTTGCACTGTACTTACTCAGACAAGAGTTGGAAATGGAAAAGAGGATAGTGGAAGTGGCAGAGGTAAAACATGCCTGACTGACAGTGGAATAAGGGCAATGGGGTTAGAGGAACAAGAGAAAAGGAGATGTTCTCATAAGAACAGAGGGAATGAACAGAACAGGGAATCCCTCCTCTGTCTCTCATTTTCAGCTGCTAACGAACAGAGCCTAGGGACACTATCCCTGTCCATCCTGGCTAACAACCCTGGATGGATTTAACCTCCATGAATCTGTCTAGCTCTTTTCTGAACCGTGTTCAAGTCCTGGTTTTCCCAACATCCTCTGGCAAGGAGTTCCACAGGTTGACTGTGTGCTGAAAAGAAGAAAAACTTCCGTTGTCTGTTTTAAACAAACATGTTTTAAACATGGCTGCTATGGTCCATTATACGAAATGTTGGATATATTTTGTTTGTTTTAAACCTGCTACCTATTAGCACCTCCTCACTCCCATCGCAGGATCCATCTTTAGCAATGCTCCTTGGACAGGAAGTCTGTGCAGACAGAACCCATGTTCACAGAATCAGGGAACACTAGAACTGGAAGGGACCTCGAGAGGTCATCAAGTCCAGTCCCCTGCCCTCACGGCAGGACCGAGCACCGTCTGGACCATCCCCGACAGGTGTGTGTCCAACCTGCTCTTAAATATCTCCAGTGATGGAGATTCCACAATCTCCCTCCTACACTCCCTCCCCATATCTGCAAGGCCCTGCCCTGACTCCTGCACCTCCATACCGCCAGCCTGCTGTCCTGAAGGAGCCGGGCAATGCTGAGAGAGTCTGCTAGGGCTGTAGTCGTGAAACAAAAGAATCTGAGTGATGAAAATGAATTCAACCGCGTCAGCAGACATAGGCAAGGAAGGTTAACATCAAGCAGGCCTGCAGCATCCTAGGTGTGCCGCACCGAGCCAAGAGCTGTGGAAAGAGCCCATCCATCGAAATGGGCGTTCCTCCCTCTCCAAAAGGCATTCATCTTTGAACCTGACAGCCCTGGCCTGTTTCCAACCTAACCAAACGCAGACATACCATTTCACAACATGCTCTAAGTCATTCTGGGCTGGGGAGGGGGGGGAGGAGTTCAGTGTAGAGCCATGAAATAGTTAGGCCTGCCGGGATTTCGAGAAAGTTGGCTGCCTCCAAACATCGAAGAATGTCAGCCCCTCCCTGGAAAGTCCCTCCCGCTTCTATTGCAGCAGGTAATTCCAATGGCAGAATGACATTATGGTTTCGCAGACGAACGAGAGGGTTTGCCAAAGACAGCTCCGTTAATTCACCCGAGTGCTTTGCCGTTCCCAGTCCCCTCCCCCCTGCTATTTTATTTGTATCTCTGACCCAGCAAGCTGCCTCTGGGAAAAATCCTCTGGGAAGATTTAAAAACCAAAAAAGCTGGCTTTAGTAAGCGTTTGCTGGTGATCACTGGCGCTCCGGGAGAGAGATGGGACCTTTTCCCCAGGTGTTATCTGACTGGGGAAGGCTGTTCTCAGGCAAAATAGACCCCAACCCTGGCTTTATAATACATAGTCTTACCTGTAGGAGGGCCCTAAGATTTTTGTGTTCACCCAAGAGATCTGAAGAAACTCACTTCTGAGAGCACAGAACTAATAATTGTAGAATGTAACTTATCAGGGAAATCGGCCTCTGTACCAGCTGATTAGAAGGTAGCGACTGTAACACTGATGTTTAAACGGCTTCTGAGGACGTCCTGGCAATTACAGGCAGCGAACATAAGATTGTAACATCAGCACGGCCAGACTGGGTCAGACAAAGATCCATCGAGCCCGTGTCCTGTCTGCCCACAGTGGGCAATGTCATCCATTTCCAGCCTCTGACACACAGAGGCTAGGGACACCATTCCTGCCCGTCCTGGCTATTAAGTATTGATGGACCCAACCTCCATGAATGTATCTAGCTCTTTTTTCAACCCTGTTAAAGTCCTGGTCTTCACAGCATCCTCTGGCAAGGAGTTCCACAGGTTGTCTGTGCGCTACATGAAGAAAAACGTCCTTTTGTTTGTTTTAAACCTGCTACCTATTAACTTCATTTGGTGACCCCTAGTTCTTATGTGGTGGAAACAAGTAAATAACATTTCCTTATTCACTTTCTCCACACCAGTCATGATTTCATAGACTTTTATCATATCCTCCCTCCCCCTTAATCTCCTCATTTCTAAGATAAAAAGTCTTGGTGTTTTTAATCTCTCATCATATGGCACCCATTTCAAATCCCTAATCATTTTTTGTGCCCCTTTTCTGAACCTTTTCCAATGCCAAGATATCTTTTTTGAGATGAGGTGACCACAGCTGTATACGGTATTCAAGATGTGGTCGTACCATGAATTTATGTTGAGGCAATAAAATATTCTCTGTTTTATTCTCTTTCCCTTTTTTAATGATTCCTAACTTTCTGTTTGGTTTTTGACTGCCGCTGCGCACTGCGTGGTGTTTTCAGAGAACTCTCCACAATGACTCCAAGATCTCTCTCTTGAGTCGTAATAACTAATTTAGCCCCCGTCATTTTATATGTATAGTTGGGATGATGTTTTCCAACGTGCGTTACTTTGCATTTACCATTTTGTTGCCCAGACACCTAGTTTGGCGAGATCTTTTTGAAGCTCTTCACATTCTGCTTTGTTCTTAACTATCTTGAGCAGTTTCGTATCATCTGCCAATTTTGCCACCTCCCTTCACTGTTCATCCCCTTTTTCAGATAATTTAAGAGACAACAAAGTTGCAGTTAAAGTTTCTGTTGACCAAAGTTAAAATATCTTGTTTCCCTTAATAAGCTAATAGTTAAGGGTAAAAACATTTCCATGAAGAAAAATATCAAATGCATTTAAAAAAAAAAACACTCCATCATCCATAAGTCTCAGTGCTTATTTGATCTCTCTTTAAAATTACTGGCCATAGATCCTCCTGCACTTCTCTCCAAAGCAGCATCGTGTGGGATGACAACAAATTGGTAAAACCCAATTAAGTGTGTGAAGATCAGAAATGGGCTTGGGCCAAAAGTCCAGCTCTGAACAGCTGCTTGGAGTCAACTGCCAACATTGACGGACCTGTGGTAAAAGAACTCTTTAGAGCCCTGATCCCGCACAGAGTTCTGTGTGGGTTGAAATGTAAGCACATCGGTACACTCACTGATGTCAAGGTGAATATGGGCATCCTTAACGGAACGTCAGTGAGATGCTCACGTGCCGGATTGGGGCTACAGTGATGACAGAGAATTAAGATGTGGGTGAGCAAACTATGGTGCACAAAACCAATGCTGCCCATGGAGTTAAGAGCTACCTTTATATTGATAGTCGATAGGCATCCTATTGAGGTGACAGCCCCAGAATATAATCCGGCCCACCGGATAGCTGAAAATAGAACATGAGACAATGCCCTTGGCCTTGTTTGGGTTTGGAACCAGACACCAGAGGTCAAAGACTCCTTGCAGAAGAAATTATTGATGAATATATCAGAGCAGTTTCACGGTAGGCACTATTTCTCGTTCACTGCACTAGAACAAAGCTGTGCTCTTAATCGAGAGAACAGAGATCATTCGCTCTGTCTAGCGCCATGCAAGGGCAAAGTAAGGACATGCAGAAGCAGTGCATCAGAGGTCATAGTTACGTCAGACAGCTAGAACAGAAGTACAAAGCACAAAAATATAAATATGTCTCAAGATAAATCCATGGCACGCCCACATCTCGAATACGGCACACGGATGTGGTCGCCTCATCTCGAAAACGATATCGTGGCATTGGAAAAGGTTCAGACAACTAAAATGCTGAGGGGTTTGGAACGGGTCCCATATGAAGAGAGATTAAAGAGACTTGGACTTTTCAGCTTAGAAAAGAGGAGACTAGGGCGGGGGAGGGAGGGGGAGAGGATATGATAGAGGTCTATCAAATCATGACTGGTGTGGAAAAAGTGCATAAGGAAAAATTATGTACTTATTCCCACAATATAAGAATTAGGGTCACCAGATGAAATTACTAGGCAGCAGGTTTAAAACAAACAAAAGGAAGATTTTTCTTCAGTCAGCGCATAGTCAACTTGTGGAACTCCTTGCCAAAGGATGTAATGAAGGCTAGGACTTTAAAAGGGTTCAAAAAAGAGCTAGATAGATTCATGGAGGTTAGGTCCATCAATGGCTATTAGCCAGGATGGGTAGGAATGATGTCCCTAGGCTCTGTCTCTCTGGAGATGGGTGACAGGGGAGGGATCATATGTTGATTACCTGTTGTGTTCCCTCCCTCTGGGGCATCTGGTATTGGCCACTGTCAGCAGACAGGACACTGGGCTGGATGAACCATTGGTCTGACCCAGTATGGCCTTTCTTTTGTTCTTATGTCCTGGCCTTCCCAACATCCTCTGGCAAGGAGTTCCACAGGTTGACTGTGTGCCGCGTGAAGAAAAACCTCATTTTGTTTGTTTTAAACCTGCTGCCTTATGTTAAAAAAAAAAGACTCTCCACTTACTGGGATGAACAATTTATAGAAAGAAGGTTTTAGTTCAAGTTTTCATAAACCTTTCCCCCCACTCTCTGGGCTCAAACTGTGACTGAAGACTTTCATGAATTTGCTGAGCATTCAGCTACTCCATGAATGTCGAGCATATTCCACACTCTGGGATGCTTTCAAACTGTTTGCTGAAAGCACATGCAACTCTGAATGGGGCGGGGATGTGTGTTTGTTTTGTGATTCACCCCCCCCCCCCGAAATTGAGAAGGTAGCAAATAGAAAAAACACACCAATTCCTTCACAGCCCACTTCTGGGCTGGTGGGCCGTGGGAGGAGGGGAGAGAATTAGGCTGGCTCTGTGATTTAAATTTGGTTCATATTGCTGTTCTTCAGTTGCACTTGGCGCGCAGGATTGATTTGGTTTTATGTGGGGGAGAAAGGGCAAGCTTTAGTAACTCTGGACATAACATTTTGGTTCCTGGTGAGAAAGACAAAAAGAGACCTACATTGGAAGGGGCTAGAAAAATAAAATCAAGGGGAAAGAACTGAAACTCTTGAGGAATAAACAAAACAAGGGTGGCATGCCACTTTTTTTTCTAGTTATCTGGGTGGAGAGAGGGAGAGAGAGACATTTAAATATAATCTGTCCAATATAAACAACAAGCATTTTTTCCCACCTGGCTGAGAAATAGGGCATAATTCCATTTGGATCCCACAGGCAAATTTTGGACAAGATGATCCTCTACCATATAAAAAAAAAACCCCACCAAAACCACAGCTCCTATCCATAGTTGGACAAATCTATTTCAAGGATATATCTTGTGCTTGTTGTGTTAGGGCTGGCCATGGAATTTCTCAGCATTTCCAAAGTAAATCTTGCCAGGACCACGAGCAATGAAAATAAATCCCAGCTCATGTCTGTCACCGCACCTTTTAAGAACATCTCTCCAGGCCCAGTTTTCTTACAGGAGATGCCTCATGAGGTCCCCGGTGGCAATATCTATTTGCTGTGACTATCTGAAATATGTTTGCAGGTATAACTGTCACACGTAATTGGAAGCAGCCTGCTCCATCATTGATGGGAATCGGAATAAGTATTAACACTGGTGATTGAGAAAATATTGTCAGGTTCGATTCTACAAAGCTGGCAAAGGCAAAATGGTCCTGAACTCGAAATTTTCCCAAAAACACAGACACAGGAGGTCCAAAACAGCCTCACCCCATTCCGAAGGAAAACCAAAGCAACTACCAACAAAACTTTGGGGATAGTTTGGTTCCAAACTCTCAGTCTTTGGGCTAATCTCTGTTATAGACCCTGGCCCAGATCCTGCAATTTGTCCCGTAAAGTGGACTGCTGTATTTGCGAAGTCCCTTTAAAGTCAAGGGCAACAGTCTACTAATGTACAGCAAATGACCTATTGCCCTACTCCTTCCCAGAGAGGATCCATGTGGGTAAAACACTTTGCAGAATCAGAGCTAAGCTACTGTATTGTTGAAAGCGGGCCTCACAAAGCCGAGCGATCATAAAGGACATTTGCGGCGTACCGCCAAACTGTGGCAAAAGAGGGGAAAAATCATCCTTGCTGTTTGTTTAATAAAGACTCCCATTAGAGAGAGACTGCTTAAAATCAAAACCAGCCTCGATTGCAGGGGTAGGTGCTGAATAAATGTTAGCATAATGCTGGAGAAACAAGGGGGCAGATTTTTAGCCGGTGTAAATGCCCTTGAAGTCACTGAAGCCGTGACAATAGATCCATGACAATTTACCCTAGCTGGGGTCTGGCCCAAGTGATTTTCAATCACCTTCATGAAGCTAGGGCTTTCACACATGGTATTTCTTCTTCTTTAAACCAAATGGCATGTGAAAGGAGGAATGAAAGGCGCCAGCAGAATCCCGTGACCTATTGTGGGGCCTGAAAGAATCCCATGAAACTGAAAGTGCCGGGGTTCAGAGAGCACAAAAGGATACTGCATCAAAAATGGATGACAGGAAGGCTTCAGAGCGAAGGGTGAGAACAATAGGCCGAGGCCATGTCTAAAGAATCTAACCCTGGTATACTCCCGTGCGTTTGGAACGGGAAGGGAAAAGCTATGAACCGAGGTAATTGGAGGAAAGAAAATACCAAACACGGCACAAACCTAGGTGCTGAATCGAACAAAACGTATAAACCAGTGGCACCTCAATCCATGGAGATTAATTTGTGCTTAGAACAAACGACAAGGAAGAGTTTTTTGAGAAAAACCCAGAGCCAAGGTCGTCCAAAACGATTTTGCACAGGGCAAGCTCATTGTTATCAGATGCAATTGAGGGTGATTTTAAAAATGGATTGGTCAGCTACATGGGTAACGAGAATACCCAGGAGATACAATAAACACTAAACACTGGACAAAAGTCTTATAATAGAGAGGAACCCTCTTGCTTTTGGGCATAAGCCAATCTCCAGCTAATTAGGACCAGCAGGAAACTTTCCTGGGGGTCAAGGTGCCCCATAATTACCTATGGCAGGGCTTCTGATGCCTTCGTCTGGAGCAGTTGTTACCGACCACCCTTGGAGACAGAGCACTAGGCTAAATGGACTGCGGCTCTGTCCTTTTCTCTTTCCATCCCTGGCGTAACTGCATTGAAGTCAGCGGAGGTACAGCCGGGATGAATGTGGCCCAACTGGGTTGAATAAGGAGTCAGGGTAACACTTTTTAATGGATTGTGAATTTCCTTGTGAATTCCCTGGCAATGTGGATACTCCCCTAATAGAGCCCTGTGCGGATACAAAATTTTATATTCGCATCCGTATCCACAGAAATGAGCCACGGATATGGTGGAAGTGAGCCACGCCTATGAGGGAAGTCTGAAAGAATTGGGGTTGCTTAGTTTAGAAAAGAGAAGACTGAGAGGAGACATGAACCTAAAAGGGTGTTACAAGGAGGAGGGAGAAAAATTGTTCCCCTTGGCCTTTGAGAATAGGACAAGAAGCAATGGGCTTAAATTGCAGCAAGGGAGGTTTA
>JANRFK010006693.1:3305329-3315604 GCA_030068395.1 Apalone spinifera
TAAGCCCATTGCTTCTTGTCCTGTCCTCAGAGGCCAAGGAGAACAATTTTTCCCTCCTCCTTTTAAGATACTTGAAAACCGCTCTCATGTCCCCTCTCAGCCTTGTCTTTTCTAAACTAAACAAGCCCAATTCCTTCAGTCTTCCCTCATAGCTCATGTTTTCTTGACCTTGAATCATTCTTGTTGCTTTTCTCTGGGCCTTCTCCAATTTCTCCTCATCTTTCTTGAAATGTGGTGCCCAGAACTGGACACAATATTCCAATTGAGGCCTGATCAGCGCAGAGTAGAGCGGAAGAATGACTTCTCGTGTCTTGCTCACCACACTCCTGTGAATGCAGCTCAGAAATGGAAGAAATACTACCGTTTATTTGTTGTAAACCTGCTACCCAGCCGGGACTTTCCCAGCTGTGGCCTTTGCTGAAGGTAGGAAAGGGCACTGATTGAACAGGGGGTAGGGGAGAGGCGGCACAGTTAACCCCCCCAAATTTTTCCAGCACCATTGCTTTCCCCGGCTCCCACTGGAAAACAGCCAGCAATTCATATTCCTAGGCCCCATAACGAGGTCACCTCTTACTAGACTCTAGAATCATTCAACATATTGAGGAGAGAGGACAGTCAATGAATTTGCCAGAAAAATACTGGAAAATGAAGTCTCCTTAGCGTCATGGCTTACCATCAGACAGCAGATCCCTGATTCTCCCAGGGATACCTGGGAACATACATCCAAAGCTGCATCTGGGGCACGTCTGCTTAATTATCCCAAAGAGTTTGCAATCCTGAGCCTCCTTATCTTGCGTTAGCTGATAGGACCAACATGTGCAAACCTAGCATCAGTAATGAACCAGGAGACCGAGATGTCTAATGTGCCCTTTGACAAGTTTGACAGGAGAAATCCAAGTCAGTCAGTCATCGCTATCTCGAAGTAGCCGCGGACAAGCTGTGTAAACCTCCCCCAGCCCAAATGGAGGATCCTAATCAGATGTCTTGTTTTACTGTCTAGAAAGCAGGCCAAATATTTAAGATGACCCTAATACAAAGATTTCCCTGTGAAGGGGATCTCCGCATGAAACCCATGGTAACGAAACATGCAAACTTTGCATCAAGATCTAAGGCTGTGTCTGCACGGCAGGGGAAAGTCGGAAAAAGAGACGCAAATTGTGAACCGCAATTTGTGTATCTTTTCCTGCTTTTCTTCTGAAAGAGCCTTTTCTGACATTTGGCCCCATTTACACGGGGCCAAATGGCGGGGGAAAGCCCCTCTTTCGGAACATCACTTCTTCCTCGTAGAACGAGGTCTACAAGGACGCCAAAAAACGTGGCTGCTTTTCCGAAATACCTCCCGTATCCCAGAAAAGCTCTGGAGTGTAGATCGCCTAAATCCCCACTACATTTGGATCTGGGATTTTGGTTTGATTCTGGCTTTAATCATTTTGTTTCGAAGACATGATTGAGGTGGGAAAAGGGATGAGTGAAAGGGAGACTGATTATAAACTGATTGAAATATTCCAAAATTAACTCAAATTAAGACTTATATGGGCCTCTCTTTTGATTCCTGATTGGCTTGTTTACTGCACCAAAGAAATGCAGATTCCAATTTTATATTAGTGGCCAACAACGCATTTCCTGTTGGTTGCTATTTGAAGGGATTGGATTGGCATGCCCATAGAAGGAAGAGAATGTTTCTTATTTCTTGTACTTTTTCCATGAAGCAAGACGGTTTCCAATTAATTTCCCAACTGTCTATGAGACTGCCCCACAGGCTCGTCACCCCCCGCGCATCTTTCTACCCGTGTGGCTATCAGTTGTACTTTCTAGAAAACTGCCTTTTGTATTCGCACAAAGCCATGTGATGCTTGTGACAAAGTGAGGGATTGGTGTCGCTCTGTTATGTTGCATGTGATTTCTACTGTCCGGCGGTAACCAGGTGGGTGTGCCTCAGTTTCCCCTGGACACTGAACTGAGACCTAGCTGGGGAGGGGAATTTCGGGTGTGACTCTCACAGAGGGAGGCAGTCCCAGCACATATACAATGGCTGATGCTTTCTGGAGGCAGGGCTGGGTGGGGGCAGAGATGGGTTGTTGGGGTGAGTGACTCTCACTGGTGTGGGGTGCAGAGATAGGGGGCAGGGCTCTTGGCTCTGAGCTCCCTCTCCCCAAGATGCATGGTACTGGCTGCTTCTGGTTCTGTGCTGACAAGTCTGGTCTTCGCCATATCCCTGCGAACTAATAACCCTTCTGTTCTCCCTGTTGGCTGAGGGTCACCTCTGGGGGCTCAGGGTCCCATGACTCCCTGCCCCTCGGTGACAATGTTTTATTGCCAAAGCAGCCACCTTGACCGTTCTGTGCTCTGTAGGTAGAAACCCCGCCTCAGAAATCCTCGCCAACGTGAGATTTTCGAGAATTGCTGCTGCCCCCAGATATCGCAACACTGGAACACAATCCTGTTGCCCCAACTCAGGCAAAACATTCAGGGAACAACCCCACTCCTCCGCAGCAGGACCAGGGCTCGGTGACTTCCAGATATCGCTACGATGGACGTGAGAGGTGACAGAGGAACCCAAAGCCAAGGATACAAATACTTGGAAAGTGGATAGCGCTGAATGAAATAGCTCCCATTTCAACAGAATTTCTCATTAAAACTGAGGGGATGACTTCTGTCAATAGACAGAATTGCCCCCCGCAAATCCGGGAGACACTCTAGGAAATGTAGCCGCTTGACATGCGAAGGCTGTAAAAGGCTCCACCGAGCGCCCAGCCTGTATGTGAACGGAGAGTCAGCAGAGCCTTCACTTCATGCGATCTGGCCTACCCGTTTCACCTCACATAGCACCATCGTCCCTGGGGAGTATGTGGAACAGCCGGGGCAGCGATAAAAGGCCGGAGCAGGGCGAAGAATTCCACTCTGATCAACATGGGCTACATCTGCAAGCCTGGAGAGCAAAGGTCACTTTTTTTGGTTTGGCGTGTGGTATGTTCATTTGTCAGGTTTTATCTGTTTTCGTTACTAACCCAGCTGCAGTCCAAGTAAAATATTCCCGGCTCTCGGAGGCAGCATTCCAATGAAAAGCAACAAAAAGCATACGCCCGCCAGCTTTTTTCATGGCAGTGTCTGGTAACAGCACAGTTGGCTCTCTAATTTAATGGAGGGAGCATGACTGGACAGTTTTAAAGTTCGGCAGCGTGGATTCGTTGTGGCAACACGCATCATACTGAATTTGGTCGGCTTTCATCGCGTCATTTCCATTTCTTACAGAATTTCTTTTCCCATTTGCCATCAGTTCAGAAGCACTTAAAATGAATCATTGTCCCTTTATATTTTCTTGCTCCTTCTTTGCTAATCCAGAGGGGATGAGACCACCTGGACTTTACTTTCTGCCCAGGGATAAGGAAAAATCCAGGCCAAATTGTCAGTAGCTTTTTCTGCTCCCTGAAATGCGTGGGCCTCTGCAGCATGTTACATCGAGGGTATGTCTACACTGTGCAGCTATTTTGGGATCTAGGAGGTATCAACAAGCTGCCCATTATTTTAAAATATTTTCCGAAATAACAGGCAGGCTATTTTCACATCCCTGTAACCCTCATTCCATGAGGGTTAAGGGATGTCTCGAAATAGGGTGTTCTTTCAAAATTTGGCACTTTGTAGACACACCAAATTATTTTGCAATAGAATCAAAATAAGATATGCAATTTGTGTAGTGCTAATTGCATATCTGATTTTGAGTTTAGGGTGCAGTGTAGATGCACCCTAACATTCTCTGTTTAAAGAGGGCCCATGTTAAAAATTGTTTCTGGAGGCACATTTGCCAGGAATAAATACCTGAAACATTTAAGAAGTGTGGACACAAATGAAGTTCTATTACAATCCACATTTCCTCTGAACCAGTGTTTCCCAATTTTATTGGCCACGGAACTCCTAGGACTCTGCTGCCACGATTTGTCGAGCAAAAAAAAAAAAAAAAAAGAAAGCACCATCATGGCTCTGTCTCTTTAAGAGGGGGCGGAGCCCTTGTTTTCGCTTCGCAGAACCCCAGGGAGCACCAATTGGGAAACACTGCTCTAAACAATGAAGCGGTAATGGACGCCCACTACCCCAAACTGCAAAGCGTGCTTAACTTTAGCACATAAATAAATCGGTGGAACTATACATATGCTTAAAGTTATGTACCTACATCCATTTTTGCAAGACCAAGCAATGAAGATGCAAGATACTGTGCTTAGAAACTTTTCTAAAAGCTCCCATTGTGCTGGATGTTAAAAGTAGAATATATTTATAACCTGCTTTCAAAGGGCTGCGTCAGATCTGCACTCGCTATCTTAGAAGTGTAATGATTTTGAAGGAGCTGAAACAAGGTTTTGAAGTGAACTCTGCACTCAGATAACAGGAGGGAGCGCAGGGCGCTGGTACTGTATTGTTTCACATCCAACCTTCCAGTTGCAGAACAAGATAGTGGGCTGTTGATTTATGAGGTGATGGCCAAGTTCCCTACCACAAGTAACAGAGACATTGTGTTTGGACTACGTCCATGCAGAGGTCTGGGATCTGGCTGGCGTCTGCAGGGTTATTGAGGGCTGGGCATTCCGGCTGGTTGGAGAACAGTCTCCCTCCTGTTACAAGCTACAGGGCATTGTTTACAGAACCTACATCCAGGGACACTCTGGATTCTCTAGGGCTTCCATGAAGGATGTGCAGGAGACTTTATTATGTTTATGGCTCCCTGCTATACCATAGAAGAGCACTGAGCAAGCTGATTTAATGGGTTTCTACGCAGGAGCCGATGTGCTATGTTGCAGGATTGGGGGTCTAGCTGCTTTTTGATTGATGTGCATTTCCCAGAAATACTACCCCAAAGCCAGCTCATCCCATCACATTCAAATCCCCAGGGGCCACAGTGGGCAATTAAAATAATAATAAAAAAAATCAGTGGCACATTATCGCCTCCAAATCCACAACGGGATCATAGAACCGTAGAGCTGGAAGAGACCTCAGAAGGTCATCAAGTCCAGCCCCCTGCTCTAGGCAGGACCGATCCCAACTAAATCAACCCAGCCAGGGCTTTGTCAAGCTGAAACTTAAACACCTCTAGGGATGGAGACTCCACTACTTCCCTAGGGAACCCATTCCAGTGCTTCACTACCCTCCTAGTGAAATAGTTTTTCCTAATATCCAACCTGGACCTCTCCCACTGCAACTTGAGACCATTGCTCCTTGTTCTGCCATCTGTCACCACTGAGAACAGCCTCTCTCCTTCCTCTTTGGAACCTCCCTTCAGGAAGTTGAAGGCTGCTATCAAATCCCCCCTCACTCATATTTAGTTGAAGGGTGCTCGGGCGTCAACAGGTTTACTTTACAGAAGTACCCACAGGTTGTATTGCGTCTCCTCGTGGCTGCAAAAACAGGGGAATTAGGAGACTGTTAGCTGCCTTTCTTGTGATAGTCGGACTCTTGTATATCCCACCCCAGGTGGCACCCGGAAGCACAAAGCTGTCTGGACATTGAAAATAAATGATTCTCTCCAGCCAATTACCTGAACATTGTCAAACCTCAGCCGACACCCAGCGTCATCAGACAGTTTGTATCGTGTCGGGAGGTGTGCACACAATGGAAAGGGGGCAAATTTAGCCAGAATGGATCTGCCATCCCTAGATGCTATCCGCACCTGAGAGTAAACAGCGGCTTTTCCGTCCCATAGGTGACAGCGCATCATAAGGGGAAACTGAGGCACGCAGTATTCATGCAAAATATTTGCAGAAAATCCCCTCTCTGTCACCACCTCTCGCACAGCCTGTGCATGCTTTGGAGATGAAGAGGGGTGGGAACCACGCGGGGCTCAGAGCAGCTCTTTAACCCATTCCTTTCCAGTATGGGATTTGTCCATGCACACCATTACACATGGATTTAACACTAGTAATAACTGCCGAGAACCAACGGGTAGGGAAAAGAAATTGTATCTTCTCAAGGGACATGGACAAGTAGTTCCAGGCTCTTGACTATATCGCTAAGGATCCCAATACATTTTATGAGCACAACAACAGCAACCATCATATGTACCATTTAATCCCAACCCTCTGTGGAACCAGTAGGACAAAAACGCGGTGCATTCTAATTAGAGAACTTTGCTGCAGCAAAACCCCTCTTACACTAATAGATCATTAACTGCTCAGACTCTGTGTATTTACCGGCCCGTGCCGTCCGATTGCACGTAACTTGTATGAACTTGATCAAAGACTAGAACAAACGGGGAAAAGTCCAGCCACGACTGAATGGATCCGGCCAGGAGAAGTCCTTTCATCGCCTCATTTAACTATCCTAAATACATGAAAGTGCCTTTTTGTCTCGGCTCCAGAGGCCGCGCAGCCAAGGACACCGGTTTTCATTCGGCTGCCTCGTTTTTCAAAATGAGATCCTGCCGGAGACAAAAAGAATATTTCTTGTGATAATATCAAAGCACAGGAGAAGGCCCAGAGCTTTGATGAGTCTTGCAACAAGCTGTTGTGTTCCTCGTGGTTTTTCGTCGTTGCATTTTCCCTGCCACCTTTCTCGCTCTACTTTGTTTTGCTCCCTTTCCAAGTGGGCACACGGCCAGCGGTGTAATCCCTAGGGACTGCTGTCATGCATCTGGATAGAAAAGACTATACTCACCAATTAAAGGGGAAGTACCTTAAATAGTTATCTAAGACCATTAGAATGGAACCCTGAAAAGGACACCATGTTGGAGTTTGGTTATGACTGAGTGAGTCAGACGGTCACATGTGAAGATCTAGGATCAAATTTCAATCATAACTCTGTTCTTTTGCAACACTTAAAATACTCTGCTGCCGGCCTGGTAGGGGATCCAGGAGTAGCCACTGGCCATGCCTCACGACTCTTTGGTCCAGCAACATCCGTGGTGGGAAGCCAAATGCCATTCTTTAGAGCTGAGGAACCAAGAGATAAAGTGACGTGGCCAAGCTCACTTAAGAAGGCCGTGGCTACATTGGGAAGAGACATCTGACCCCCTGGGGCCCTAACCCTCAAACCAAACATTTCCATAGGGACCTTGCTTGCTACATTTAGACTTGAGGAGGTGATAGAAGTTGAACCTCTCTAGTCCAGGAACCTTAGGGACGGGACGGTGCTGAACCAGAGAATTTGCAGAACTGTGAGAGGTCAATATTGTCTAGCAGTATTACCATCACTTCCCCTGCTTACTAGGCTCTTAGCTGAAATTCATCCCTAAATGTCTTCTAACTCATGGTACAGATCACTGAGAGCCAGGACTGGGGGCTTTATGGGACCATGGGAAACTTGGCCGCACCCATGAAAAGTGGACACCTGGCAAACTCAAATCGTTCTGAACGATGGAAGTTTCTGGACCAGAGAGTTCTGGACTAGAGAGGTTCAACCTGTAAAAGACTGAGTTATCGTTTTGTTCCAATTCCAACTCTCTTTGCTTACATGAGGGTGAAAAACAGCCCCCATTCAAAGCCTGAGTAGATAAGAGTTCCACAGGAGACCTACCTAAGGGCTGTGCATTGGATCCTTCCTTTCTGTAGGGTAAACTGAGGCATGATATTTTGCTAAGAACCCCTATTCAATCCTAAAATTTGAGACAGGCCTGGGAACTGAACAGCAAGGCCGTTAACATGACCCTGGGTAACCACATTCCAAGAAGGCCTCACTCCGATAAGACACTGGTACCAAAACAAACTTTGTTAAGGTTAATGAGTGTGATTTGTGCTCACTGTCTTCCTTTAATTCTAGATACGGGCCTGGGACCCAAAGACCATGCCAACGCGAGGCGGTATCCTCCTGCAGTAGACGCATCATAACTCCAATAGACAAAGCTGCCATTGAAATGTCTGTTTTGTTTATGTTGGCTTATTTCGCTTGTTAGGAATAACTACCTGTATTATTGATAAGATGTTTAACTGGCAATGGGCGGAGATGTTATGTAATCTTTTTTAGGATATTGGCTTACGGGCTCATTTTGTCTTGCTGCTAGAACCTATCAAATTGCTTTCCCTCCCGTAGCCCGCTATATAATGTATTATCATGTTTTGCTGAACAAGTGTTCACCAGATTAACCGCTGGTTGTCACTCCACCAGTGTGTAATAAATCCTCTGACTTGTTTTCACCAGCATCCGGAGTGTCCAGACTTATTCCCTACACTTTCCAACCCAGAGGCAGCGTACATGTAGGTTTGGAAGGGTTTTAAAAAAATCCAATATTGGTGAGTGCTGATTTCCCCCCTCCCTTCCAGCCCCCCAACAGTAATAACTGAAGTGTGCAGCTAGGCAAAGCGGAGCAACAGGTGTGAAAATGTGTTGTAATGAACGCTGCAAAGCAGCTGCCATAAGTTGTGTTCCTTTTTGGATTTCAGTGTCTATGCCAATTGGTGTCGGACACCTCCGATAGCTTCCTTTTCAGTATTTAAATTCACAAATACTGAAAGCAATGCTTACACATCAACCATAGCCATCAAAATGAGGTTGTTCCCTATAAGCTGAGTGCTTGGGCAGTCACTCAAGAGACATTCAACACATTAGCAGAGCACCCATAGCCGGCAGCATGTGTTTCTCCTGGTGGTTCACATCTGCACATACTTTGGCGCACGTAACCCAATTTATTCCACACGTGGATAGAAACAAATAGAGGGAACATTAATGGGCAGTACCCCACGAATTTTGTTTCCGCTGCCAGGCTGACGTGTCGAAAAGAGGGTGTCTGGTCCCACTAATGGATGAGAGGTTGAACAATCCCTCACTCACAGTTAGAACATTAAACCATTAACACAGGATGCACCACCAGCTTCTAGCTAATCTGGGGAAATGCCTGCCGGCACAAAGGAAAATGGGAACATGATTATGTGACTTGAAAAAAGGGCTTATTCTGCTGTCTAGACAGCTCTAAAGTACATCCAGGGAGGGTGCTGATGGAAAATGTGGCTGTACTTCTGCCATCGCTAGTGCCAGGGAAGGAAAAGGAAGAGTGAGGTCATTTGGCGGGAACGTATCCATGGGAATTTTATTCCTCTTTGTTGATCAGTTTTATTCCCCCTGCATCTTCTCATGCTTCAAAGCTGCCTCCCTCAAGAGCTTTCCACCTCTTGCCTACAGGAATTGTTCGGGGGAGGTCTGTCACAAACCCACAACTGCATGTTTGTGGGCCTCGTTCCCCCGTGAGAGGGTGAGCCCCTGGAGCCGTGGGGTGAGAAGCCAAGACATTCTGCCCCTCGCACAGAGCTACAGGGAAATCTGCTTTCTTTCTTGTCGTACGGCCCGAGCCTTCTCCTATGCAATCCCCAGCAGTAGGAGATAAGTGAATTGTGAATGTGGTTTAAAACAATAAGCCCTCCTCTTACAAACTTCCCTCCTATGCCTCAACCACATGGACATTTCTAGGGACTTCTGTTATTCATGTAGCTGAAACTGCGTAACTCAGATCAATCATAGGATCCTAGAACACTAGAACTGGAAGGGACCTCAAGAGGTCATCGAGTCCAGTTCCCTCCCCAGCGTAGTATAGACAAGGCCTTACAGAATGATTGAGGGCTTGGATGTTTTCCAACCAACTCCTCGCTGGTTGCTCGATCTGGTTGATTATAAACGAATGACTAAGTTGTAAGAACGCCGAATACGCTAACAGCTCTTCACCAAGGTTTCTTGGTGTGTCCTGCAAAAGTTGAAATCAGAGGCCAGATATGTTCATCTCCAGCTTGTTCTACCATTTTTGGGACAGGCGGCCATCTTAGTTTAATGGTGCCACAAAGTCATTAGGAATTCATAACGGACATAAAATCTTTCTAATCCCAGAACACTTCAACGCGAGTCACCCAATGTTTACGCATAGTGAATGAGATGAACGGGGGCAGACTGAAAGCTTTCTCTTGGGATTTACTAAGCAGATCTTTTAGGATCAGAAGAGTCTGAAGACTCTAGACAGGCATTGAGTTACAGGCTCTTAATAAGATGACCTTTTCAAAAACGTCAGGACAATTACCAACTGCACATGCTCAGTTCTGTACAACGGTCAAGACACAGACCGTAGATATTCCGCTCTTGATAAGTTGGAAGATGACAAAAATGAGAGGAAGGCATTAGCTAAGCAAGAGTCCGAGGCAAGTAAGCGCTCAAGAAGATGAGAAAAGTGATCTCAATGTAGGACTCAATGTATTTGTCCCCATCTGTATTTTCTTAAAAAAAACTGTTTTAGGGCCATTTCCAGCACCCCAGTCTCTCAAGACATCTTCAAATGCATGATGACTGTTATGACTCCATCCACACCGGTGATTAAAT
>JANRFK010006693.1:3355515-3382221 GCA_030068395.1 Apalone spinifera
AGCCGGGGGGGGGTCTGCGGCCGCGGGCGGTCCGGCAATGCCGCGCACTCAGGTGCCCAGGCGGCCTGTGCCAGGCCCTGCCAGAGGGCCGAGGGGAAGGGCGGTCGGTGCGTGGCTTTGAGGCAAGGAGCGAAGGGCGGGATACAGGCCCGTTCTCAGAGTGGGGAGAAGTAGCTAGGAGGGGGTAGCCGGTAACTAGGACCCATGAGGTGCTGGGGCAGCGGCCTCCAGTGGCAATAGGAGGCCCCCAGCCCCAGGGATGGGGTTGCTACTGGCTCCCACTGCTGCAGGGAAGGGGGGCTGCCAGGCACCGGTTAACCCGCATTGCGTCACCCAGTAAGGGCGATGCTTCCTGGCTAACCGTTCACCTCCCTCGTGTCTTCTCAATGTCATTTCTGTACTTAATGTTCTGCATAACAGCGGTGGAAGAGGAGGCTGGCCAGCTTTTGTTCTACTGCGTCCTGAGAGAGCTCAGTGCCATCTCCTCCTCGTTCCTGTGAAGTTGTTGGAGCTCAGTGACAGCATAAATTTTAGAGGAACCACATGGTAGCTATAAGTTATCCTGGCATCAGACCTGTAGAGCAGTGTTTCTCAAACTCTGCTCCAGGGCTCCACGAGATCTCTCCAGGGGCTCTGTGAGGTTGACAAACTGGAAACATCGATAGGTACAACACATAGAATCAGTGGACCGCTGGCACACCGCAGACATTTTTACGCATGTAAAGGGCTCCAGAGCCCAAAAAGTTTGAGAACCGCTGCAGTAGAGCAAACAGGTGACATACCCCTTTTCTCCTGCATTTCCAGCAGAGTACTGCAAGTAGTTCTCAGTCTCTGTGCGTTTCAGCTTGTCAGAACCCTCTCAACAAATCAAGTAGCTGTGTAGTCATTTATATCATTATCACAAAGCCAAACAGAGCATCCGTTCACAGTCATTCTCCACTATGGAAGACAACTAATCTTGTGTGATGTGTTAGAATTGTGGGTTCTCTCCAGCTGGAATCAAAGGTGTATGATTAAAAATGTCTTTAGTTTCCTTTCTTAACTGTTTAAAATGTGTAATCAAATTAAGTAAGTTGGATTTTTTTTTAAGGCACCTGGAGGAATTGCAACACCCTCAGTTTATGGTCAGCTTTTAGCACTATACCTGCTGCACAATGACATGTAAGTAGCTATTATTGTCACCCTAAACATTTAAAAAACTTCAGTATCATCTTAGAATTTGACCTATAATTGTCAGCACTGTTTAAGAAAGATTGTGTTGCTAATTATTTGGTTTATAAAAGTGCATTTATCCAGTGTGCTGGGCACATGTATGAAAAACAGCAAATTTACAGATAAAGTAATGACATTGAGACAACAAATAGTCTGATAGCACTTTAAAGACTAACAAACATGTACAGTAAAACTCCAGCAGTCCAGCATCCAATTGTATGGCGCGCCCAGTAGTACGGCATCAAAATGGCAAGAGCCTAGTGAGTGAGCTTCGGCAAAAAATTAGTCACAAGGCAGCAGTGGCAACAGCTGAACCGAGCAAAACCGGACGGGACTGAGTCAGTCTGCCACTGGCATTGTGTGACGCTGGACGGTGATTGTGCTACAGTAAAAAGGGTTAAAAACACCATATACATTATATACTCTGTGTATGCGTGCGTGTGAGCAGATTACAACCTGGAAGAGCCGGCGCAGAGCGATGTGAAACTGCGCAGCTGGTGAGCAGGGCTCGCCGCTGCTTGGCAAGCTGTGTGCATGCGTGCGTGTGCGCGCGCGCACACACAAAAAACATCTTATAGTACCTCCTGATAGTCCGGCATATCTGATAATCCGGCACCACCTAGGCCCCAAGTGTTCCGGATTATCGGAAGTCTACTGTAGATGGTATCAGAAGTGGGCTGTGCCCACGAAAGCACATGATACCATCTACATGTTTTGTTAGTCTATAAAGTGCTGCCAGACCATTGGTTGTTTTTTAAGTTTATCCTGTACAGACTAACTCGGCTACCACTCTGAAGCTATTGTAGATCTCATAATTCTCTCTTTTCAACTTGATGATGATGATAAATGCTATTTCCTAGTAAATTCTTTTTCTCTTTTCACCTGTCTTAATCAGAGTCTTAAATTTGAAAGACTGTATTTAAATAGGGCCTATTTCTTACATTGGTTATACTTCAATCATATTTAATACTTTCTTAATGCTACTGGAAAATCCTGGGAGCTTTTTCAAATGGCCAACAATATAGATAAAATCCAAAAGTCTTTGTTTTCCAGCCTTACACCGTGTACATATGCAATGTCAGTACAGTAAAACTCCAATAGTCCGGCACTCCTGATAGTCCGGCATCAAAATGGCAAGAGCCTAGTGAGTGAGCTTCGGCAAAAAATGAGTCACAAGGTAACAGTGGCAGCAGCTGAACTGAGCAAAAAGGATAAAAAAGGCTTAAAAAAACTAAAACATTACTGTATATTGTATACAGTATGTACAATAAAAAGAGTTAAGAACACTTTGTATACAGTGTGTGTGTGTGTATATATATATATATATATATATATATATATATATATTATATATATAACCTGCTTATAGTACCTCCTGATAGTCCGGCACCACCTAAATCCCATAGGTTCCGGATTATCGGAAGTCTACTGTACATTGATCTGTATTTTTCCTAAGGGTGCATAAGCACAATTAGGAATAATCCTGCTTTCAGACTTTTGAAAGCATTGGTCGCATATATAGTTTTAGCATTTTAAAGTCAGCCTCTACCCATGGACACCCGAGTGTTAGATCAGAAATTGCATTATTTCCCTTTACTTACAATGGAAAGTCAGAGAAATATCTTCAGTCATTTTGTTTACCATGTGGATAAATGATATCCGCATTCTCGCTGCTCACAGGAGAGGAGGGTCGCACAAACTTTCCAGTTAACAGGCTTATAAGTTTTAGTGGGCACTCTAATGATAAGAATTTTTTTTACCTATATTACCAAATATCATTTTGGATCTTTTGGGTTGCGCATTTTACGTCTTATTTATTTCTTGCTGCTTGCATTTCACTGGGCTGGATAATATCAGACTTCTGTTTCTCTTTGATGTTATCACAGGCTGCTGTTTATGTTCACAACATTGCAGAGGAATGTTTTCATTAAACTTCAGTGTCGTGACATTCTTATCAGTTTAGGCTTTGCTAACCCCACATCACTTCACCTGTATCTGACCTACATTGATCCCTTGAAATGTGGGCTTATGGATTCCAATAACATTCCTATTTGAGCCTTGTTGTTTCTTTTTAAACGTAATATATGGGCATTTTTTCTAAGTTATTGCTACGTGACAAATGTCAAAACTTATGTTTTCAAAGCCAAAGTATGAACTTCATATGATCTTTATGGTATCTTTGAACCGTACTGGCTTGCAATATGTCCTTTTATTGCAACTATTTGAAAATGACTTTCATAGTTGAATTTTGTATCTCGCTTGATGTAAAGCCATTGTTTGGCAGATTTTTAAGCATTGAGAGGACATTGTGGATACATAGCATAAGTCAGTGTGTTAGGTTTCTAAACGCTTGATTTGTTCACTTTATTAAGTGTAGTACTTGCATCTGAAGACACCGTTAATACTATTGTCTTTGCATAGGTTTCGACCAGTAAATATTTGACAAACGTAATTGTTAAAATATTAACTGAGCTTTGTTTTGTTTGTTAGGAATAATGCACGATATCTTTGGAAAAGAATTCCTCCTGCTATTAAATCTGTAAGTATGCCCTTCAGTGCAGTTTAAGACTGTGCTCCATTCTGTATGTTTAGATGTAAGGGTTTTTCCAAATGTAGCATTTAACATAAATCTCTGCTTTTGATCTGAAATGTGTGGTTGGTAAATGGCTTAGGCTCATGGTTTTGAGCTCTTCAACCTCTTTGCCAGCAGATGGCACTGACAAGGCATATTAGTCTGTTCCCTCTACTCCCGGGAATCTCCATCTGTCTGCTGCTGCAAAATGTTCTCTTCTGGCTTACTTCCTTTCCAAAATAGTTAGCCTTTCAGGCCATCACCTGAAAATCTATATATTTATTGAAAATCTTGTTCCTCATGACAAAAATTGCCACCGGCAAAAAGAAGAAAAAGGCCCTATTCTGAGTACTGCCAGACATTAAAAGTCAGGCAGATACATGCTGCAGTTGATTCACAATCTCAGCCAACTTTTCCAAAGGTTGAAGTGATGTCTGGGAACACTTCTGTTACTGTTGGAAGGAGGAGGCTGATAACATCACTAGGTCTTATTTATAATTGTATTTACATGTGAATGTGTCCTCTTCCTGGCATGAATTTCAGAAGTTTCTGCCTGACTTACCACCTAGGCTATAAATTACTGTTCTCCCTGTGATACACTGGAATGAATGAGAGTGCTAAGAGAAACATCTCAGAAAAATGTTTTTTTCCCCCGTCCTCTTTGCTCCTCTTAGTATAAAGAATGGACTGAAAGTAAAACAGCCAACAGGTATAGCAGGAACCAAGCTGAGCATTTTGGGTCTCATGGTTACAGTGATTTATAAGTACCAGAAATGATATTGGAGCTATGTGCCCACGAGCCATACTGACATGTCATTCCAAAGTATAATTTAATAACTCTCAGTATCTGGATTTCTAGATTACAGGTAAATACTGAAAGCCTGGAACTGCTGAATCCATAGTGTAGGTTTACTGTCATACCCGGCTTGAATTAGAACCACCTTTTGAAACTAAACAAAAGTCCTTGTCTCCACTTGTGACATATCTTGTTAACAAGGAGGTACTAGTAATTATCCCAGCAGCCTTTGCATTCTCCTCTGGCCAGACTCATGGGAGGTGCTTTTCACAATCCTCATGTGCTTTTGTTAGTTGAAACAAATTTGATTCTCATTCCTGTTGAACATTTCCAAGAGGTGGGTCTGTCTTCCTTTTATCCACACTGCTGCCCGTTACTATTCTGTTATGTAGTTATTAGTGGCACATCGCTCTGGAGGCTAATCAGCAAGATCCACTTTCTTGGCCACACAGAAGAATCTTTATTAATTGCTTCCTGTATTTACACAGATGGTTTCTAACTTGTTTATTGCTTTCTGTTTATATTTGTTAGCATGTTTATCTCTTCGTACCCTAAATCATCAAAGACCACCTTAGAAAAGTGTGGTATAATTTTGATGTGTATGTTCCTGGCTCCCTTCTGCATTACATTTTTGGGAGGTGAAGGGTAGGAATGTGAAAGGTAAACTAGTAAGCATCACCCTTAAAGTGCTGGTTAACCAGTGGGGGTTGGAACAGCTCCCCACCCACTGTGGGCAGGGGTCTGCTCCAGCCTCCACAAGGCCCACTGCGGATTGGGGCTGTGCCGGGTGTCTGGAGAAAACCCCTGCCCATGGTGGTCCTGAGATCGGCCACAGGCAGGGGCTGTTCCAGCAGTGGGGGGCATTCCAACTTCAAATTTAACTGGTTAACCAATTACACGGGATTTTCCATCCCTAGTGAGGGAGAGGGGCGTCGAGAGATGAAATAGGCAAATAACGTGTTTACTGTGTATTTCTTGTCTTTGCAGCTTTAGTGGCTTTGTCGGTGTAAAAATATTAGATTTGTTTGAACTGGATTGTCACTCTAATGCCAGTATCAGTGATGTATGCGTTACTATACTGTTTGAATCTTAATGTCAAGATTCTGTGGCATTTCATTCTAACTGTTGTTGTGATGCAGATTTATTCAGAAAGGAAAATCTGTACTTTCAGCAAAATGCAATTTGTGGTGGAGTGGTAATGGCAACATATGTGACTTTTTTTGGTTGATTGCTTTGTGTCTCTAGGCAAATTCTGAACTCGGTGGGATTTGGTCAGTAGGACAAAGAATTTGGCAGAGAGATTTTCCAGGAATCTACACAACAATCGGTGCACATCAGTGGTCAGAGAGTATTCAACCAATCATGGAAGCACTGAGAGGTACTAAAATTACTTGTTTGAAAAAAATAGCACAGCCTAAGGGCAGAGAAGTCCAATTTGCAGGGCTCGATGACCGTGGCGAAAACCCATGCGCCAGACCCGCACCGCGCATGCGCGCACCGCCGGTGAACGGGGCAACCGGCTGAAATCTACTCGCCACAGGCAAGTAGATAAGCAGATTTGTCGAGCCCTGCCAATTTGAATTTGTTTTGTTGGCGATACAGGACAGTACACTGCCATTACCCTTGATCAAGAGTCTGTGAGTTCTATGAGATTGTTTTGACTTGGATTTTTAGTATGTTTATTTGCTGTGGAAACAAGTTTGCTTAGATCACAAATTCCTTGAGGCAAAGGCATTCAACTAGGCACTTTGACAATTCTTGATAAATAGAAATAAGTTGAGTTAAATGACTTGTGTTTTCTGCAGTAACTGGGAAAATTCATGTGTGTGTTTTTAAGTAGATCAGTGAATATTGAAAAATCTGAATCTTGAACATTTTGAAGAAATGTCTTTAACTGTCTAAATTATTTATGAAACCTATTGGTTTCATACACTCAAAATATTTATAGTACTGTTTATAGTACTCCCTGATATTTCATTTAAAAACAAATGTTTGCCTTGCCTCTGCAGTGCTCTGTGTGCAAGTAAAATCTCTGCTTATGTAGAACTCATTGCAGAGCTGGGCCTAGTTTTGTTTTTCAAATGAAATATTAATCTGATTATAAACAGAATATTTCCAGTGTAGAGAACCTTCTGGTTTCACAAATAACTTGCAGGTTTAAAGAAATTTCTTCAAAATGTTCAAGATTTTTCAATATTCAATACGTTTGTTGGCTTTTAGTAATATTACCTTGGTTTAACATTATTCTGTTTAAAGGGAAAAAGTATGTTAACAATTTGGGGATGAGATGAAAGTGTTTATTTCAGATTCAGAAATTAGGCAAGTATTTCAAACTGGAGTTTAACAGTATTTCAGTACCTACTTCCATGGTGATCAGCTTGGTTGGCTGTGACCCTTAGATGCTACCACAATCTTTGTGCTTAATAATATGTGAAACGTAGGGGTTAGATAAATATCATGCTGATCTAAACAGCTAAAGCTTTAAGATATTGTTAAGAAAAATTGGGTCTAACTGTGAAAAATTGAAATTTATACAGATTGTATCCACGAGTTCCTATAACACCACATTGCGGTATCCCTTTGACACAACTTGTTAAGAATAAACACCAGCCTGAAAGATTGTTCTGAGATCATACCTGATAGATTTCAGATATGAAACTCAGTAAAAAAGTCTTTACAGCAAGACATCAGTTTCAAAATTAGATTTAAAATATTCTTGTAAACACAGTGACATACCATAAATAGAATGGCAGTGGGCCTCTTTTGCTGTCACATTATAGTAAACTTTTAATTGCATATCTGGAACATTTAGTACTCAAGCTTCTGGTATGACACAGCTTTCCAAATAAGTCCCATCTTATTGGCTTCCACAAGCCTGACAGTGTGTCTTTAAAATTAGTCCTGCAGCTAGCAGGATTCTGAAGAACCTTATTTGAAGTTTGCCTGCTATAAGCAGATATCAGCAAAGGTTCTACTTTTTCTTTTTTTGAAAATTCAAGAGACTTAATGCAGTTTTTTTTTTATGACTAGTAACATGCTACTTAACACTGATGTGCTAATAGCCTTTCACTGGAAGAGGGCACTAGAGTCTGAAAATATTTTTTTGCAGGCCATTTCACTGTTCCTTCCCAAAAGCATGAACTCCAATTCATTCTTGTTGCTCATATGGAAACAATTTGATGTAGTGATGCTTTCTCCAAAGAAACATGTCATAAAAATTGAAGACATGAATCTGTCTTTTATCCAGCCAGTCCCTTATTAAATAATTATATTTATACTTAAATTAGTAATTGAATTTGTAGTATTTTACAGAATTAAAATTTTGCAACTAGTTAGCTGCGAACATTTCAATTTTACTTACAATACAGTTGGAAGCATTTTAGCACTTTCTGGTGCTACACCAAAAACGAAGCTGAATTTTCTGATTGCCAGAATACATAATCCAGATCCCATCGTGCTGAATGAGCCTATTTCTGGGGTCAAGAGAAAAGTAACTAGACTGTACCCACATGCCCTCTGTGCTTAAACATTAACTATTAAGACTCAGGTTTGGGAGACAGGTGATTTAGCCTTGGTAAATGTGAACCATTAGTATGAAGCACAAGATTTTCAGAAATGTGGCTGTCCACTGATGACTGTTACAATTGGGTCTTTAAAATGTTGTTCCCTTCAATAGATGCAACTAGGAGACGAGCTTTTGGACTTGTTTCTCAGGCATATACCTCAATAATTGCAGATGATTTTGCAGCCTTTGTTGGACTTCCTGTGGAAGAAGCTGTGAAAGGTAGCTTACTGTTTTATTTGTTGGATTGTCTTTGAACAGCCCATGTTTGGAAGCTAAGACCAGAATTAAATTGACCAACTGAAGACTCCCATTATGGGTTTAAGAATGCTTTTCCTTCCTTACACCAAACAGGAAAAAGGGGCCTCTGTGTTTAGAGAATTCATCACTGTTTGCCTAGCAGATTTTGGTGAAAATGTTTCAAATAAATTGAAGGAAAACTGGCAATAAAGTTGATCTTTATGACATTTTAATAGATTTATGCATGTTCCTGATTTTTAATGGAACACTGTTTGACAGCTTGCGTTGGAAGTCTATTCTATAAAAGAAAACCTTTAGAAAATTCATAGGGTTTCCATTAATGTAAATCTTTTCTTCTAATTTAAATATTTCAACGCAGTGTTACAATGTAAATATTTCCAACAATCGCTTGTACATGAGAATCAGAAATGAACACTGATTAGAAGCCCTAGTGACATTTTCTGGTCTGTATTTCACTGGATTAAAATAAATGTATATTAAATAAGCATTTCAAAAGTATTTCTGTTTTAATAGTCTGTAACACTTGGGGTCCGTTTTGCTGAGTAGGTTTCATCCTGCACTGCTCTCTTCCCAATGAGGTCCCACTTCCACTGCTGCTCTTGTAACTCATTTTAAGGGACAGGGTCCTAGAGAAGTACAGTGAAATAAAGTGGGAAGAGGATCCAAAAATAAACATAAGATTGAGTTTATTGTAGAAGGACATGACGGAGAAGGGAAACGGTAAAAGCAAAACTGCTTAATTTTTAGGATTGAAAATGTATTGACTCTCTAGTTCACCACTTACTAGATTAGGAGCCATAATAAATCTTCCTCCTTTGAAATGGCCAAGGAATTCCGTTTTCCTTAGGGGTGTGAGAAGTCCGTGCTCCAGGGGGAAAAAAAAAAGTAAATCTGTGCATCAGCCCAGACTGAATAGATCCCAGGAGCTATCACTTCTACAAAGGTCATATATTTGCACCACTAAATGTCTCCAGCTGTAAAACTTGTCGTGAGCTCTTCTGAGAAATAATTTTTAAAAAGTCATTGCACAGTAGAAGGGTATTCCGACACTTTCCAGTGGGTGGGAATTTTGGATTATTTGTTGTTGCTGTCAAACTCACAGGGCATCCTTTCTCCTTCGCTCCTTTCCCTGTAACGGGGCTATCTGTTTTCCTGTAACTAATCGCCTCCTAAATAAACCTAGATGGGGGGGGGGGGGGGGGGGGGGGGGGAGGTCAATCAACATGACACTTGCTGTAATCACATTGTTCACATATGTGTTGTGCCCTGTCCCTCACACTGTGTCTGTATTGTCTAGTTCAATTGTATGCTCTTCAGGGGAGGGACATGTCTGGGGTGGGTACATAGTGCATAGCAAATGGAGTCCTGGTGAAAGGCTGGGGCTATTCACTGGTGTGGTATACATTGTAATAATAGTAATTGTTTCATTCTAATGCACTTTCAGGTGTGTTAGAGCAAGGCTGGCAAGCTGATTCCGCCACTCGGATGGTAATGCCTAAAAAGCCAGGTAGGTGGCGCTGTTATTCCGTGATGCATTTTGGATCTTGTTTAATATTTCTAGTATTGTATCCTTTGATTTAATTAACATTATGCCTAACACAAGTTGGGTTTGTGTTGTATAACAAGCACATCTTTACTCAGGAGATTAGGGGAAAGGTTGCATGGAGCATACTTTTTGCCAGTGACATTCCATAAAGATAAATACTAATTGGAAAGAGACCTAGAATGTTGGAGGACTGTATTTGACATACAAATCAACTGACAAAAGATGCAATACGTGCCGTGCTTCGTTCAAAGGGACAACAAAGAAGCCAGTAAAATTAAAGTCTGCAACAGTCGAAATACCTCGGTTCAGTATAGAGCCGTTCTGCAAGTGTTGATGTTAGGAAATGTCGTGAATGGTACTTGGCGTAAATGAAGGGCTTTGATGGGAGTTCTCTGCCAAGTAACCTACAGAGCAGTGTATAAAACGATTAGGCCAGCCGCGATGCATGGGACCGAATGCTGGCCACTAAGGGCGAGAGAAGTACTACTGCTTCACGCTGCTTGGGTAAGTCCCGAGCTGATATGCTACATAATGAAATAGTAGACACCATGATGCTGAAAGTCTCCATTATGGAAAAGTTGAAGGAGTATTGACGGAGATGGCTGGTTCCTGTGGGAAGATGTGGGTTGCGTGGGCTAGTAATTATGGGACAAAGATGATGAGGAAGACCTGGAAAAAGATGGCTCATGATGCTAAAGGAGGGACATGAAAATTGGTGTCTGCTTGGAATAAGCACCTAATGGAGGCGAAGAACAAGAGCATTAGTCCAGGCAGCGGTGAAGAAGATTATATAACAGGGGCTGGAGCACAACATGACATGTTCAGAATATAAGAAATAATGAATCAGTGGCTTTAACTTGGGCAGAAGCAATAGCAATTACACTTTTTAAACAAAAAGAAACAGGATGTGCTTTAATTTCTCCTACTTACTGCTGGGTCTGATGACTCAATAGAATGTGCTAGATGACCTCATTTTTAATCTAATAAGATTACTTAAAACTTACTATTTTGAAACAGTGTTTCAGAATACATTTCTGTCCTGGTAGACTTAGAGGCTCTGCTTTCCTGTGCCTTGTGATTAAATTGCTGGAACTTGCGGAGTTGAGCCTCCTGAAAACATCTAGGGCGAGTAGCTGATGTAAGAATTGTCTGAACCCGCCGTTTCCCAACGCATGGAGGATTCCCTGAAAACTGATACAAAGTAGATCACCACTTATTAGCAGCTGCTCAGTTGCCACCAAAAAGTTGCTGCTGTTCAGCAGTTGCCAATAAGCAGAAGACAGTGTTGTGTGGCTGAGCTAGAGAAGGAAGCACTGGGATGCGCCTTCCCTGGCTGTAGCCCTGCAACCCTGCAGGCCAGGTGCTGGGCCTTTCTATGAGGGGCAGGGGAACTGGGACCCATGAAACTGCTCAGTACCTCTCCGCGCAGAGACTGCTCTTCTAAACGTCAGAAATACTAGTGTTTAAACAGCACCATGAGGAGGAGGGGTGATCAGATCTGCCAGAATGCATCTTGCTCTCAAAATGTACGCCCACATTTTACAAGTGCGGGAAAACTACTGTCCCGAACGACTCGAGTTCTGCACACCGACCAGAGAATGAATGACTTAACATATTCCAGACAAGACAATGAAACTGGCTTATCCGGGGTGTCTTGATCAACCTGATGCTTGAACAGGCAGACCCTCAATTTCCCCCCCTACCACCTGGTGATGTGTACAGCAAAACCATCTGCAACCCGCACAGCCTAGAGCACGTAAAAGGGAGTGCTGGTTGGACCTGGACTGCTGTATGAGAGACATGAAATCGACAGGCGGCCAGTCATTTTCAGTCTGTCATTCGCTGGGCTTAGGCATTTAAAATGTGCAGATTGTATACTGTGCAATACACACGTCTGTGAAAGAAAAGAGTGACAGCTTTGTGCTTAAGAATGATAGGGTTTGAGACAGTTTTGCCTGAGTGCGTAAGAATTTAAATTTTAGCAGAATGGCTCCCTTCACGGATTAACATTTCCATTGCTTTTTTCTGTAGGTGCACTGGAAGCTTCCTTTAACAGATTTATTCCTTTATCAGGTACTGCCTCATTTTGATTGTTTTAGAAGGTATAATAGAGAGATGTACACCATTTGCCTTTCTGAAACGCTTATGTGCCCTTAACGTTCAAATAGCTATCCCCACCCCACCGTCCAATAAATGTCAAATGAAGCAATTCACTCATAGGCCTCCTCAGCCTCTCCCTCCCACAGATAGCTGGGCGAGCGTGAGCACTGTAGCATGCCCAGGAGCCAGTAAAACCCTGGCTAGTTGAGACCAAGTAGAGAGTTGATTCCAAAATAGAAACGCCCTCAGAGAACTGCCAGTTCCCTCTCTCAAACTGTGAAGAATCCAACTCCAGCATCTCAGCTGTGCTTGTCTTAAGGAGAGTTACCTCTCAAATAGGCATGTCCCAAATGTGGAGTTGGCTTTATAGCCTTTGTCATGCAAAAAATGTAGTGTCTTTGGTTTTCCTTCAGATGAAAAATGTGAAGTGGATCTTTGGCTTCCGCCTCTCGTTTTATTTTTTTTTAATTAAACTGAAGGCTTCATTATAGATTAAACTGTATAATTTTCATTGGCGAGGCTGGCATCTAAAGCTCTGTTCTCCATATTGCACAACCAAGTATCCTTAGAATACATCTGATTTGATGGTTTAACTCGTGCATTATAGAGTCTCTAAGTGAACTTAAACGTACTGGCGGCGTAGCTTTCCTAGCCAGCGTGAAGTCTCTCTCCCTTTCTGCAAGCATGTTTTTTTAAAGGATAGCCTTCTGGTTTCCCTCACCTGGAACTGGGGTGCTTCACATACTTGGGGTTGAGGATTCCTTTTGTACATGCAGGTGAGGGGACTAGCTCCCCAGAGTACCTTTACACTCAGACATTTCAGAAGGAATTACTTCTATATAACACATTGTTTCTCTGCCTTTCCTTCATTTTGACTCTTTGTGGTCTGTTTTCCTTTCTTCACCCTGCACTTTTTCATTTCTCCTAATTATCGATTATTCTTGACAGCCCTTTCTTTACTCTCACTCTGCTCTCCTTCTCGTACCCCTACATTTCATTCTCTGTCTCCCTTCCATTTTCAGTCACTCTCCCCTCTAACTTGCACTTCACCCTTACCACTGGGTAACTCAGCGTACTTGTAGTTTGCACATGTACTGTAGCTGCCTTCTCTTGACAGCCATACAGTGCTTTTCCCACGTTACCTTAAAGAGATGTAACTCATCAGGTGTGCTCACTGTTGCTGCTTCCAGAGCCTCATGCTGCTCTTTTATAGTTACTGCGGCTCGCAGAGCCCCCATTCCATCCCATTCTTCACTTACCAGACTTAGGTGGAGGAAGCTCTACCCTGTGTCAGAGTAGTGGGGCTAGGGATTTTTGCCCTGTGGGAAGGAGAATCTCAGGCCCTCTGCTCTGCAGAATGTGCTTGCCCCGACCCAAGGCTGAAGCCCCGAGCTCTCACCCAGCTCTCAAACTTCTGAAGTTTATTATATGTGGCTCGGAGGGTCAGTAGATTTGTTGTAGAGGGAGGCAGAATGCAAGCAGGCCTATAGGACTGCAGGTGAAGACGCTGCAGGAGTTCTTCCCTTCCCAGTTGCAGCAAACATACATGATGTGCTGGAAATGTGGCAGTCCTCACATATATGCAAATAACACTTGACAAGTGAGGTGGTCTAGACGTAGCAATAGAGGTATCCTAGCTGTTTGTAAGTTTTGTTTCAGATAGGAGTGAGTTACTTGGCACGTCACACACCCTCCCCCCCACAGCACAGCACAAGACTCTTTAGCTATATCGTTAGTGGGAGTGTCATTTGGTGTAGAGCTGATAAGTAAACAGTCTGAGAAATGTAGTTCACATTTTTCTTTAGTGTCAAGAGAGCAGGGATGGGCGATGATGGACTGTGGTTTGCCACCTTAATGTTATTAATACTGTGTGTTTCTGTTCTTTGTAGAACCTGCTACAGTTCCACCGATACCTAATGAACAACAGTTGGCCAGATTGACTGATTATGTGGCTTTTCTTGAAAATTAATGACCCAATCCTGTGTTCAAGACAGAACCTGGAAACCCTGTGTACTGGCAGTTCTACGTCTAAAACTTACTTTTCTCCTGTTTGTTAAATGTTGCGGCTTCCCCCTCCTGGAATATGTTGATAAGATATACATAGCATATATTTTGTTCCTTTATACATGTTTTGCTAAAGCAAAGTCAGTAGGTGAAACAATCCTTAACTCCCATAATATTTATCCATTAGGTACACAGCAGTATTACACGTTAAGTTTTATTCTCTTATGATTCAAAGTGAGAAAGGGCATATCTCCATAGACTATTGCAAAGCAGCAAACAGAAGGTAAGCGAAGAGTTTCCATCAGCAAAACAGATGAATGTACTCACTTTGTACTGGTTGGCTTTGATGCTTCCATTGCCGGCAATGGAATACATACCAGAAAATCAGTCACAAATGGATTCAGCATAAAGAGGGGAAAGTTATTCCACCTGCATCTGTAAAAGGAAAGCCTTGGGAAGTACAATACATAGATAGTTGTGAGCCATGCGTAACATACACAGGGAACGTTAAGTTACAGTGACTTTCTTGCAAGATTCCTTCCACTTCTGGTGAGACTTTTATAACTGATCACTCTTCTAACCCATTGCTTCTCTGTTTTCGAGTTGTCTTATTTCCCCTGTGACTAGTGTTGAGTGTTCTGTGCAAACTGTTTCTAGGCTGGTGTACTTATGATTTTTTACTGCAGAGTAATATTTTTAATATACCTGGGGCACCTAGAGAATATGCGTCAGAAAGTTGTTTTCCTTGGCGGGGGAGGCAAATGCTCACTTCACTTGCTGTGAGAGAGCATTTGGTTTTGAAAGGCTTGATTTTTGAAAAGCAGCCACTCTTGGGGCACTCAGACCAATATTTTGCCTTGTAACTTGTTAGAAATTTATGCCAACGTTCTCAATACCACCCTAAATCCGAGATCTGCTGAGGATGGCTTCACCAGAAGCAGCTTTTTGCTTACCTCTTTAGTTTTATGGACGACTATTGTCATTGGAAAGGATTTTAAAAAACGGTCTTCCTTTTGAATAAAAAAAAATCTGGAGGATGGAATAGAATATGCTGCAACATCAGTTCAAGTAGTATACACCCTGTATGCCTGGCTGTATACAGCTAGTAGCACTGCTCTGTTAATCTCTGAATTCAGAATTAACTTCAGCATTGGAAAGGAAACCGCTTACAATCCCTTGCCTCTGGTCCTAATGTTTAAAAATGGAAACGGCAAATAGTAGTGCTTTAAGGCCAGCACATGCCTTTATCGTCTCTCCCTTTCATTTGGTTGTCGCCAACATGTTCAGTGGTTTGTCACTTGAAGATAGCAGGTGCCTGTTATTTGCAGTGGCATTCTCCCAGGGTGTGCTACCTACTGTACATTCTTTAGTTTCGGGTCTGAGGGGAAGGGGTTCTAAACTGTGCACTGTTGCTTTTAGACCCCCTTTGACATGTAACCATTTACTTGCAAAAGATTATTTATTTGAAGCCCATCCAAGTCTTGGATCTCTATAAATATTGATGCAAATATAATTTCCGTAATATTAAAACCTGTTTACACTACACTCGAGTGCCTTATTTGAGTCCCTTCTTTGGAGCATGCATGTTCCAATCTGATGGGCTGTGGAGGTTTGGGATAGTCGGTTGAACTGGGACGCTTGAACGGGCAAGCTGTACGAAGGTTAGTGTAGTACTTTATGCTTATACAATTAGTTAATGGAGAAAGTGTCCTTTGTACATTCCCGCTCATAAGATGCGCTGACAGGTGCAGCCTTGAAAGGGAACACTCTAGCTAGCAGCAGCTTTTGGAGCACTGATTCCTCGTCGTTACCCCACCCTTCAGTAAAGGTTGGGTATTCCGGGCAAGGGAATAAAAGGGTGTGGCTCTCCAATACGGATGTGAACGGGTAAACTGTTACCCGGTTAAATATCACCCGGCACAACAGGCTGGTTAACCAGTTAAACATATGGTTTACTCTTTTTCCTAAAGATAAGTTAGTTCCTCATACAACTCAAAGTTTTTGACCCAATATGGTCAGATACCCTATACTCATGAGGACGAAGTTATGTAACCTACTCTGGGTGTTTAGGCCGGAATAAACCACAATCCCAACAGTTGTTTATTGCTGATGAGCATGAGAACTAGGGGAAAGCTGTTTGTGTACAAACTCTTTCAAGCTAGGATGGATTTGTATTAATTTAGTTCATGAATTAGAAGGGTTGTCCCATTCCCCAGGGGGTTAGAACACCTTCTACTAGGCTGAGAGCAGCTTCTGTGGCTAAGTGTAAGGCAGCAACAAGGAATCACAAAAGAATCTAGATTTGATGCAAGATTTCCCAATCCATTCTTCCGTCCTTATTGAATTAGAACTCTGTGGTCTGACGGTCCCGGGTGAGACTGCTATTTTTTACTCTATCCCAGGAGTGGGAATATGCAGGGGACTTTGGAAGGCAAAATGAATGTTACCTGTAACCGAGGTTCTCTGAAATGAACTCTGTATATTCGCACACTCTTGAGTCCTACTTATCAGAAATGTTTTAGGTCTAGGAGTAAGGAGCTGATGTGTTGGTGGCACACCAGGCCATTTTATCCCCTGGTCCTGGAAAGCTCAAAAGTTACCTGCCTTCCTGCCCACTCCCTTCAGATATGTGAGCATGTCAATGGTGACTGCTTGCTAGGCTGCAGTGCGTCAGGTCAGAGCATCCCAGAAGTGTGAGTGTGCAGAATTTGAAGAAACGTCATTAAAAGTAAGTAATCTTCATTAGTTTTATACAGAGAAGGTAGGAGTCTAAATCACAGAAGGATTGAAAGGGACCTCAACTTGGTCTAATCCCCTGCTCTGAGGACTGACTATCATCTGAAAATTCCTGACAGGTGTTTGTCTAACTTGCTTTTTGAAACCTCCAGCAACAGAGATTCTGCAGCCTCCCTAGGTAATTCCACTGCTTAATGACCCTGACATTAAGTATTTATGTATTTCTTCATAATGTGTAACCGAAATCTTCCTGGTTGTGATTTAAGCCCATTGTTTCTTGTCCTCAGAGGATAAGAACGGCAATCTTCCTCTCTGAGACAAACTTCAGACTTGAATGTAGAACTGTAGCTGTGCCAAGCTCAGGATACTAAAGAGACAAGGTAGATGAAGTAATACCTTTTAATGGGCCAACTTTTGTTGCTGAGAGAGAGAGAAGCTTTCAAGCTTAAGCAGAGATCTTCAGGTCATTCTTGCAGACTTATGGTTATCATATCTCAGCCTCAGGCCAAACAAACCCAGGTTTTTCAGTCTTCCCTTGCGAGTCCTGTTTTCTAGATGTTCAGTCACTTTTGTTGCGTTCTACTGGTATTTCTCCAGTTCACCTCTTTCCTGACGTGTGTGGTGCCCAGAACTGGACATTACAATCCCATTCCAGGAACAATGCCCTGATAGCACTGCCCTGACTGCTGTGGGTAGTCTCGAGGACCTGCTGTCCAAAAAGCGCTGCCCCCACCGTCCCGGCCCAGCCCCAGCTCTGAGCAATGCTAGGTAAAGCTTCTAGTTGAGTATATAACACAGAGTGAAATATCATTAATATAAGTTTAATCACTCATTCCTAAAGTCAGAATCAACTTGAGTAAACTCTTTTTCTGTTGGCTACTTCTTCTCCCAGAGGCGACCAATGCCCAGATGGGCAGGGAGGGGATAGGCGGGGACACCCCAGTGAGCAATTCAAATTTTGATGGGGGCACAGAAGGGCAGCCTATCTCCCGAGTGCTACCACAAGCCACTTCTGCATTCTTCTGTCTTTAAGAGATTGAGGTGGGGTAATATTCTCCTTGGTTCAGAAGATGGAGACACGGGACAAGAAAAGTCAGAAGCGTGGCAGCGTAACAGGCCGGTCCCTAAGGGCTGGATAATGAAGAGAGAACAAAACAGGGGCTAGTTGCTGTTGAATGGGAGCACTAGGGCTGTTCCCTTGAACTGAGTATCTCTTCGCAAACTGCACTCTACATGTCTCCAGCGCTCATGTTAGTCTAGCACAGCTTTGTTTCCCTCTCCAAAACAAAACTCTGCGCTGGTGAACTGCTTAGACAAATGAATTCTTTCCGACAGTGTAATCTGCTGCTACTTCAATGCCTCCCTCGACAGCTTTAGATGCACTTAACCCTGTGCTTTCGGCTCTGCCTCGAGACGAGGACAGAAATTAACATTGGCTAATTTTATTTGTTGTTTAATCGAAGGGGGAAATGTGAGGGCTGGAGTCCCTCCAAACAAAGCATTTTCTCTGCCGATCTCAGAGCTGGAACTCTGAAGTGGGAGGCTTTTTGGATTAAGAAACCATGAAGAATGTGGCTGGGAACAGAGAGATACTTGCAGGATTTAAAAATAAAATAATTCCATTTGAGGTTGTTTTCCATTTCTTTCTCCACATCCCACATGCTATTAAATGTATGCTTTTTTCTGCACAGTATGGACCATGTCACAAGCCATTTATTTGCAGCTGACCTACTTGGTGAAAGCATTGTCTTCACGTTGTGGGACGAGAAAAGATGGGTGGGAACAGGAAAGGTTCGTCCTTTAGAACTTACACGAGGGCTTGGTTTGGCCCAATGTGTCTAATGCTATAAATCCAGGCATTAAGGGATGTGTCAGGTCATCTCAGCTATGAAAGAGAGAGACGAATTTTAATATACAAGTCCGGATCTAAACTTCTCCAGCGGTCATAGCATTTTGATCTATCAGTTTGGTCAGGTTCATCTCTTAAATGTTACATATACTATAGCTAGGCCTGGGGCGGGGTAGGGTGGGGAAAAGGGGGCAGTTTCTCCATAGCCCGCCAATTAAAAAAGGCCTGGGTTCCTGGCTGCAGTTGTAGACCCAGGCCATTTAAATCAGCACTGGTGTGTTGCATGGTGCTCTCTAAGCAGTGCTATGGGCTGGCTGGAGGGAAGGTGGCCCTGAGGGATGGCTGCCCCAGCCTTGCCTCTTCTGCCCACAGCTCCACCCCTTCTGGGAGTGTGGAGTTGGCCCCCCTCACCTTGCCCAGGGGCCCAGCAAGACCGTAGGCCCCCGTGCATGTAGGAGAACTTACCCTGAGTAGCAGATACGTATCTAATTCTGGAACAGGCAAGGATTCATTTTGCCAATGAAAGCTTCCTTGGAAGTGAATGCCAGCACCAGATCGGTCTCCCATGTGTGAGCATCGGAAACGCTCCCTTGAGTGTAAAGAAATTTGAAAGTGAGCTGGACTAATGTCTGTTATATAACGTAAAAGGAAGCCCTCAAGCACAGCTTAGCATTAGTCAAAGGGCGGCTAACAGTGAGCAAGCCAGGGCCAACCCACGCACTACATACGAGTCTGAAGGGGGCCTCGTGTTTTTGGAATCCCATTCAACTTCTGTGAGCAGTAGTGCAGCAGGATGGTCAAAGGCTAGCCGGAGAGGAGACCCTACACCTAGGCGACTAGCCAGACAAACACAATACTTGTGCCATGGGTGCTTATCTTGGGAGTGCAGCATGAAGGTGACGATTTGCCCGTCAGTAGAAAACAGCCCATTGTCCAGGAATCCTTTGTAGGGAGGTGGGCAGGAGGCGCAGATGTTCCAACAAAGGAGCAGTGGAGCTGCCTGCAGTTGGGTAGGGAGGAACCTTTCCCAGCTCATGATTTATTGGTGAGAACATCTGCCTGCAGATGGGGAAGGGACACACCAGTATTGAGTGGGAACAGCATCAACAGGTTACCCCATGTCTAATAATCACTCTCAAACCTAGCTAAGGCTACAGGCAAGCAGAGTAAGGATTCCACACGTTATTTTCCCCAGGGGTAGCTCCACAAAACCGTCCACGTTTAGCCATCGCATCAGTCTACAATAATACTCATCTCGCACTATGGCCAAACAAGCACTCAGCTCCGTTTTTCGTGCCACTCTGACGTGTTCTAAGTTACGCTGTGTTCACATTTACCAGGTATCTGACCTGGAAACCTTTTCTTCTTCTTCCAGTAAACAACATACAAGCTTTCTCCAGGGACTAGCTTCTGAAAGCAAGACTAGAAAATCATTTCATTTGTTTTTGTTACAGTTCAGTGTATTTCATGGTCTGACAGCGTCCCAAGGAATGGAACCAGTAAGTACAAACACATGTTCTGCCCAATTGCGTGAAACTGCCTAAATATAGCAGTCGGAGCCCACTGTTCCCTTCGACACCATCCGTCTCAACTCCTAACGGGGCTTAGCACCTCTACCGCTATTCGTTCACCTCAGACTCGTGCTGAGCCAAATGTTTTCGTAGGCTGAACTGGGTACGTTAGGAAATGGCATGACCAGGCTTCTGGACTCATTAGCCCAGCCGATTTTCAGAGCTGCTTTAGAATTTATGTTGGGTGCACATGAGGTCTTCCACTCTTTGCAAAATCCTTTCTGTGCAGTTGCATGTACATCCGATCACCAGCAAGTCTAAAACCCAAGGGATTTGTAACTGCTATCACATCCGTTCACAGCCAGTTGAAATGTAAGAGCTGTGAAACTGCTTCCGTAATCGGAGAGGTTGCTGGTTGGCCGTGACAAACTAAGTCTACTGTAAATATTGTAGGTTTCTCCAGCTAACTTTATGGTTAGAATCCTCTTTGCCATACATCTGTGTGTTGGTAAAAGAGGCATTTGGATGAGAGATTACCAAAGCCTGAACACCCTGATGGCTAGGGGCAATTTACAGTCTTGAGCCAAACTGTGCCTGAACCGTAGCTAAATAATGACATTTAAAAACCACTCCCCCACTGGCTGGGAGCTGAACTGTTCTGGTGCTTTGAGAGCTGGATCTGAACGATGTGGCTTGGGGCCACATTTAGCCTGGCCGGTTTGAGAAGCCTGGACGTGGAAAGCTGTATTACCACCCATTCAGATGAATTAATTAACAAGAACCAGTTAGTGCTGCTACATGGGGACACAAAAATGCTTCTCTTGGCTCCAGAGTGAGGCCAGCTGTGATGGACAAGGCACTCCGCCGGGAGCAGGTGGCCTTGTTTCTAGCCCCTGAGGTAATGTGAGCAAATCATTTCCCCTACATGTTTCTAAGTCCCTTCCCAGCCTTTGCCCTCTGGCTATGTCTACACTGCCAGCTTCTTGCGCAAAAACTTGCCTGCTGTCTACACTGCACGCGTGTTCTTGTGCAAGTACATTTACAGTCTAGCGTTGTAAAACAGGGCTTCTTCTGGAAGAGTTATTCCTCTCCCCACGAGGAATAAGCCTTTTTGTGCAAGAGCTCTTCCACAAGAGGCCAGTGTAGACAGGCCACATGAATTTCTTGTGCAAGAAGCCCCTCTGGTTAAAATGGCCATCAGAGCTTTCTTGCACAAGAGAGCGTCCACACTGCCATGGATGCTCTTGTGCAAACGCACATGCCAATGTAGACGCACTCTCGTGGAAGAGTTTTTGCACAAGAACTCTTCCGCAAAACAGTTCTTGTGCAAGAAGCCGCCAGTCTAGACGTAGCCTTTGTTCAGATAGGACGCTTGTTTGAGCAGGGCCTCTCTCTGGTTTCTCCGTGCCTAATAAAATGGGGCTCTGCTCGCTGTGTGGGTTTAGGCACTACTGCTATTCAAATAATAAATAATTCCAGAGTTTGGGGGAAGCGAGCAGGTGGGAGCCTCTCTTCACACAGTGACCGAAACCCTAGTGTTCACCGTTCATTTTGTAATAAAACCCAGTGTCCGGATCCTGAAAGATGCGGAACACCCGCTCCTCTGATTGAAGCCTGGGAATTAGGTCTGCACATTTCAGGATTAGGCCCCAACTAGGTCAGTTTAGAAAACAAAACCAAACTAAACTCCAATTCTTTTATAAAGAGTGAGCCTGGGCAGATTTGGCACCAGCTGCGCAGTATGCATTGGCACATTTTCCCTTGGATAGAGAGAGAGGAAAAAAAAACCGTTAGACTCATTAACTTTTATGGCCAATTGTTGGTTTCCATTTCTGGGAGGGCGGTCAGATTTTTGTCACGGTTCCCATCTCTCGGACGGACGGATCAGGGTTCGATTCTGCCGCTCTTTCATTGTGTCATTCCTCCCTCGGCAGAGATCTCCTTTAGTACCCTGGCGTAAGATATGGAGCAGGGCACGTAGAAGCAGCAGATGCTGGCCCGATGCATTCAATGGTATTGAGCAGCCTTCTGGATTCAAAAGAGCTGCAGGGAAGACTCGTAGTTGGTGTGCCAATAGAAAATATAATGGCAGATCCCATACATTGGAGCAAAGGTAGGAGGGTGAGAAGAGACAGGAATTAAAAAGTGTCTGTAGTTCACTACCCATTAAGCTTCTGTGTTATGCTAGAGAGACAACGGGGGCGGGGCGTGAAGTCATATCTTTGATTGGACCAACTTCTGTTGGCGAGAGACAGACGTTTTCGAGTGTAAGCAGCACGCGGGGTCTGGGAACTGTTCGCCCAGCTACATACAAGCAGTGGAACAGATTGGGTAGTGTACGTGGTTAGCAAATATTTCAAGGGAGCATTCAAGGAGCTGCGGCCCATTAACGCCCCTCCTGGCATAACTGGGACTGGGATCGCAGTGGGGAATGAGGCCTAGCATTTTACGTTTGCTTGTATTCGAGTGGCGCCGCCAGGCTGAGGTCAATCAAACAAGACACGACCGAGGGTGGCTGGAGAAGTAGCTACGCCAGGGGTCTCAAACTCTCTGAGCTGGAGCATATTCGCACTCCCACCCAGGAGATCTAGCGGCCTGGGGTGTGTGTCCGAAATCATCCCCCAAACGCTGCCCCTTCTGGCCATGGGCTCACTCTCCCTCTGTTGCAACCCGTGCCCCCAAGGGATTACAGGGGCCCTGGGGCAGGGCAGCAGCAGCGGTTGGATTCCCCCTTCCCCGCGGCAGGCGACCTCACCCCACTTCCCGTAGAGGGCCTGTGAGTGTGAGAGCCCCGAGCTGCAGAGAGAGGTGTCTCCGGTTAGGGGAATAGAACACAGGTCCCTTGGCACCCAGCCCAGGGCCCACGGTTTGCGAGCCACATGCGACTCTTCCCCCCCTTAAAGTGCGGCTCGCAAAGCCTGCCCCGTGGCTCACAAAGCTTTTCCTGTGCCCCTAGGAACGGTCTCCGGCCCCCGGCTCCCTGTGCTCACTGGGGCAAGGAAACCTGGTTTTTTTTAAAGGGGCAGCGCTTTTTTTTTTTGCTTAACAATTCCGGGGGACTGGTGGGGAGTTCCTTTTTGGAGAGGGGAAGGGGGGGGGTCAACAAAAATTGCTCCCAAAAAAATTTCTGGTGCTGCTCTTAGCATTTTTTTTCCGACGCTGTTTTGGCTCTCTTTGTTTAATGGGTTGGCCACCCCGGCCTAGCCTTTAAACCCTGGTGTACTCTCGGTCCAGCCTCTCTCAAACCATTGCATCTGTGTGGATGATGATTAATGCAGCAGGCACCTGGGTCATCCTAGGCCTGATCCTCCATTGCCTTGCACTCTCTGTTGTCATGCATGTTGCCCAGGCATAAATGTCTAAGCACTGGCCACAGCAGCAGGGAATCAGATGCATTCTTCTTTTACTTGTAGAGTTCCCACATGTGAACGGACCCTGCACTCAGCATCCGTCACCCAGCCTGATGGCCTCATGCCTTTACAAAGTCATCTAGCTCTGCGTACTCAACCTTGAAAAGGAGCTTTTATGGCATTTATGGTGCTGGAAAAAAAATATCTGCAGCTGCTCTGCTTGGTATGTTAATACTTACATGTTAAATGCTGGGTAGGGGAGGGAATAGCAACAGGTGATGTCCGGGAATGATCCAATAAGATAGCCATTGTGAACGGGAGCAGGGAGATGATGGGCAAGAATAGGAAGGATTTTAAAAACCCAGAGCCCTCCCAAATATTAACGTTTCTTCAGGGACTGTGAGCTTTCAGGGGATCTGTTCCTCTCCTGATCAGGTGATTTCATGTGTATTTGCTGCCTGTAGAGGGAGATGGACTGTCAGGCCTGGAACGAGAGACAGTCGACTAGGGGGTTAATTCACTCAGGATCAGAAATGCAGAGATAGGTTGCTGCCTTCAGATAGATGGCACCCTCCTCCTAAAAGTGACTACCTGTGTTACCAGAGAGGCATCCGTCAGTTTGAGAACAGTTTCTGCAAAGGGTTTCTAGACCCGATTGAGTAAACACTGTGGATAGTCACAAGTAATAGCCATACAATAGTGCCTAGAAGTCTTGCTGCCAACCACGGAGCTAAGCACTGTCCAGACATAAGATACTCCCTGTCTCCAAGGAGTTTGGGGGGACTTTCAACAGCTCCTATGGGAATTAGGTGCCCAGTTTCCATTTATTTTGTTCTAATCACTTGCCGCTCCTTTGATTATACCACCTAGACTACGGGGGCTGCAGGCATTGCCAGGGCTGTGTTTGGACTGAACTATTTCCCCCTTGCCATTGGCTTTGCAAATGTCCTACCCAGGACAGCCTGCCTGCTTGGCTCTGCATCCTCTGGGCACATGAAAACAGATCTAAGAGTCATAGGGGACCACAAGCTAAATATGAGTCAACAGGGTGACACTGTTGCAAAAAAAGCAACCATGATTCTGGGCTGCATTAACAGGTGTGTTGTGAGCAAGACACAAGAAGTCATTCTTCCGCTCTACTCTGCGGTAATTAGGCCTCGGTTGGAGTCTTGTGTCCAGTTCCGGGCCCCACATTTCAGGAAAGTTGTGGTCAAATTAGAAAAAGTCCAGAGAAGAGCAACAAAAGTTATTAAAGATCTAGCAAACATGACCCGTGAGGGAAGATTGAAAGGGAATTGGGATTGTTTAGTTTAGAAAAGAGAGGGGACATGATAGTGGCTTTCAAGTATCTAAAAGGTTGCTATAAGGAAGAGGGAGAAACATGGCCTGTGAGGATAGGACAAGAAGCAATGGGCTTAAACTGCAGCAAGGGAGGTTGAGGTTGGACATTAGGAAAAACTTCCTACCTGTCGGGAGGTTAAACACTGGAATAAATTGCCCAGGGGGGTTGTGGAATCTCCATCTCTGTCCGTTGTGACGGATTCGGAGCATCTCAGCTCTTGGCTGCGCTGAAGGAAAACGAAGTGAGGAGAGACCTGAGCTTAGCTCGCACAACCTCTCTTTGACCAACTGAGCTGCAATAAATCTACAGCTCCCCCTCCCCAAGAGAGCGGTGGGTGGTATTATTCTAGACGCATTCTCTGGGCTTCCCCGCGCCTTGCCTTTGTCAAGGGGGATGTGCTACTTGCGCCCAGCGAGAAACCTGGCTGTGAAGTGGTTAACCACCTGCCACTTGCTCCCGGATACCTCACTCCCCAATGACCTCCTGGGCGTATCGTGTCGGCACTAGCCTCGGGTTGTCTGGAGCACGGCGCCACGCTCCTGTGCCCTTCTGAAACCTGCCGCCCCTTGCAGACTGCTCCTTGCTCAAGGAGACCGCGCCCGGCTGAACGCGTCCAGCACCGTGCACAGCGCCCACCGGTCTGCATGATTGTTCCCCGGGAGTTGAGGGCTCTTGTACTTGAATCAGCATTACGGCGAGGCTTTAAGAGCGTGGAAACAGAACCCCCAGTGGGCGGGGGCAGTGGGTTATTTTACGCTCTAAGGAGATCAGGCCTGCGAGGGGATCTGATGTGAGGCACGGTTGCAGCCCGTGTCTTATGGCGAGGAGGGAGAGCTGGAGCCGGGCTTCAGCTTCCGTGGCTCCCTGGCTGGAGAAAAATGTGACCCCAGAGAGCTACCAGACTGGGTCTGAGCCTGGTACGTTTAGCCCAGTGTCCTGTCTTCAGCCCAACCTGACCCTGTTGACTGGGCTGCACTGATTTATCCCCTTGGCGCCCCAAATGGAGCGAGACAGACATCTGGGCCTGCAGTCTATCCGTTTGTGTTCTGAGCTCTGTGGGTGTGTCTGTGGGCTAGATTGTTGGGTAGGGATTCCCCCCTTTGCTCCTGTTCAAAGTCGTGCATCTTCCTGCTTCCTAAGGAGCAGACCCTGCAATTCCTACACCGCGGAGTAGCTAGTGTGCGAGCAGTCCCCTGGAAGCCATGCAGTGAAGTGCCTCTGCAGGGAGGCTACGGTTTTGTCCAGGCTAAGATCCCTTTACACTGTCACAATAGTGTCCAGGGGCCTTCGTGTAAGTGAGACTCGAGCCCAGAGTGAGTAATGGCCTTAAATGAGACATGAGAACGTATGTGCAGAGGGGGCGGCGTTTGACTAGTGACCCAGCATCGTTCACGTGGCCGCGGTACAGAGAGCTGAGTGCCACAGGCTTTGCTTGCATCTGCCCATGGGACCACTGTGGTGTATGTGGAACCTTCGAGGCGGCTCCGCTGTGCTTTCCTTAGGATTTTTTCCCATCTTTCCAGCCCAGTCTGACTTGATTGGCTCAGGTGCTCTGTCTTTCCCCTGAGCTAACAGCCTGGGATCCAGGAGAATTCGTGCAGCACTTTGAGTTCTTCACAGAGATAATAAGTGGGGCATTTGTTTACCACAGGAAATGGGAGGGGTTTTAAGTTATCAGATGCTGGACACAGGCTTAGTTTGCCCTTCCGTTTTGAGTGGTCCCTTGGTATTTGCTTGGAAACCCTTTTGTCTCAAGCTGCTACTTTAATTAATTAATTGGTGTCTGGTTTTTATTACTTGATATTACTAAGTCATTCCTTGTAATATTTTTCAAAGACAAGTTCCCTGCTCTTCAACGCCTGTTG
>JANRFK010006693.1:3382231-3406832 GCA_030068395.1 Apalone spinifera
GGAGAAGGGAGAATAGATAAGAGAGCTAAACATCTCACACACTCCAGAGGGAAAGGCTTCATGCTTAGCTCGCTGTGAAATACCAGAAAAAGAATTCCCAGCCACCCTGTGCAGTAACAGCAAAGAGCTGAAATAATAATAATAAAGTGGTAGCTAAAAGCCAATAGGTTCTCTCAGCTGAGCTAATGTCTGGGTGAAGAGGAAGATGTTTTGCTGCTTCAAATGAGTGTTTGTTAAATGCTTTGGCCTCCGAGGCAAGTAGAAAGCTAAGAAAGAACAATGTGTTTCTGTGGTTTTCTAGCACTGTCTAGTCTTGGGAGTAATGGCTTTTTTTTTAATGTTTTCCAGTTAGGGTGTTTGTCTCCTAAGGGCCTGATCCATTAGTGAGAAGACTCCTTTCGACTTCAGTGAGAGCTGGAGCAGGCCCATAACATTGTACAATGTTACTTGTGTGCTTGGAGCAGGATATCAAACTTGGAGCAGGATATCAAACTTAAAAACGTGGAGGAGTTTAATATAAAGAAATAACACATAAAACCAAGGGCCACGCAGCCTCCAACAGGGCAGGCCTGGGGAGTATGACGGAGCTGTAACTCAGCCGCTGTGAAACTGAACAGCTCTGTGAACTCCTTTTGCCACCTCTGGGTCCAACGCAGGAGACTGGGAACACCGCAATCGTCTCACGTTGGCATGCAAATGAAGGCGCTTTAAAAATAGAGCGTATGAATATAGTGCTACTTTTTCAATGCGCTATACGTGATAGCACTGGAGAAGCTGTGCGAGAGCACATCCAAAGAGTAGCCTGAGTGAAGAAACGGGGAAACTAATGAGGAATTTTTTATTCACCAGGGGAAATTTTAATGAAAACAAACATTTTTTTATGAGATGTTCGGGTTTTTGTTGAAGACTGACGAAGTGGGTGTTTGCCCACGAAAGCTTATGCGCCAATAAATCTGTTAGTCTATAAGGTACCACAGGACTTCTCATCGTTTATGACTTTTTCAAGAAAAACCTAAAAATGTTCAAGTAAAACCAGAATTTTTTAATGAAAACTTTCATTTTAACAAAAAGCCGCACCCTCCCCCCACACACAAACTTTTTCAGTTGACTCTAGGCTTGATCCCAGAACCGATTACTTGCACTGAATAGTAAAAAGGCCTGTCCAGATAGATAGGCTGTCCTGTTAGCCTCAGTCAGAGGCATCAGGAAAGCCTTTGGAAGGGCTATAGGAGATATTTGGTAAAGCACATTCTTTAAGGAACAGATTGTGTTTGCCCCTCAGCCATGTGTATGGGCAACCAGTAGCTGGGACAATCCAGGAGGCATTCTTGAGAGAAATTATGACTCCGAAAATGTGGGGGGAAAGCGGGGAGTATGCTTCATCAGCCCTATAGCCTTTAAGGCATGCTTTCCCTTTTGCCCAGACATAGCTCTGTTCCTAATCTCCCCCCACCTACTCCTCACTCTCTTCACGAACATCACGTACGTGTCCCTTGTTCTTCTCTTGACTCCCAAGTTCAAGATTTGGGAAGGTTCCGCTCAGCGCTCAGCCGTGCTGGTGGGTGGGTTGGTGGACGATTTACTCGCCTGTGGGGTCACATAGGAATGACTCTCTGTCCAGTGCTAAGAAAATAATTACTCTTGCTAGTAGCAATTAAGATTTAAAATATAGAAGAACCCAAAGGTCCTCGTAGACATTGAGGCTCCATTCGAGTGGGCACCGTACATAGTCCCTGTGGTCTGAGGATCAGAAAGACAGAAAATAAATGCAAGTTTAGAGATGGGGATGGTGCATACACGCTGAGGGGTATGATGAGGCAACCCCCAACTTTTGTAGATGTTAAAAACATTTCAAAGTAACTGCTTTCCATTATCATGTTAATAGGTTTAATATATATATGTGAAATACAAATTTTTAGGAAAAAAATCAGTCACGGTACTATTGTTATGTGTGGTGTCATCCGGTACTCGCAGTGACACATGGTCTTCCAGATTCTTTCTTAGTACGCGAGCAAATGGTCAAGTTTAGGATGATATGCTGTGGTGGTGTTGCTTCTGTGCAAGGTTCAGAGCAGAAGTTGGGGTTCTTGAAAGTAGAGTGGTGAGCAGAAGGAGAGTGTGCGGTCTGGCTTGGGGGCTGATTCTTGAGGCAGCCAGGCATTGGGTTGTGCTACAATTCCCAAGAAAAGGGATTGACCTGTGTGCCATTTGAGTACTTCTGTTCAGGGGCTGATATATGAGTAGTGGATAAAGCAAGTTACTCATGGAAGACATCCAGAATCCACATCTCTGACTTCTCCCCTGTGGAACTAACTTGCTAAGTCTCGGACACCTGCTATCTCAGTAGAAGGATCAAAAATGCCAAAGAACCCGACCTTCAGGGAGTGTCAATTGGCATAGTTGTATTGAGTTAATTGAGCTCCTCTGATTCATGCCACCTGAGGATTTGGATGAGGGTCTGACAAGTACCTATGTCTGCATGGGCTACAGCCATACAAGGATGTATAAAAGCAATTAAGTACAATTATAAATATGCACTTAAAAGAACCAGCAGTGAGTCAGTCAAGAAGAGCAGATGGGAATCTATAAAGCACAAGGAAAAGTGAGTTGGACATTTGTTTTTTTTTTCAATACAGCTTCTTTCAGCATTAGTAATAAAAGGGAGCCATGTACTCAGATATCTGTCAAATGAATCACTCTGAAGGCTGGTCACTTTTTCCATGGCTAACCCTTTCCAGATTTATGTAAGTCATCTGCCCAGTGTAGGAGGACGAATTTTTCCCCAGTGAACTGTAGTGGTGATCCATTTGCTCAGAATAATGAAAAGGTGGTAAAAGAGAGACACGGTGGACGGGTCCAATATCTTTTATCTGGTGTTGAAGAGAGAGAAGTTTTCAAGCTCGCACAGAGCTCTTCTTCAGGTCTGGGAAATCTAGGCCTTGTCTACTCTTACGCTGTAGGACTTAGTGAAGATATAGAGGAACTCCACCTCCCCAAGGTATATTCTGATTAGAAGACAAGTCAGGATGCATCTACACTGCAGGGCTTAACCCGAAATAAGCAACGCAAATTGAGCTACGTCAATTGCGTAGCTTATTTCAAAATTGGGAGCGTCTACACAGCACTTATTTCGAAATAAAGCACTCTTCCTCCGACTTCCCTTCCTCCTCATCCAGTGTGGGTCACAGGAGTCAGAGTAAGTCGTCCTCCAGCTTGACAGCATTTCGACATTATGTCGAAATAACTGCCTGCTGTGTAGATGCAGACTAAGTTAGTTCAAAAGAACGCTAGTTATTTCCAAATAATGTTGCTGTATAGATGTACCCTAGTTAACTTTTGTAGGGCTCCATTGCCGGTGGATCACTGAGCTCAGCTGTCCAAAGTCTTCCCAGCACAAACATTTCAGAAAAATGTCTAGTATCTAGTGTTCTTGAGTTATAGCAGCTGCAATACAAGAGCTTACACTGAGTAACAGTAGGGTTAAAAGAGGACAAAAAAGTATGTCCAATGTCTATCAAACTTATAAAGATTGCAAATACTAATCTCTATTTGCCAGGCATCTTCTGAGCCCCATTCTTTGGTTTTTGGTCTTTAATCAATATATTAGATCCAATTGCATTGTTTGTTTGTTTTTTAAATAGCTTAAGTTTTGGGATAAGGCGCAATGAAGCCTCATGATGTTGCATAATGTCACAGTGCTCTGCAATCAAATGGTTGTGAAGGTTACAATATTCATTCCTAAGCTGAAGGTCTGATTTGGTGCATGTTCAGGTGAGTGTCTAGATCAAGGGTGGGCAAATACCGACCCACCAGCCAGATCTGGTCCACCAGGGTTAGTCCCTGGTGGGTCCCCTCCACTCTGTTTACCTGCATCTCCACATGTATTGGTGATCACGGTTCTTATTGGCTGTGAATCGCTGTTCCTGACCAATGGGAGCAGTGGGATTGGGTGAGGGCCCACCGGGGACTAACTCTGGTGGGCTGCTTTTTTATTGCCCATCCCAGTCTCAATCCAGCCACAATGGGACCCCTCAACATTTATCGACTCCCTCTTCAGGCAAACGTCCCATCGCCTGAGTAAAGCCTGAATAAAAGCCACGCTGGGTGTGAATGTGGACACAGTGCCGAGGCCTTAGCTTTGTGCAGAAAGCTGCCTCTTGGCCCCTCAGTGGGACGGGCTGCAGTGAGCCCAGCGCTTTCCAGCTGTGATCCCTCCGCCTCTTCCGAGGGCGTGTCTTCACTGCGAGCTGGATCAACAGAGTGTAGACACGATAAATCGACTGCCAATGGCTCTTCCGTCAACTCTGGTACTTCACCGCAACAAGGAGCGCAAGGGGAATTGACAGGAGACCATCTCTAGTCGACACCCTGCAGGAAAGACGTCGAGGTAAGTAGGTCAGCTTCAGCTACATTGTTCACAGAGTGGTAGTTGAGTAACTTAGATCAATTTCCCTCAGAAGGGTAGGCCAGCTGTGGGTCTCCTCCTATGGTCAGTTCCATGGCTTAATGCTGAGCTTCAACGCTGCCAGAAACCCAGGTACCAGCTACATCCGTGAGCACACCTGAGTCAATGGCCCAGCTAGACAGCAGTACTCCTTGGAAATGCTCCAGCTCTGGTTGCAGCTCAAGCTGGAGATAAAGGGTGAAATCCCGTCTCCAATAAGCCAATGGCAAAACTGCTTTAGACTTCAGCAGGGTCAGGAGTTCAGCCAACCCTTCTTAATCAAGGGGAGCCAACTGCAGAAAGATCTTCAGGAGCAGATTGGAGTACCCCAGAGTCTGACTGCTTCAGACTCTGGGTCGCCTTCATCGTAATCTACATGATAATGGGTGGAGCTGGTTGAAATTCAGAATTTCCAACCCACGGAAAGTTTCCAAGATTTTGAAATTTGGTTTTATCCCAAAATGGAGGGAGGAGAAGGGAGAGTTGAAAACTCAAAATCTTTTTGCAAGTGAAGCAATAGAAAAATATTTTTTATATTTCTGCTATACTGATATAACAAAAAAGTCCAAAGAAAACATCTTGAATCTTTCAGAAACATGTGAACAATTTCCTGTGAAAATGATTAAACAGTTAATGTCCCTGCAAAATATTTTGATTGTTATCAAATCTGCATTTTCCAATAGAAAACTGTTCCATTAGGAAGCAGTAGAGGACAAATGTGAAAAAGGTTTAAAGGTTCTGTTTGGATCAACTTTCAGGTTCTTATTGGAAACTTACCTGAACAATCTTCATTTCTTGGGTCATCAAGAGAGACATAGAACCTTCCCAAGGATGGTTTTTTCTTGTGATATATATGGAAATTAAAATGACTTACAAATAACAAAAATAGCTTGCCAGACTATTTCAAAATTAAGAAGCATTTACATTTGAGTTTTGTGGGAAAGTTGGCTCCTTCCTTACTTTTGTTTCAGCTTGCCAGCCTCTTGCACGTACTCCATGGCATGGAAATTCTTGCTGTTCAGAAGCTGTAAGCAGATAACAGCTCCTTAGAAATCTTTATGTGTATTTTGCAAAAATGGAGATTACAAAACAACAACACACTTGCACATTGAGGATGTGTCGTGTCAAATGCCCGAACTGTACAGTTTTAATCCAGACATCCAGGAGCTACATGGAGTTATTACTGGCCTGACACAGATTAATCATGGACAGTCCACAGCGAGCAATATGCCCACCTCAACTCATGTCTGATCTTCGGGGCTTGCTGTCCTGGGATTTTATCTCCAGGGCAGGCTGTATGACAAAGAAGCGTCAGTCGCCCTTCGCCAATTGATGGAGTCAGTCCTCTGAAAGCCAGTTGTCAATTATATGTTTCCATTATTGATAAAATCAATCTTCTACCCAGTGCTTATCCTGGCAAGGCATACAAAATTCTTCCAGCCCCCCTGACGTCTTGCTGAAGCAATGTGCACATTTCAGATCCTTGTAAGAGCTTGATACCTCGGTCCTTTTGTATATACGTTCCCATTCTTTTTGGCTCCAAACCCCGTGTAGCTCCTTTGTGGCTGAGTCTGCTGAATCGATTCTCCTTAAGATGTCTGGCACCCATTTGGTAAATAAATCTGCAGTGGGACAGACCCAGGCTGGCTGGGTACAGTGCAGTAGTAGAAAGCAGATATGCTGGCCACTGGATCAGCTGACCCCTGAATAATCAGAACACAGGCTATTCCACCTGGGTAATGGGCTCACCGGGCTCCAATTAACCTGCAGAAGTCAGCTGAGACCCTTAGGCTAATGTGGACATCTGACGCCAGTGAAGGCCCCACCCATACTGTTTAAAAGCTGTCCCTCTGTCAGTCTTAGGGAGAGGAGCCGGAGGAGAGGAAGTGCCGCTGAAGGGCGGGGTAATAAAACCACCAAGGAAGGGAGCTCTGAGGTAAGGGCGAAGGAGGCGTTGAGAGAGGAAGGGAGTGACCGTGGGGAAGTGGACCAGGGAAGTGTAGCAGCTCTGAAGGGAAAGCTGCCAACAGGATCCCTTGGCTGGAGCCTGGAGTAGAGCGTGTACCCGCGTTCCCCGCATCCTTCCCTGATCCACTGCAGCGACACCCCCGAGAGGGAGGACTGGCTGCCATCTGCCCTCTGGAGTTCGGTATAAATCAGGAGCCATGTTCTGTCAGAGACCCCTTGGGGAAAGAAGGCGAGTGAGGGAATCTGTGTTATGCTGTGGGGGAGCGAGACAAGCTACCGAACTTCGTCAGAAGAATAGCTCTGTGTGCCTTGAAAGCTTGTCCGCTGCGTCCTGGGAGCCACCGGCTGCAAGTGCCCTGCCTCTGTCGTCTTGGGGCCAGAAGGTACGTCTACACTTGCTCCCTTGTTCAGACTAGGGATGCAAATGTAGCCGAACGAAATTGCTAATGAAGCGGGGAATTAAATATTCTCATTTTTTGAGGAGTAACATTAGTTCGAACCAAGGGGTTTGATTCCAATTAATGCGTCCCGGAGCGCACTTTCTGGTTCGAATCAGCTGTTGAGCGGAATAACGCGCGGGTGAGATTATGCTAATGAAGCGCGGGATATTTAAATCCCTGCTTCATTAGCAATTTTGGTCGGCTACCTTTGCATCCCTAGCTCAAACTAGGGAGCAAGTGTAGATGTACCCAGAGAGATTTGGTTTGGGGAGGTTAGTTCCCTTCAGAGAGTCCCTTCTGCCTGGGGCCGGTAGTTCCGGGGATGCAGGTCGTCCACGTTACCCATTAGGGGAATATTTTCCCTTCCCCGCTGGGCCTGCTGTTGGCCTTCACTCCTGTCCCTGAGCTGGGCCCTTTCTCAGATGCTACTGGCCAGCAGCGGAGGGCTCCCAGGCTGACGTCGGCAGGAGCAGCTACGCTCTGAAGCAGAGCAGCGAATATTGCTGCCTTGCCCGCCATCCTTAGCTTAGAAACGAGAGCTGCACATTTAAAACCAGCCGTCGGTGTGCAGCCTGGGGCCTGAGGGATTGCTGACAACCAGAGCAGGGAGCAGACCACGGCGGGGCCTGCCCGTTCCGTCCTCTACAACGCGTGTGACAGCCTAGCTCAGCTGCACACTGATGCGTTAGTCTTGTGAGGGGGCCTTTTTTTTTTAAATTTGATTGAGTAGCACATGTTGTGCTTGATAGATGGCAGCGAAGGAGAGGTCCCACGCCCGGCCCCTCACTGGCCTCTGCTTTGCACCCCCCTGCTGCCCGAGGAAGATGTTGGAATGAAATCCAGGGACTTGAAGTGGCTCAACAAACAGTTGTATTCGATTCATCTCAGGATGGGGCTGGTGGGAAATGAAGAGCAGGGTTTGTTGCCAAACCCACGATGTGTGTGCTCTTTCCATTTGGGAACACTGAGTCATAAAAGGAAATAAAAGCTGTTACATTTCTTAGTGATGAAAAAAACAAGCCATAGCCTCTTTTACACACACACGCCTCCTCTCCCTGCCCCCCTTTCTCCAGCGAGCACTTTCCCTGGAATAGGTTACGAAACCTGGCTCTTTTGCTTCAGCTAAAAAGCATCAAGCCTCCCCGTGGATGAGATTTCTCCTCCCAGCCCCTGAGCACCCACCTCAGAAAAGGTCGTCTTTTGGTTTTACAGCTCATGATGTTTATTTATTTGCTGCTGTTTGGATTCCTCTGAGAACAGCGTGGAAACCCGGTTCCTGTTTGGTCAAGCTGCCAGCCGGACACCTCCCTGCTGAGTTGTCCAAGGTATGCTTAGCAGAAACCAGATAGTGACAAATTCTTACATGGTACTCTCATGCCAAGTGGAAGGCAGGAGTACAGGCGGGGGAAAGCAGCAGTCGCAACAAAAGAAATAGGTGACCAAAAAAAAAACAACTTGAGAAGACTAGAGGAATCTTCCCATGTCCCATGTGTCCAATGAGTTTGAGCCTGGATATCTACCACCTTGTCCCTTGGGTTGTCATTTACAAAGTGGGTGGGAAATGCCACCAGTCACTTTTACAATCACTTTACAAAGGTGTCAGTACCAAAGTAAGGTGCAGGCCCAATGAGGCATCAGACCGCACATGGTGCAAGGAAGGAAGAAGACTTTCTAGCGACGGTATTTGGAGGCTGAATGTATGACCCTGTCCGACACAGTTAACTGTATGTTGAGTAGCTGTTTGAAAACCAGCTGCCGTAGGTTACCTGGTGGATTTCATCCTGGAACGGAAGGCCAGCCCTGAACTCTCAGCACCAAGCAAGCCCTGCCGTGGAGCTGCTCTTGAGGGGATGGGATTGACATCCCCCTAGCACGCATGCGAATAAGGTGGAAGGGCTTCTGCACCCCACAGCCTGGCCTAGCATCCGGAGGAAGCCAACCTGTGTCCTGGCCTCAGGCTGAGAGGTTAGATCTCCCCTCCCCGCTTCCCCACTTCACATGCAAAGAACCTAATGAGTCGGGCTGCAGGGAGGCGAAGTCAATTTCACCCTCACTTCGGGGACTGCCCGCAGCAAAGGGAGCCAGCGTGTAACGAGTGCCGGCAGTTATGCACGTGTGAGCCAGGTCCGTTTTATGGCAGTGGGGTTTTCACTGGTAACAGGCACCTTCACGGCCTATCATAGATTCATTGAGGGGACCACTGTGACACTCTAATCTGACCTGTACCAGCCACGCTGTACGTCCGCCGGGCTCCGGTAGGGCAGAGCTCCGATGCTGCTTCAGAAAGTCAAGTTGGTGATTCAGTAGAAAGCACCCCATCTTCTGAGGCGGCCCCGAAACAAGGCCCCAGCAGCAAAGGGCTCCCTCTTGCAGAGGAAAGGAATAACCGAGGCGATGACAGCTTGTGATCATTACAATCCCATTTCACATTTTGCAGGCATAGGAAGCATTAGGTCTATTGGCATGTTTACATTCTGTCTAGGTACCTACATTCTGCTAACCTAACCCTCCCCTGTAATAAACTTAGAAAACAACTCATGGTCTGGTAGCACTTTAAAGACTAACAAAACATGTAGATGGTATCATGAGCTTTCGTGGGCACAGCCCACTTCTTCAGATGGATATGAGATTCTAGCTTTCCTTCGGGACATACTGCACAGCTTTGCTGTGGGCTGCTCGGGAAAAGGTGGTTGATTTTCGTTCGGAGTGTTTGAATGGAATGACCTTGAAATTACTTTTTTAGAAGCCCGGATGCTCTCTTGCAATGGGAATTAGGCTAAAAGATGTGTGTGATACTCCATGCACTGAGTGATAATCCAAGCACTGCTGTCAAGTTTGCTCTGTGGCCTCAGACAGACACAAAGAATTTCAGTAGTTTGTCCCTATCTGGGAAATGAGGATAATCATTATAAGACCTACCATTCTTCGGGTGTTTTTGAGGACTAGTGGATATTTGGCATAGTCCTCTAAAAGATGGAAAGCAGGATATGTGCTAAGTATTATTATTGGTTTGTAAACTTTATTAAGCACTTTGGGATCTTTGGATGAGAGGCGCTATATACATATCACTTATTATTAGTCTTACCAGTACTGAAGTAGCAACTTATATAGGAATATGAAACATGAGATCTACCGAATAGTGCCAACATCTGTTACCACTTACTCAACCCACATACAGTCCTAGCTGTTCTAGCTTGGCGGGCTGTAATGAAGGAGTTGGTTTGAAATGAGTAAATTGTGGCAACCTCTGAGCGCCAGAACATTCTTATGCCTGGTAAAGCGTGCGCACACACACATGCCAAGATTGTGAAAAATGAGCAGGGATTTTGGGTCTCCAACCTGAGACTCCTGAAAGGAGCCTGATTTTCACAGGGCAGGGACCTCATGGCCTTTTTAGGGTGCCCAATTTAAGATATCTTGAGTGCAGGGCTATCTCGAAACGCCTTGCTCTAATTTCCCTCTCCTCGAGATTCACAAAGACCCCGCTGATCTCTTGGGATCTTGCATGCCCCTGCAGAAGTGAGCATCCCTGTACATGTAAGAAATGGCAATGTTTTCTGAATCAAGTAATTAAGCTCTATACAGATGTTTCTTCAAACCTTCTGATTTCACAGTGTGGTAAATCCAGCACAGGGACGTGTTTGGTGTCGCAGGCATTTTTTGTTCCACTTGTGGATCCGCCACACAACGCAGCGGGACCAGGTTCTCTGCGTGGAGAGAAGTGGAGAACATTCCTTTGGACACGTCTCCAGCTCACTTTTTCAAAAGGAAGGTGACGAAACCCTTTGCCCAGACAGCAGATTTCCAAATGCCATGGCAGCATCTCGCTAACGGCCCAGGCTGCCTAATGAGTTGGCTGAGACTCCGAAATTAGTTCATTGTCACTCTCGCTCGCAGGAAGCAAGGGAGCAGCAGCAGTACAGAGACCAGGGGAAACTCTTGATTGAATGGTGTCTCTTGAATTGGGCTTGGGGGGGGGGGTAACCCCCCATTCAGTAGCTTGTGTCTGGAATCAGGACCCTCAGACGTGTCACTGTGTCTGTTCAAATCAAAACTATTCACTAGCGTGGGGCAAATTGGGTGAGTAGTTTTGGCCGGGAAAAAAAAATCCTTAAAAAAAATGGTGTGTGTGTGAAATCAGTTTGCTTTGACATTTCCTAAGCGAAATCGTTTGACTTTTCACTTTGAAATAACACTTCATTTTGAAATTTAGCTAGATTTATGTGAAAAAATCTGAGCATGAAACACAAGGACATTGTTTCAGATCAAGCAATATATTTTTGGCGGCGGGAATGTGTGTGTTTTGTTAAAAAAACAAACAAACAAACCAGAAAAAAATGCCATTATAATCAATGTGATGCCATTTGTTTTTAGTTCAGCCAGCGACCTGAAAAAACTGCTATTTATTCATCTGTAAACATGTTTTAGTATTAGGGTTGCCAGGTGTCTGGTTTTGAACCGGACAGTCCAGTATTTGAGCTTTCTGTTCAGGAAACAAATTGAGAAAATATAAATGAGAAAATAGAACTGTCCGGTATTTTCTAAATAAGATGTAATGTAGATTGTGATGCAATGTCAAGTGTGTGTGGTATTTTTGTTGAAACCATCTGGCAACCCTATTTAGTATTGTATATTTAAAGGCACAGTAACCCCCAAATAATAAGCAGGAAGTACAGTATTTGCTCTCTTAGTCTTTTGTCTTAGTCAATCATAGAAACATAGAACACTAGAACTGGAAGGGATCTTGAGAGGTCATTGAGTCCAGTCCCCTGTCCTCATGGCAGGACCCAGCACTGTCTAGACCATTCCTGATAGATGTCTATCTAACTTGCTCTTAGTCAAATACCATTGCTTTAGGTTTCACATGTAAGAATATTAAAGTAGAGTTCTGGTGTAGTTCTGTAGGTCCTTCACTTGATGCTGTTAATATTGTTGCACTTTATGCTTGTTTATCTGTAAATAGTTAATATGTTATACCTTGTTATGTGATTCCTATGCTCTTTACTGTAATAGCAATGTCATCCTCGTGTTTATGGTGATGGTCATATTTCCAGCTTATCATCTGTAACTGACCATTAAGGAGGGGAATATTGACAGTAACTTAGTATATTAAGATCAAGGACATTTGCAATCATAAGGACACTGAAATCAAAATAGAGTCTTGGATTTCACACAGAAATCAAAATGGAACCCAAAGGACTGAAAGACCTTTTTGCCGCCAAAACCATCGTCTGCACACGGCACTAAAGTCTGCACCAGGAACTCTAGTTTGCACCCAACACCACACCTTGTGCACTAGAGACGCTTCTGCTGTTTTCCCGCCTTGGGATCTTTATAAGCTCAGGCCCCTGAAGAGATCGGGTTCGTTCCTTCGGTTTGTTGGTTCCTATTCGTCAACAGCTTGCTATTCCCAAGGACCGTGGTGAAGGCCGGGACCTACTTTGGGACAGACCACCAACTCCTAGCTGCTTACAGGGCGCTTCAGTTCACCACCGTGGCAATAGCCCAGTGTTGTGGGCTGCAGCTACCTGCACCACCGAACAAGGCATACCACCTAGTTTTACTCCAATTATTGTGGCGAAAGCCCTTAACCCTAGAGCCAAGAACTACCATTTCCATCGTGTGTGTGTGTGTGCTACTCATGTGCTGTCACACCATCAACAGAGCAACATCAACTGATCTCCTCAGTGTTCCTCCCCTGAGGCTGCCTAAGCCAATGGCTTGAAGGTCCTGAGCCTTGGCTGTCATCTACCATCTACCTCTAGAACAGACTGAGTATAGTGTTCCTCCTTTATACTGTGCTATCTTCTATCACTTCTGGGGTGAGGGGTTGTTTTATGCAGAGTTGCATTCTTCGGTTATTCTGTATGTTGTTATCTGTTATATTCAATATATCTTTTAAATTTGACATTTGTGTCTGTGTTTATTTTGGACTGGAGAAATCTGCCGGTGATAGATACGGTGGTTTCCAGGTCGGGCCACTTTCTGGGACAAAGGCATTTTCCATCTATTTGGCCCCTCACTAACTTTAGTTTACTAGTGCGCCTTTGCTGGTAACAATGCTTTTGCTAGGAAACAAGTCCTCGGGGGTCAGAAATCAGCATTACCAACTGCCAGAGTTCAAAAATCATGGGACTGGCTTAAAAAATCCTTGAACGTTCACATTTTCAGGGTTTAACTTTGCCACCCTGAAGGATAGAAACATTTTTTTTTAAGAAGAAATGTGAGAGTCTCACAAATCCTGGGAACTGGGGCTTGAAGAGAAACACCGGAGCTGCGAGAGTTGGAAACATGGAGGTTATCTGTTTGTGGTAAAGGTTAATTTTTTTCCTGCCTCATCCACAATCCACAATATTTCACTTACATTAGATCTCCTTCAGCGCTGGCTCAAAAAACACATGGAATTTTTGGTTCACTTAGCAAGTTGTATCCAGAATTTAAGAGGCAAAGGAGCAATTAGTCTTGGCTGGCTATGGTTGCGATATATAAGCTTTATAAAGCCAGTGGCAGCTTCCAATGTGCCCAGAAATGATAAACTCACCTCAAGGGACCGAAAGAAAGGATTGAATGCAAAATAACCCTAGGAAAGATAGTACGAGGCTGGGGAAAGATTCCTCCTGACCAAATAATGCCCAGCACAACACATAGTGGCATGGCTGTTCAGCATCTCTGGGGTAGGTCCATTAGTTAACTGGGAGTCAGCTCCTCGGCAGTTCCTTTGTGACTGAAGTCTGCGATCAGCCCCAACTGTTCTGTTGAAATCATTCCTCAGGCACAAGTAATGTAGCTGTGTCAGACCTGCCAGCCCTTATTCCTTTGTTTGGAAGCAGAAGGTGTGTCTACACTATGGAGCTTCTCGCGGCATAGCTGGGGCAGTACAAGTCCACTGTGTAGACCTACATTTGGATGCCAAACCAAGGCAGAGGCAGATCTCCGGTGTAATCACTCTTTGCTGGTGGGAGAGAGCCCTTCTGCCGGCATAATTAAGCCCTTCCCCTCCGTGAATGGCGGGAACTATGTTGGCAGAAGATGCTCTTCAATAGGCTTCGGATGGGGGCCAGAATTGGTTAGTCCCAGTGTTTCCTCAGCTGCAGGGAGAGGTTGCTCGTTCTTGGGGATGTTTCATCAGTATCAGCCAGGGGCAGGTGAGGAATGAGTCTTAATTACTGTACACTAAGGGACTTGCACTGTCCTGCAAAGAGCTTCTGCCAAGTCACTGATGTGGCCTTTCACAGTTTCCCTTTTTCCACTTTACGATAGACAGGGCGCTGTTGCAGACTGGCGGCTTTGGAGAATGAGCTGGAAAAGGGCGATTTTAATGAGTCCAGTAAACCCCACCCCTAACGAAGTGGGTCTTTGCCCACGAAAGCTTATGCTCCAATACATCTGTTTGTCTATAAGGTGCCACAGGACTCCTTGTCGCCCATTTATACTGAGATCCTTCCCAGTCCAATATGACCATGAGTGGCAAAGTGATCATACATTAGGTGCAGCTAGAGAGAGATCTTTGGGTTTCACCTTATAAAAGTTTATGGTTTAGTAAGAAAGGTTACCAGTTTTGACAGAGAGAACAAAAATGGCTAGTGATTTGGTCTCGGTATTAGGGTGTGCTATGTAAATCGTGTCCGATGGTAATCAATTTATAGACCAGAAGGGATCATTAAACCATCTCTTCTGACCTCCTGTATGTCTCAGGATGGAGACTCTTACCCACTAAAACTACTTCTGTTCTGTGCACGTGTAACATACTCTACTTTGTGCCCCAGAAGTGAGATTTGAACCCAGAATCCTCAAAGAGTGCTCCTAGACTTTAAGGTTGATCATCTAGTCCACGGCTACTCAACGCGCGGCCCATGGTACAGTTTGGGTTTACACAGGGTTCAACACATGGCCTGCAGGTGAGAGCCAAAACAAAAAAGTAGTCAACATAACAGTCTTCTGTTGCTATGCGTTTTAGTCGTTAAATCCCTGGATTGCCGTTGCTTGTTAAAAGTGCTGTCATATGGGTGGAAATCGGGTAAATATTGCATTCTATTAATAGCAGCAGAACCGACTTAAATGGGGCCTGCGCGTTGTGTAGTTGTGCCTTAATATTTGTGTTGATGCCCGTCAGTGTGAAAAAAGCTATTTGCATATATTTGCATGTCTATGCAACCACACTTACGATGCGGCCCTCGGCATGTGCTGTGAGTATCATTGTGGCCCCCCAGGGCTGCCAAAGTGGAGTAGCCCTGATCTAGTCCAAGATTTCTCAAACTCGTGCATGGGGGTTGCATGCTGTCAGCCTCCATCCCCAAATCCTACCTCACCGCCAGCATTTATAATAAACATACACATACAATAATGTATGTAAAATGTATTGTTAATTTATAGTGGGGGGAGAGTCCAATTCAGGGACTTGCTGTGTGAAAAGGAGTCAGCAATACAACCACCAATAGAGTCTGACATGCTGCATATTTCAGGTCACAGAACCTCATCCACTCACTCCTGAAACAGACCCCCAGCCTCTGGCTGAGTGACGGGCATCCTCAAACAATGATGTAAAGACCTCCGACTGACAAAGCATCCTGCAGTTACACCAGTTCAAACCTGCATTTCAAGTGAAGAAAGAACCCGGGGTCCCTGCCAATCTGACACGGGAAAATTCTCTCTCAACCTCAAATATGGCGATTAGTTAGTCCCTGAGTATGTGGGCAAGACCCACCAGCCAGACACCTTGGAAGGGATTCTCTGTAGTAACTCGGAGCTGTCTCCATCTAGAACCCTGTCACTGACCAGTAGAGAGATTTGCTTCTAGCATCTGACATACCATTCTTCAGATTGTCCCCTCCATAAACTTATCAGGCTCAGTCTTGAAGCCAGGTAGGTGTTTTTGCCCCACTGCTCCCCTTGGAAGGCTGTTTCAGAACTTCACTCCCCCGGCAGTTAAAAACCTTTGTCTAATTTCAAGACTAAACTTGTTGGTGGCCAATTTACACTCATTCGTTCTTGTGTACACATTGGCGCTTAACATAAACGACTCCTCTTCCTCCGTGCTATTTATCCCTCTGATGAGCCGTTTCTGAAAATAAGGAGCATCCACCTGGGCCCCCAGATTCCTAGTAATTTGTTAATGCTCCATGCGTCATGATTCGATCGCAAGATGAGCAGCAGTGTTCTTAAAAGCAGATGGATGGATCGCAGTGTCTGGCGGGGAAGAGAAGCAGATTGAGATGCACTCATGCTCTTATTCCTGAGTCCTGCTCCAGCTGTGAAGAAGGACGAACAAGGGAATCTCCTTACAACAGCCATGCTGAAGATGACCTAACCCCGGTACAATGGTTTTCATCAATTGGAGATCCCACCGTGCTTCACAAAAGTGTCTCTCCCTCATCCTTTCCTGTAGCCATATTGTGTTGACTGTTGGATGGCAGATGTTCATGTCTTCAGTCTCATTCTTTGAAGGGACTGTGTGTGATGGGGAGAATTATAGTTATAATTTCAAATGCTGGAAGGCGCTTTGTGTGGTCAGGAGGGCTGGGCATTGGGAGGTTTGTTCTAATCTCGCCTCTGCCACTGAATGCTCTGCTGCTTAGAATAAGGAAAAAATTACGACTATTAGGAAAAGCTATTTCCCTAGCAGGGTGGTACTGGAATGGGCTACCAAAGGAAAGTTGTGGGTTCTCCATCCCTAGCGGTTTTTTTAAGTCCTGGCTTGACAAAGCCCTGACTGGGATGATTGAGTTGGGATTGGTCCTGCTTTAGGCAGGGGACTGAACTCAATGACCTCCCAAGGTCTCTTCCAGCCCTGGGATTCTATAAATCTAATAAATGTCTTGACTTTTCTGTGTGGTTTCTCTGCGGGAAGTGGGGACAATATGATTTACCCGTTTGTCTCAGAGGACATGTTGAGAACATGAACTCCTTGATAGTTGGGCAGTGCACTGAACACTTGGAAGGTTTAGGCACCTAATGCCCAGGGAAAGCCCAGGCAGCTTTGCAAATCAGCGGCACCAGCGATGACCCTCTTGCTAAACAGTGGCAGCGGTGCCACCCCAATTTAAAGGGGGCCCTGGTATGTGCTCCACGGGGCAACATCTTCCCTCTGTAAATCAAGTGAGTCAGCCTGAGGTGGCAAAATTGGGCAGGAATTTCTGCCACATAACTGTGACGAGTGCAGGTCCTCCACCCTGGTCCCTTCCCTCCGGCTAATGCTTTCCATGGAAATTCCAGCTGTGTTAACCTTGGCTGAGACGTAAGGCACTATTTTTGGAAAGCTTAAAAACCTCACACTGAGCACACCTTGCATGGAGCTTCATCGAGAGGGCGTTGTAATTGATTAAAGAAACAGAAGCATGGCTTCCACTCAGGTTTAACGGCCTGCAAAGACCAATAGCAAGGACCCCCGCCACCAGTGACCAAGCGTTGGATGTTATTTTCTGTGTTTCAGTGGTGCCTAGACGCCTTGCCTGAGGTCAGGGCTCCACCGTGCCTAGCTCTGCACATATACATAGTAAGAAACAGCTCCTGCCCCAATGAGCTTGCAGTCTCAAGAGTCAAAGGGAGGAGGAAAGGCATTATTATTCCCATTTTACAGATGGGCCACTGGAACACACAGAGATAGAGGCCAGATTCTGCTTCCCTTACATCTAGGGTACAGCTAGACTGTGGGGGGGAGGGGGGGTTCGGGATACTGGAGATATCCTAAAAAAACTCTGCTGTGTCCAGAGAATGCGTTTGATCTTCCGCTTTTTTTTTTTTTGGGCGGGAGAGCAAACGTGCTCTTTTGGAAGCCCCCATATTCCTCGTTCCAAAATTTGGCCTAGTCTAGATGGGCCAAATTTCAGAAAAGCCTCCTCCAGCAAAAGTATCGGAAAAAGATACTCAAAATGCAGAGCGCATTTTGCATATCTTTTTCCGATAGATCCTCGCAGACTAGGTGTACCCTTAGAGATTGACACACACACATATATAGTATCATGAGCTTTTGTGGGCAAAACCCACTTCATCAGATGAGATGAAGAATGGGTTTTGCCCCCGAAAGCTCATAATACTATATACATTTTTGTTAGTCTCTAAGGGTGTGTCTATACAGCAGGGCTTAAATCGAAATAAGCTATGCCAATTGAGCTACGTCAATTGCGTAGCTTATTTAGAAATAGCTTATTTCAAAATTGGGAGTGTCTACATAGCACTTCTTTCAAAATAGAGCACGCTTCCTCCGCCTTCCCTTACTCCTCGTACAATGGGGATTACAGGAGTTGGAGTAAGAAGTCCTCCAGCTTGACAGTATTTCAACATTATGTCAAAATAACTGCCTGCTGTGTAGACGCAGACGAAATTATTTTGAAATAACGCTCGTTATTTTGCAATAATGTTGCTGTGTAGACGTACTGTAAGGTGTTACTGGACTACTCATTGTTTTTAAAGTTATACACTAACACGACTACCCTTCTGAGACTTTTTGACTAAAAGCATCCAGGCAGTTCGTGGCAGAGGTGGGAATAGAATCCAGATTTCCTGCATCCAGTGCTATACCCATGTGACAGTCCTACTTCTCAGAGCACTGTGTTATTCCCCGGGTGCGTGAGAGAAGATGAGGCAAATGTTCTATTCGTGCCAGGCTTTTAACTCCCGTGGGCTCAGAGTTTCTTATTCCTGAGAATGTCGGCAAAGGTTGCCTGCAGTTAAGCTGGGTGTCGTGAGTAGAGCAGAAATCTAATTCTGCCCAAGCACGGTGGATGTAGAACATCTGAGTCATGGCCTTGGCAGAGACGTGAACTCTACACTGCATGTTTATTTTGGGTGTGGGATATAATGCCAACACTTAATGGCTACCATTAAAATAATGGCTTTGAGTTTGCGCATCATCTTATGATTAGCACCGCAAGGCTTCTCGGGGACAGAGCTATTGGAAAGATACTTGGGTGGGTTTTAGGGGAATGTTTCACTTCAAAAGAAATGTGGGATTTTGCTAAACTAAACTAGTAATTCATTAGCTGTTATCTTGATCCTCAAAACCAGTGTGCTGGAAAATTTGTGCTGTTTAGAGCCAACTGGTCTCCAGGCAGGGAGGAGAGATGACTGTGGGTATAGTATGACCAGAGCTGCGTAGGAAATGCTTTTCTTGTCCTAAAATATCAGTTTTTACAAACTGAAAATATCAAGTTGGATGGGGGCCAGTGAAACACGGCATTTTCGCATTTTCACAGTTTCAAAAAACGTCATTTTGAGGTTGACTATTTTACTTTTTTACTTACTCCAAAAGAAACTTGAATTTTTTAAACAAAAACTTGTTTTGCCCTCAAAAGTGGAACTTTTTCATTTTAAAAAAATGGGATGTATTGACAAATCTGAAATGTTCAATCTTTTCCACAAATGAGAAATGTGTAAAAAAACAGACCTTTCGCTATGAAAAATTTTCGCTATGAAAATTTTCGCTATGAAAATTGGAATTTTCTGACCTTCCTCCCCCCCAAAAAAGTGAGAAAATTCCCAACCAGGACTAATTCTGACACTGATTGCTGGAAAGAGTCTTATCTGATGAGGGAAAGAATACTCACACAGAGAAAGGACTGAGAAACATCATTCAACCAATTGAGAAAATCACTCTGCGGTTTAAATGTTTTGGATTCAGGTTTAAAGAGATCAGCACAGCCGCATACCTTTAAAACATCTTATTATAAGAGTCATGCTGGGAGCTGTAGTGTAATAAGTTTTTCAAAAATTGTGACCCTTATTCAGCTACCTAAATGGGAGCTGAGTGCATTTGAGAATCCATCCCTAGAAATGGACCTAAAAGAAACCCCTGGGTCTCAACACTTTTGAGCTTTGGGGAGTTTGGATGTAGTTCTGAAGTCAGTGACTACCAGGGAAGATCTAGATGGTGCTTGGTCCTGCCATGAGGGCAGGGGACTGGACTCGATGACCTCTCGAGGTCCCTTCCAGTCCTAGTGTTCTAGAATTCTATGACTCAGACCCATTTCTGTTTCAGAAATGGCTCAGCTCCCATTAACTTCGATGGGAGCAGGGTTTCACCTACTGTCTCTTGCAACAGTAGATCGAGAATGTATGAGAGAGAGAATAAAAAAAAAATCAGCACAAGTGTTTTCTGTCAGAAAAGTGAAGTTTTGCTGAAATCTAAATGCTGCAGGAACATTAATTTCAACAAAGAATTCTATTGGAAATGTCAGAGCTTTCTATTATCAGAGGGGTAGCCGTGTTAGTCTGAATCTGCAAAAGCGGCGAGGAGTCCTGTGGCACCTTATAGACTAACCAAAGTTTTGGAGCATAAGCTTTCGTGGGCAAAGACCCACTTCGTCAGATGCATGTGGTGGACATTTCCAGAGGCAGGTATAAATATACAGGCCAGAATCAGGCTGGAGATGATACATGAGTCCAATCAAGGAGGATGAGGCCCAGTTCTAGTAGCTGATCTGGAGGTGTGAATTCCAAGAGAGGAGAAGCTGCTTTTGTAGTTAGCTAGCCATTCACAGTCTTTGTTTAATCCTGAGTTGATTGTGTCAAACTTGAAGATGAACTGTAGCTCAGCAGTTTCTCTTTGAAGTCTGGTCCTGAAGTTTTCTAGTTTCAGTTCTATACTGATACATTTCAATAAAGCAGGCACGTTTTCCCCCACTTGCTCATTTATTCCAGTGAATTGAAACTTTTTGGAATTTTCATTCCTCTAGGAATTTGGACCTTTTGTGTCTCAACTGGAACAAAGGCAGAGTTTGAAACATCAGAGTTTCCCTCGGGGTGGAAATTCCCTTTTCTGACGAGCTAAAGAGAGGGGCGAAGGGTAGGGGTGCGCAAAGAGTGGGCGTTTGCATCTGTGGCTGGAGAAGCCCGGGATTTCCATTATTTGTGGTGCTGAAAATACATTTCCCCACCTATTCTGCAGCTCTCCTCAGTAAGTTTTTCAAGCAGCTGTAGCTCAGAGCTCCTCCCCATCTTCATTAGTTACCTTGGTGTAGCTGAGAGGTTCCACTCCATGCAACTCAAGTGCACCATGTTCTACTCAGTGTTGAGTGCTGACTGCTCCTGGCCCTTCCCTTTCTGCCTGAGGCTCTGCTCCTTTGGGGAGCATGAAGGCGCCCCCCTCTGCTTGCCCAGGGACTCAGAGAGGCTGTTGGCTGCCCTGCTTGAAAGTATTACGCCAAAGTGTCTGTTGATGAATCACAAAGCAATGGGTCCAGAGGCTTCCACACGAGGGAATCTCACGCCGTGGACAGATCGGTGCAGTGCACGCTAACGCAGCCGGCTTGTATTGTTTACTAGCAAAGCTGTTGGTCACCCAAGGAGGCTCCATGTTGGTTCAGCTGAGATGCTTCCATCTGTGTGTGACTGGCCAGCAGGTTGCTATGGGATTGTGACTGCCTGGGGAAGGTGATATGCAAACGGAAGCGGTACCATCTGGCCCCTTTCCTCAGCATTTCTTATGAATCGACCTTGCAAAACAGGGTGTGTAAGTTACCTGGACATGTACATTCTGGAGACTGGAAGAGCAGCTTGAATAGCGGACCATAATGTGCTAGATTTTCCAGGGGTTTCTTGCATGCTTACGAGGCCCTAAACATCAATAAGTAGCAAGCAATATGGCCGCATTGGTAAGGCAGTCATATTTCCCTATGGTGAATACGAGACACCTGGTAATATTGCTCAGATTCAAGCGAGTTCAATGGCAATCACTCAAAACGATGCGGTAGACCCCTCCCCATCCAACATACGGTAAAAACTCCAGGGTCCAGAGGGTCTGAGCTGAGAGGGGAGGCGCTCAGGTAGAGGTGCAGCGTGACTTCTATTTTGGGGGCCCAATTAGATGTTTGCTGAGATTTCAGTTTGTAGAAATTGGAATGTTTGACTTTGTCCATTGTGCAGGGGCCGGCAGGCTCAAGCCAACTCCAAAGGGCCGGATCGGGGAGGGAATGCCACCTCCACCCTGATTTACCTCAGCAGGCCACCCAGCCTGTCTTGGTTGTGAGGAGGGGGGGAGAGAGGCACAACCATTAATTATGACACAAAGGGGGGAAGGAGGCTCAGCTCGAAATGTTTGAGAACAGCTCAGGGTGCAGGGAGAGGGGAGAATAAGGAGTAGGGGGTGCGAGCAATGGGGGTATCTCAAGGGCGAGGGAAGGGGTAGGTAGAGGCTGTGTGTGGCCAGGAGGTAGCTGGAGACTGTGTACCAGGAAGGTGCCCCTCTGCGGTCCCTGTTCCCTGAGGGTTCCACCAGCCACGGCGCTAGGTCCCCACCAATGCCGCTCTTACTGGCTGTGTGAGAATGGGGGCCTAGGCCAACACATGCTCTCTCTGACCGGATGCACTGCGTGACAATTTGCACCCTAGTTATTGCCCCCTGGCTCAGCAGTAATTCCTCCATCCAGGGCTGTCTTGCACCCTGGAGGCTTTTGTATTACTCATGCCAGGGCTGCCTGGCATCACGGAAGCTACCGAGCTGCGCGGAGGTCTTGGGTCTTCATGCAGTGGCTCCTGCACATGGTGATTGCCCACAGGTGGTGTGATTTCAGTGGATTCTGGGACTGCAGGGGAGAAATCCATCCTTTCCCCTGCGGAGGAAAATGTGAATAGAGGCTCCCTTCACTCTCATGTCTCTGCATGGGAAAATCCAAGCAAGGGCATCTGACCCACAGTGGCTGAGAACACGACATGCTGTGGAAGGTGAAACTTCTGTCAGGTGGGATGCAAGAAAGCTCAGCTGTGTGTGTGTGTGTGTGTGTGCGTGTGTGTGTGTGTGCAAGACGGCTTAGCTCTGTGTGTGTGTGTGTGCATGCGCAAGAGGGCTCAGCAGTGTGTGTGTGTGTGTGTGTGTGTGCGTGTGCGCGCGCGCGCATCCAAGAGGGCTCAGCTGTGTGTGTGCGTGCAAGAGGGTTCAGTTGTGTGTGTGTGTGCATGTATGCAAGAGAGCTCAGTTCTCTGTGTGTGTGTGTGTGTGTGTACACGTGCATGCCGGTGAGTGCTATGGCTGGATAGCCTCTCCATCGTGTATGATATTTTACAACTGTTCCACAAATTCCACTGGGTTACTGGTACCCGGTAGGGGTTAAACACACGTAGGGGTAGCCCCAGAGAACAGTCCTGCGGCATGCCCTCCAGAGTTCACTAGATGTCACTCTTGTTCTGTAGTAAGGCTGCTCCAATGACTCTCTTTAGTGGCTAGTAAAAAAAAAAAAAAGGGTGGGTGTTAAAGGTGCCAGTGTAAATATAGTCTCTGGTCTAGCCCAGCCCATGCGTCTGCTATGGAGAAACTAGTCATCCCATCTCCTTGAAAATCTCTGGGAAAGAGAAAACTCGCTTTAAAAGTTTCCTATTTGGTGGTTTCCTGACTAGATGACTCTAGGGCCACAGCAGTTTCCTTCTCAAGTCCCACTGGGAACCAAGCATGAGAACAGACTCCCTGATGGGATCTTTCCAAGAGCCCTGCGGTGTCTCGACTCCCACTGCGCCTTTCCTACCCGACAGGGATCACAACCAAACCCACTCATGTGCAAGGGACGTGCCTGGGATCTGGCACTTGGCTTGGTATGGAGGTGGTGAGTTTTGTGAGATGAGGCAGAGTTATCTAATGGGAAACTGGGAATCTGGCAGAATCTTGGATTCTCTTCTGCCTCCGGAGAGATACCAGGCATGTGATTTAGGGGCTCATTTCTAGAGACCCTGGTTACCCACAACTCATATTGCAGTCAGGGGAGTTCAGCTGCGTGAACCTCTCTGTGCTGTGAAATGAACGTTATGTCACAGCATTAGAGAATGCTTCTAAAGTGCCTTGAGCTCCTTGTATGGAAAAGTGGTAGGAACGCAAAGCTCAGTTATCCTCTGATTTTTTTAATTTTTTTTTTTTTTATCTCTGAAAAAGATGGAAGGAGGGCTAGGCATGTAAATCTTGTTCCTCTGAGTTTGGATCTCTGGAAAAACACCAGCAGAGACCTGTGTTCTATTCCTGTCTCTGACACTCCTGCTGTGTGACCGTGGCCAAGCCCCTTAGCCTTTGTCTGCCTCTGTTTCCCAGCCATTTATGTGTCTTGTCTAGTTTTCAATAGAAAATAGCTCGGGCACAGTCTTCCTATTGGCTCCCATGGAACGAAAGTCAATACATTCCATGGGCGTAAGAGTTTCAGAGCAGAGCCTATTGTGAGTAATTTTACTCTCTGTGTGTGTGTGTGTGTATGTGTGTGTGTGTGTGTGTAATTTTCTGCAGCCGATCAAACTGTACTGATGTGGGACTGTGCTACTGTGGTGCTGTTGCTTCACAAATGTGGTCTAACAGTCTGTCTTGTATCCTGAAGTAAATGGGGGAACCTCATCCACAAGGCTTGTTTTAATTATGTCTGTTTCAAACAGCAGACATTCTCTGTAAGAGTGCCTGGCTGCCCCACCACAGTGACATGACAGTGAAAGGGAACATTTGCAAACAATAAATAAAACCTGTTATTATGGGGGTTATTAATGAAAGGCCTGCAAACAAACAAAAAAGAACTTTAAAAACCCCACCCCAAATCTTTGGGAATGTACTTCCTCCAAAGGAAATGAAGCAGCAATCAGCAAGCATCTTGTGGCTTAGTGGGTCTTTGGGGTTTAGAGATTTTGTAACGTCTCACATGTCAGCTCAGCCAGATGAGGTTCTGCAGATGGAGAGAACTCTTGATGTGAAATGTGTTCTAACTAGCAGCAGGCTCAAGGAAGAGCCCTGGAGTGGGAATTGATGGGGGGATTATTGACTGATTTTTTTCTCCCCCCCCCCAAGTTCACATAA
>JANRFK010006693.1:3413583-3426083 GCA_030068395.1 Apalone spinifera
TTTAAAATGCCTGTAAGCTGTCTATGCGTTAATCTCCTGCACTGTGATGTTTGTATCCCATGCGGTAAGGTAACATGTATGTTTTGCTTTATAACTGCAAAAATGCCTGCTCTGAACTTGTGAACCCAGGCAGGAAGGGAGATTCGCCCGCCCATCAAGTAGGATCATATCTCCCTGGGCCAAGAGTCTGACCTGAAATGCATGTCTGAAGGGTGAGAGCTGCGTTTCATGGCCAAGTTAATGCAAAGAGACTCCCTCCACAATAAATGTATCAGAGACATCTCCCAGGGCCCAGCAAAGGAAAGATCTGAAATCCTACATTTCTCAGAAGCAGAGCCAAGTGGAAATGTTTTTGTGGACTCCAACTCCAGTCGGGACTAGCACCCTGATTTTAATCCAAAACCTCTAAATCAGTTTATAATCATTGTACGGGCAGTCTTAAAAGTTACTGGGACTAAATCGGCCCTGGTATTACTCCACTGGCTTCAGCTGAACTACATCTCAACTGAATTTGCTCCACTGTTTGCAAGTGATACTTTCTACAATGAATAGATTTGACAGTAATTCCCTCTGTATCCTCCTACATCCATGTTGCATGTACTGCCCCAGATCAACCCCTCCCCAAACGGCCCCAGATGTCCAAAATGATCTGGACAAACTGGAGAAATGGTCTGAGGTAAATAGGATGAAATTCAACAAGAACAAATGCGAAGTGCTCCACTTAGGAAGGAACAATCCATGTCACACATACAGAATGGGAAATGACGGTCTAGGAAGGAGAATTGCAGAAAGAAATCTAGGGGTCATAGTGGACCACAAGCTAAATATGAATAAAGAGTGTGACACTGTTGCAAAAAAGCCAACATGATTCCGGGATGTATTAGCAAGAGTGTTGTAAGCAAAACACGAGAAGTGGTCTTTCTGCTCTGCTCTGTGATTATTAGGCCTCAGCTGGAATACTGTGTCCAGTTTTGGGTGCCACATTTCAGGAAAGATGTGGACAAATTGGAGAAGGTCCAGAGAAGAGCGACAAAAATGATTAAATGTCTAGAACACATGACCGATGAGGGAAGACTGAAAGAACTGAGCTTGTTTAGTCTGGAAAAGAAAAAAACAAGGGGACATGATATCAGCATTCAAGTACTTAAAATGTTGTTACAAAAAGGAGGGTGAAAATTGTTTTCCTTAATCTGTGATGATAGGACAAGAAGCAATAGGTTTAAATTGCAGCAAGAGAGGCTTAAGTTGAACATTAGGGAAAACAGGGTGGTTAGGCACTGGAATAAATTGCCTAGAGAGTTTATGAAATCTCCATCACTGGGGATTTTTAAGAGCAGGTTAGACAGACATCTAGACAGTGCTTGGTCCTGCCGTGAGGGTACAGGGCTGGGGCAGTTGTCCTACATGGGCAGCCAAAGATACCCTCAGTGTAGCTTTTAGTTACCGGTCAGTGTTTCACTGTCTGACCAGCTCTAGAAAGACGGTAGAACCCAAATGAAACACTACTGAATCCTGACCTGTTATGGCTACATGCAGCCTGACAGCTGCGAGCCTCAAGTATTAAACTGCTGCTTCCCATAGACCAAAAACAATGCAGCTTTATTTCCCAGTTGATAAAAACAGGTTGCCCTTGATTGAGGAAAGCACTTGAGCCTGTGCTTCAAGTATCGTACAAGTCAATGAAATTTAAGTATGTGTTGAAGCCTTTTGCTGCGCAGGGATAGCTTGTCGAACTGGGGACTTGATTTGAAGGCAATAAAAGCAGATTATGTTTCCCCATCTGTTTTGATGCTCAAACACATCTGCACAGCGGTGTGGGCCTGCTGGTCTTTCATCCGTCCACACAGGCGCGCACACACGGCGCCTTCTTCCTTTTCTAGGCAACGGTAAGTTTTAAATCTTCTTTCCTTCTTTAGAATGGACTCAAAGCTTATTTTGTTCTTAAAAGGCTTGTGCACCTATAATTTAAACACCCCCCCCTTCATAGGGGTGGCATTTTATCCACATATCGATCGCAATATTTAAAGCAGAAGTTCTCCTTGTTTGTGCATAAGCCATGGTTATGTTTCTATTGACCTATGTATATTATAGATATCATTATGTTAACCCTGTTGGTACCATTAAGGGCTCAATTGTCTGATGCATCTGAACTTCCCTTGCACTGTGTGGAGGGGTACTGATCTTGGGCCATCCAGGACTGGTAGTAGTTAAAGCAGCTTAGTGGTTGCTCTAATTTAGACCCTGAAGGAACCTACTCCTAGTAGAGGGTTATTATAGGGGGACATACCTATTTCATAGAGCTGGAAGGAACCTCAAGAGGTCATCAAGTCCAGTCCCCTATCCTCACAGCAGGATCAAGTACCACCCCTGACAGATTTGCCCCACATCCCTAAATGCCCCCCCAGGAATTGAACTCAGAATCTTGGATTTAGCAGGCCAGTGCTCAAACCACTAGAGCTATCACTGCTCCTCCCAAATTGATGGAGCGGATGGTGGTCTGATGGTTGAGCACTGGAATAACTTGCCTAGGGAGGCTGTGGCATCTCCACCACTGGAGATATTTAAGAGCAGACTGGAGCAACATCTGTCAGGGATGATCTAGACGGTGCTTGGTCCTGCTATGAGGGCAGGGGACTGGACCTGATGACCTCTCGAGGTTCCTTCCAGTTCTACTGTTCTAGGTTTCTATGATTATTTGTATAATGGTAGCACCAAGCAGAGTTGGTCCTCCCTATCCTTTCCTCACTGTGATCCCTTTGGCTGGACTCAGGGGAGCTGGCTTTACACTAGCAAGGACTTGCTCTCTGCAGGGGGAATTCTTCACTGGCAAAGGACAGCGAAAGTCCAGCGACTTTGTCGGCATAAATTGCCTTGGGCAGGCCAGAGAGTCCATCCCTAAAAGTTTATGGCTTTAGTACTTCCTATGACCTATGGTGCGGAGTCACTAACGGGGGATGGGCAGACCTGTTTAGGAGAGGTTTTGATGATCCTATTTAGGCCATGAAAATTGACCCTGCATACTTGGTGAGTTTTAAAGGGCTACATATTGCCCATGAATAAAAACGGGTCTCAAAAAACCCTGTTCTTAAAATGAAAACTAATCTGTTCCTGTAACACTACTAGAAGACTTACCAGGCATTGCCTGGGACCTTCAGGGCAGGGGGCTGGCAGAGTGGGAGGTGCAGGAGTCAGGATAGGGAATGAGGCGGGGATCATGGCAGGAAGTGGAGAGGAGTGGGAGTCAGGGTGGGGGATTCAACGAAGCGGGAGCTCAGAGGAAGGGGAGGGAGGCTCAGGGCTGGGGGTTTGGATTCCTGCAGGCTTCCCCCCACAGCTTGTCCCCAGGGCAGGGAGGCCTCACGCAACCTACCCTCTAGCTTCTCCGGGGGCCAGCCCAGGGTGTGGGGGGCAGCATGCACCTCACCCACTGGCTTGTCCCTAGACCAGGGGTCAAGGTGCGCACCCTGCCCACCAGCATTTCTCCAGGGGCTGGGCCAGGTGGGGAGGGAGGCCTGGGGCAGGAGAAGGCCGGTGGGGCTTTCCCCCTTCTGGGCTGGGAGGGCTGGCAGGGCTTTCTCTCTCCTGGGGCAGGGGGGACAGCCAGGCTTTTCCCCCTCCTTCCTCCCAAGGTGGGGGCTGCCAGTGCCCCTCTCTAGGGCTTCCCCTTCCTCCCATTCAGGTGTTGCGGCCAAGGAGGAGGGAGGGGTTTGGAGCGGTGGGACCACTTACCCAGTCCAGTGGTCGGCAACATGGTAAGCCCGGCCCACAGCTGGCTATTCTCTTGGTGGTGCAGCTGCCCCCAGTGGCCACTTTCCATATTGCTCTTCCTTCGATCAGCCCCCTCTCTTTCCATGTTAGGGAAAACAATCCCATTCCAGGCCTTTCCTGTTTTCCTGGCACCACTACACCCTGAGCTTGCTTTAAATTAGGAGACGAGGAAGTTGCCCATGACATTCAGTGGCCCTAGCGCTTACCGTTTCGGAGTTCTTTCTATACTGACTCACAGACAGAGAGATGCACATTTCTCAAATATATAGATAGATCTATGTTTACAATCTGTGTTCACAATCACCAGAAAAACCATGATGCCTCGAAAGGCGCTGTGCTGGAAAGTTGGCTGCTGAAAGCACAAGGCAAATGAAGCAGGTAACGCACGTTCAAGATTCGCTCTCTTAAAAGAATCCGTGGAGGTTCTACTACTGAATCCTGGGGAGGGAGATGAAAGACCGTGTAAGTTAGAATCCAAGATTTCTTTCTTTTTTTCTTCACTGTACAGTCTTGGAAAAGGCCTTCTTTTCTGCCCATCCCAGCTTGTCCCCAGGGGCATCTTTTAATAGCAATTGCATTTTATTTCCCGTCTGCCTCTACTGTTTGCTGTTGGCGTCAGTCTTCAAACCTTGAATCACAGAAGAGAGCTCTTTGGGGGTCTGCCTGGGAAGCCTGATGGGAACCAAATGCCTATCAACAGCCCAGATGCAATTTTTGGCATTGCTCAGCATGGGAATTGCAGTGAGCGCACTGGTCTGGAGTAGCGCACATAGGATAAGCAACGGTGCATTGCTTGTGGGCGGGATGGACCAGATCCAAAGGCTGAAAAGGTGTGGGGGGGAGGAGCAGGGGGACAAGGGATTTGACATTTGGTGAGGGGGGAGTAAGAAGAACAGGCCGTGACCACACCAAAATTAATGTATTTCCCTTTCCTTTTAGGTCAGTGTTGAAATGAGCTGCAGGAATGTTAATGCTGGAAAGCCAGAATGAAGATGAAAAATGGGAAATACTAAAATGAATGTAACAAATGCCATTTTCACAAGACAAATCAACAGTGGGATTAGTTACTGCACCGAGGCAGTAAGTAACAGCGACACCAGGCTTCTGTGGAGATAAATGCTATACATATCCCACTGACGTGTGGTGTGCAGAGCGGCCGATGCAGAGAGATGGGACTGGAGGTGGGAAAGATGGCTACAGAACAGTTTCTCCCACACACACACACTCTGCTCAGCTCTCTCCCTGGTTGCTACCTGTGAGCTTTGCCTCTTTCCCTCATGCCTTTTAATAAGCCCTGAGAGGTGGCTGGTTACACTGCCCAGAATGTGAACCTGTGCATGTGGTTTTGCCATTAGCAGGACAAAAGGAGAAAGCTGAAACAATTTGTGTATAACTGTGATTGCTAAAGAAGACCAATACCGAATTGATACGGTGTATGCTTCTTTGCAGGCCATGATAGCGAGGGACACAGGCGGTGGAGGAATATAGGGTGAGTGTTGCAAAGCTGTAGGGTGTTGCTCCTATTGCCTTGCATCATTCTAACCACAGCTTGTTACCCTAATCTTTGCTTCCCTTCTGCAGGATGCCCCTTGAATGGAGAAGAAATAGCAATTATTCCGCAGGAAGCTAAAATGGACTCTTTCAGAGAGGGGACTGAAATAATACCCAAGGCTCAGCTCCTTTGCTGTGTCACTGGTACTCAGATTAATGAGTCTGTAATCAAGAATGGCTTTTCAAGAATAAAAGCAGAACCGGGATACCCTGGGGTCAGAACCACCGCGTTAGCCACTGTGTGCTAATAGATCTGACAGAGCTCAGGCTAGGAGCAGAACAAATTAATCTGGGCGAGTACGGCCGCAGTTCAGCAAAGCACAGGTTTCATCCTATTCTTCCCCCAAGAGCTTACAATCGAAACATACCCGAGTGGTGAAAGAGATATTATTATCCTGCTGCAGAGCTGGGGAACGGTTAAGTGACGTGGGTAAGTCACACGGGGAGTCTGTGTCAGAGCAAGGAATTGAACCTCGCTCTACTGACCACCCGTATAGCTCCTTAAGAACTAGGCCAGCCTGAGCCTATTTGCTGACCTCTTATTCCTTCCTCTAATCCACAGCTGGCCACCCCACAGCCCTTCACATATCAGGCCTCTGCATGGCAGTCCCTGCTATTAGATCATTCTGTTTCTTTCTTCCCACTCTCCTTTCTATCCCACTTCACAGTCCTTCTAAACATGCCTCCTCTCCCTAGCCTGTACCACCTGAACTGTTCTGGCCTCGGATTTGTACTGTGTGCTGATGGTGTTAATCTGGCGTGAATGCTGCCACTGCACAACACACAGCAATACTGCCCCGTGCCGCTGACAGCACTTGTTTGCAGACAACAGACATAGATTCCAGGAGCATGCACTGTGCTAACATAAGGCCGGCTTTAAAAGCCATTGAAGTTAATGGGAAGGGAAGATTCCCGTGAGTCCAGTAGATCAGGCCCCGAATCACGCAGCGCCAGCTTTGGAATCATGCAACTATTATTCATTTTTGACCTGAGACAGTGTGTACTTTCCAGTGACTGCAGCTGTTGGAAAAAGTGGGGATGATTTATTACATATAAAATTATATTGAATTATAGAAATTAGAAATAAAACATATTCTGTAAGAAGTCCGTATGAAGTAGAATCCTAACAATATAACCACAATAATAGGCTGTAATGTAATGTCTAATGGAAACCAAATATTTTTATTACAGCAGTTGGGTCTATTGTGCAATTCATTATTTCAGGGTTGGCTTCTTAGCATTACTACCTTGGAATCATAGAGCACTAGAACTGGAAGGGACCTTGAGAAGTTATCAAGTCCGGCCCCCTGCCCTCATGGCAGGACCAAGCACTATTACTATGATAGCACCCAAAGTCCCAACAAAGATCGGGCCCAGCGGGCTGTACAAATATGTAATTTCAGACAGTCCCCTATCCCAACGGGCTTACAGTATAAATAAGCAACTGGTAGGGCCCTACCAAATTCACAGTGCATTTTGCTCAATTTCACAGTCAAAGGATTTTAAAAGTTGTAATTGTATTACGTCAGCTAGAGCTGAAATGTCATGATGTTGTAACCCAAAAAGGAATTGTGGAGGAGTTTCAAGATTATTGTAGGGCGGGTTGCAGCACTACATCCCTTCCTTCTGGGCTAATTTCAGAGCTGGGCAGCAGGAGAGCAGTGGCTGCTGGATAGGAGCCCAGCTCTAAAGGCAGAGCCACTGCTAACAGTAGCACAGCAGGAAGGATGGCCTGGCATGGTATTGCCACCCTTACTTCAGTGCTGCTGCCTGCTGAGCTGGGCCTTCAGCCAGCAGCCACTGCTCTCTGGCCGCCCAGCTCTGAAGGCAGTGCAGAAGGCAGGCTGGCGGTACCATGATGCCTTTAAAATAACCTTGTGATTCTCCCTCTCCTCCTCCCAACTCTCTTTTGGTCAGGACCCCTGATTTGAGAAATGCTGGGCTCCCCTGTGACATCTGTGCAGTGTAGAGTCAAAGCCACAGAAGACCAGATTTCCTGAGGGGGAGACCAGATTTCATGGTCCGTGATGTGTTTTTCATGGCTGTAAATTTGGTGGGGCCCTGGCAATGGGAAAATAGAGGTAAAGTGGCTTTCTCGAGGTCAAAGAGCAGAGCTGATCAAAACAGGTGTAGATCCTTTGGCTCCCTGAATAGTGTGTGATAAGCACACACTTTATATACGTATCTGGTATAACAGGTGTGAAGGACCTGAACTAGCTGACATGTTTTGCTTTTATGAAACCATGTTAAAGCATTTGGATGTATTGCTGCTGGCGTATCATTTGTTCAGCACATTGTTTGTTGCTGCTGGAACGGTACACAAAAGCACACACCCTGCACTGCAGATATAAAAAAACCTGAACCAGAGCTCATTGAAAGCATTGGAAAGACTCCCAGTGACTTCGCTGGGTTTTGGATCAGTCCCTAAAAAGCAGATCCATAACTCCATATTTAGGCACCTTATTTAAAGTCATTGCTGTCCATATTTGGGGTCGGGAAGGAATTTTCCTCCAGGGTAGATTGGCAGAGGCCCTGGAGGTTTTTCGCCTTCCTCTGTAGCATGGGGCACGGGTCACTTGCAGGAGAATTCTCTGCATCTTGGGGTCTTTGAACCATCGTTTCAGGGACTTCAAGTATCTGAGACACAGGTGAGAGGATTATTCTAGGAGTGGGTGGGTGAGATTCTGTGGCCTGCATTGTGCAGGGGGTCAGACTAGATGATCAAAATGGTCCCTTCTGACCTTAAAGTCTATGAGTCTATGAGTTTGACAAATCAGCGACATTTAATAAGGTCACTGATTGTCAGAAGCAGACCGTCGTGGAACTAGTGGCGGCCCATTAGCTCTGCCAGGTAAGTGCCTGAATATAGACCTAGGAGACTAATTTTACATATACTCGTTTAAATGTGTTGGGCCTGGCAGATGAGACACACTGGGAATGTTGGAATCTATACAATAAAACAGTTCCTTGATATTTTAGAAACAGATTATTTTTCATAATATTCTTACTATTTAAAACATCTCTCTCTTTCCATTCCCCAAACTCACTTATTACAGACTTTCACGCATCAGCATCTGATGGTTTAGCTCTGCTGGAAACGGTTGCTTTCAGGTCTGAGAGGCCCCAGCTGGAATTGACAAGCCAGGTGTCTAATTTCCAGCATCTGGCTCCTGGTTCCATGGACATGGAGCCAATACAATGTGTGGGAAAGCTTTAAGAGTGGTTAAACTTGAAACCAACCCCCTTTGAAAACATGCCAGGTTGATACAATAGGTTAACAAAACACGCCTGGTCTTTTAAAATAAGACTGTGTACCTGTGACAAAGAGGAGAAACTGCCTGCTGTCATGGAAGGGGTTAAGGAGAGCCTTTTGTCCCTGCTAGCTCTGCCCCCATTATGTGTGTAGCCAATGGCAAGCCTGAAGGGGTAGAAAAGGAGATAGAGTGGCTTAGTTGAGGGATGACTGGCAAAGGGGCCGGAGTTACTTACTACCCTGTTGGAAAAGAAGGATCACCAGCTTGCAGTTGCAGATGCAAATTTTATGTTGACACAGGGCTCTGAATATTACTACTACTATTAATAATAATATAAGTCCTAAGTCAGCAAAGCATTTATACTTTGAGCAAGTACTAAAGTCTTATCCAAGTCAACTGTTTAAAGTCAAGCATGTGCTTGAGTGCTGAGTTGAATTGGGACGCTATTGCGACTCGACATTCAAATCATGGAGGTTGGAAGGCTTCAAGCGGTCTGAAAAAAAGTGATCACCTGGGAGCAGCCGCTTGTCAACCGCCCGGCTTGATTTGTATTTAGGTATTTATTTGACAGATCCATGACAACTGGCAGCTCTCTGCATTTGAAGCATTGATTGTGCATACCACCCGTGCAGAGTGTAAAGCAGCATTTAATTCCATGCAGAGGCCTCTGTCTGCACTCCTTACAAGAATCAGGTGGCAGTCTCACTGTAAGGCAAAATGATGGTGTCATTGCAAGTCTGGGAAAGATTCCTATTTCCCGGACAACATGAGACAGCTGGATGCTGTGCGGGATTCCTTAATGTCAGGCTGCAGCCTGTAACCAAAGCAGAGACGTGTGTTGCATGTTCACTGTGTGGTTGGGTCCCTCTGGACCTCTGGGGCCTTTTTGCTAATGGAACCGGGCATAAGATATAGCACAGGTGTTGCAAATTTTGCTGCTTTTTATAAGCCGGCAAGAACATCTGGCCTGTCAGCTCCCTCCGCTCTGAAGTCACTAATTATTTGCATTTGCCAAGAAAAAACAAACAAACTATTTCTGCAGTGCAGGAGCTTCACTGTGTGGAGGTCACACACACACACACACACACACAAAAATGCAGAAGGGAGTGCAATATTTTAATAAACTTTACTGCTAAGTGGCTTCCAGACGTTTCTCACAGGAAGCGGCACAGATGTTATGAGCGGCTGAACATTTGGGGGCATAATCTGTATTTGCACGACAAAGGGAAAAACAATATAGCCTCCGCCTCACCTCTTTGGGCACACAGCACCCTCCGTCCGCTCTGACTGCTCCCTGCAGGCAGGGGATCGGAATGCCTGTGGCCAGAGGCCAGAGAAGCACATCTCAGCTTGCAGGAGCCGTGGCTTCCACCTCAGCCCCACTGAAAAGCTTCTCACTACCACAGAGATGTCTTTTGGGGGCGTGGCCTGCGAGCTTGATCACAAGCCCAAAAGAAGTCAGGGGGAAGATTTCCACAAACAGCAACGGTGGTTTCTATCCGGCCTCATTTGCTCACTGCGAGACTGACCCCAGTGAATGACTCTCACCAACTTCAGACTGGGCCCAGAGAGCACCTAGCCAGTGGGGGAAGGACTGGGCATGGAATCGTTCTGGTGCACTGTTTTAGATGCCACGCCCCTTTTCTTCTAGGATGATGTCTTCTATCGGGTTAGTCTGTTGTTGTTTATTCTTTGTATGACGGTAGCACCTAGAGACTGCAACTGGAACCTGACCGGGACAGGTGCTGTTCACACCCACATTCGGAGACAGTGCCTGCCGTGCAGCGTTTGCAATGCAAACACACAAGGTGGATTAAAGAAGAATTGTTAAGAGACAGAGAGAGAGATACAGGTTTATATTTTCAGAAATGTCTAGTGATATTCCAGTTCAGGGACTCAACCACCAACCCACCCTTTCTCTCTGATATACTATAGTCTGTTACCAATGAATGTACCAATATGCTATGCCTGAACTTTATAGTTTGGTTGGAAGAGAGAAATTAAATGGCCTCAGTCCAGCTACGTCATGGTTTGGCCTGGCCACTACCATATCAGAAACCTCATAGTTCTACTGTGAGCAGGAAAACCTCAATCTCCAGTATTACTCCTGAGAGCTAGAGAATGACTCAGTACTTCTGGGACTCTAAGGGTGTGTCTACACAGCAAAGTTATTTCGGAATAACGGCTGCTATTTCGAAACAACTATGCAAGCGTCTACACAGCCATTCCGTTATTTCAAAATTATTTCGAAATAACAGTTGTCTCTTTCCAACTTCTGTACACCTCATTCTATGAAGAATAATGCCTCTTCTGAAATAGTTATGTCAGAATATGGCGTGTGTAGACGCTCTGCTTCTGCTTTTTCGAAATAGTCCCTCACCAGGGCCATTCTAAGTTATTCCTCCTGGGGCTCTAAATTGAGATAGCACGTCTACATTAGGGAAGCCTACCTCGGACTAATTTTGAGGCTTCCCTGCAGTGTAGACATGCTATTTCGAAATAAGCTATTTCGGAATAACTATTCCAGAATAGCTTATTCTGAAATAACTGTGCAGTGTAGATGTAGCCTAACGGTACATCTACACAGGGGCATTATTTCGGAATAACTGACATTCTGAAATAACAAATAGCGTGTCTACACTACAAGCCTTTATTTCAAAATAATGTCAAGCTGGAAGACTTCTTACTCTGATTCGTGGTAACCCTCATTTCACAAGGAGTAAGGGAAGTTGAAGGAAGACTGTTCTTCCTTCAACTTCCTGCCGTGTGGACAGCCCCCAAAGCCAAATTAAGCTATTTTGACTTAAACTACATAATTGACATGGCTGAGGTTGTGTCACTTATTCTGACTTTAGCCCTGCTGTGCAGACGTATCCTGAATCAGAAGTTCCTCACTTCATGAACTTTCCTCTACAACCTATCCTGGATTCATCTAGAAATTGGATGACCAAGAACTCGTCGAATTTAACCATTCTCAATAATGGTGTAAAGCAATAGGGCACCTAATGTAACTTAGTATTGGCAAAAGCACTTTTTACTGGTGTATCTGCATTTACATTAGAGTTTGGCCAACACGGAAGTGTCATAAACAATCATATCACACAGACATTGCTGGTCTGGAAAAAGTTTCTAGTGTAGGGATCTAGCCTAAATCCCATTGAAAAATCAATTATACTTAGGCGCCTAAATAACTTAATTATTTTTGAAAATTTTACCCAATGGGACTTACACACGTTCAAGCTCTTTGATGAAGAGGAATGGGATTCCTGACATGCTTGAAGTTCAACTTGCGCTGAAGCATTTTCCTGAGCTGGGATCATAAGCAGTATAGTCTCTCCCTTGGCCAGTGGAAAGCCCACCTCTCCCCAACAAGTTATAATTACTGGCATTTGTTCTGTTCTTCGTTGTCACCTCAGTGCTGTTTACATAAAATGAACTTAACATTCCAAATAGGAGACCAAATGCTAAGGTCTCTGAGCCCAGCTGTGCTACACTTCTGGTTTTAATTAGACTATATCTATACAACTCAATGTGACTAAGGGCTTTCGAATCAAGCCCTTAGATTTTTCTCAGGGGACAATTTTACAAAGGGACCTCCAGGAAAGTTAATTTGAATTAACTAAAGATATAAATTTCCAATAGATCAGTTAAACTTCATTAAATCTCCATCAGGGGCTCGTTTAACTGCACATCCACTAATGTGATCTATGCCATCAAATGCCAGCAATGCCCACTGCCGTATATATTGGCCAAATTGGACAGTCTCTATGGGAAAGAATTAATGGACAGAAATCAGATATCTGAAAAGGCAACACACAGAAACCATTTGGAGAACACTTTAATCTGCCTGGGCACTCATTAATCGATCTCAGACTGTGTCTAGACTATACCTCTCTGTCGACAGAGAGATGTAGATTAGGCACATTG
>JANRFK010006693.1:3461263-3475154 GCA_030068395.1 Apalone spinifera
GGCTGCCCCTGGGCATGGAGTGCAACACCCTCCCCCCATCCCACTCCCCACTCCTCCTGGGAGTTACCTCCATGACGATCACACCGACGGTGGATCTTCCCACCCCGAATTGCTGTGCCACCGATCGGTAGCTGTCCGGAGTGGCCAGCTTCCATAGCGCGATAGCGACCCTCTTGTTCACAGGGATGGGTGCACGCAGCCGGGTGGTGGCTCTCTGGAGCATGGGGTGAGCCAGGCACACAGCTCAAGGAATGTCCACTTTCCCATGCGGAAGTTCTGGAGCCATTGCAGGTCGTCCCATTGCCCAAGGACCAGCCGGTCCCACCAGTCTGTACTGGTGTCCAGTCTCCAGAGTCATCTCTCCACCCTGGGGTGGGGATGCCACAGAGAATCCATGGTGAGGAAGTCCAAGGCGATCTGCGCCTCCTGGTCCTGGAACATGAGGGCGCCAGCCTGGAACACCAGCTGCAGGCACTCGAAAATGGCCGACAGGGGCCAGAGCAGGCACATGGCCACCCGTGGCTCCATGGCAGACACAGCAAGGCACAAGAAACCAAAATCAGGAAAAAGCACTAAGGGGCAAAAGGCAGTGGTGTCCAAAAGGCAGAGGGCAACCACCAAACCTGCTATGGCTGTCAGTCCCTGCAAGAGGTCCTAACGCACAGAGCAGGAGACAAACAGCTGTCTGGCGAGACCCTTTTAAGCACGTGTCTGAAAGGAGCTCCAGCCCCGCCCCTGGAAAGGGCTGGTGCCCTTTTGCCTTCTTCAAAATGGTTCCGGGCTTCTGCTTTTGCGCAAAAGCGCGCCGCCAATCTAGACGCGCTTTGGCGCAAAAGCGCTTCGTTCTAACAATAACTCTGGGACCAATCTAGACGCTTTTTAGCGGAAATACTTTTAATGGAAACCCTTTTCCGTTAAAAGTATTTCCGGAAAATCATGCCAGTCTAGACGCAGCCACTTGAGTATTTCAGCTAAAGGGGAAAACTCAAAAAAAGAAGCTCTTAAGGACACACTTTTGGCCCAATGGCCAACATGTGCTGTAAAGAAGAAATATTGGCTGAAAACTTTTACCCAACTCTGATGAAATATCACCATTGAAAATGGATTTATTTAATGAGTGTTCTGGAAAAGACTCAGAAAAGGAAAAACTACTTTTGTATTATTCAAAAAACAGCTAAACCGACAAAATTGTATGAAAAGTCCCAAATATGTTGTAATCCAGGTGTTTCTTTTCCTGCTTGTCCAGCCTCTGCAAAGACTTTCTTCATATTAATTTGATTGCATCTGCTAATTAAAGTTTGATGTGGCTTTAACAAATATAAAATAGAGTACAGGAGGTATTAAAAAAAGCAAGCATAGAATTGTGTGGGACTAGTTTAGAACAAAAAACCTGGAATCCATTAAAGAATTGGGGGAGTTATATATATATATTTAATAAAACTAGAATGTACAAAAAGTACTTTTGAGCATTTAATGGTTCTACAGGGTATTCGGAAGGGACTATCTACTTTCTTACTTACAAATGTTTGGCACGCGCTAGTTTTAACATTTCAATAGCAAATAGAAACTAATGGTCCCGTTCGTTGTTGCTTTACTCCCATGGGGTTCCATCAAAATTAATGGATTTTTACTGATTTAAAACAGAATCAGTTATCAGCTTTAAAATCTCGCTAGTTCTTTGGCCAATCCTTAATTAACAATATCTGCACCCTCCACAATGTCAGCAATTGTGTAGGGTGTCATAAAAGCTATCATGTAACCCCACAGGCATGATTCACCATTGGGCAGGCATTTGCACTATTGCTAACGTGGTGTTTACCATCACCATCCTGGTTGTGCTATGTGGCACACGGTGCACAGCGGTTCAGCGGTAGACAAATCAGCCACCAAATTCCAACCTGGTGGAAGAGGATGCTACGGGTGAGATTGTCACCCAAATCCTTTTTGAAATTTGATGGGATGTCAGCACCTTAACAGCCGTAGGTTCCTTTGAAAAGCTCGGAAAATCCTACGTGGTGTTCCATTCTCTTACCCCTCCATAGCATTGTACTCTAGACTAATATGCCCCCTTCCTTAATGTGCCCCCTGTAATGCCGGTTCCAATAGCGCTACACCTGTGGGCCTCCCAGAGCTATAAGCGTGGAGTCAATGAGTGAGTTAGCCTGTCATTTTGGTTTCTTGTTTATTAATTGAGAATGAAACCCTCCATACCTTTTGTATGGTTAGCCATCACTCCACTCTACCGACCAAGACCGCCGGGAGCCCTCTATCCATATTCACAGACTCACCTCAGTGAGTGCTTAGCTTTAAGCCTGTACTTAAGTCCTTGGGGCAGACTTATGCATGTGCCTAAATCAATGGTCCCCAACGCGCCCTCCGGGGCATTTATGTGTGCCCGCCAAGTGACTCAGGGATGGCCCAAGCCATTCTTGCACCCCGGGTATGCGGTGCATGTGTGGCCCCCACCCCGGGTGTGTGGCGCATGCGCGGTGCCGGCCCTGGGCACACGGCACCGACTCCAGGCGCATGGCACATGTACGGCCCCGCCCCCTGGCGCATGGCGCATGCGCGGCCCTGCCCCTGGACATGCGATGTGTGTGCGGCCCCGCCCCCGGACGCGTGGCAGCCCCAAAAGGTTGGGGACCACTAGCCTAAATGCTATTCTGAACTGGGACCGAAATGGGAATAAAGGGCTAAATGCTGCATCTTTCCAACTCTCCGTGTTAAATGTTTTCCTGCATGTTCCATAAAATGCTTGATGTTTGATATGACATTTTAAAATTTAAACACATGCACAAATGAAGTGGAGAAAAAAAAAGTAATAACTGGAGGAAGTTATAATAACTGCTGCTCTCGGCAACCCATTGAGTAGCCTTGAACGATCCCCACGGAACTGGAAAATAGCACTTACCAAAGGCTCTCAGAGGGTTGGATTGTTTACGGTCTTGTTTTTGCCAGTTTCCTTGGTATTAACCACGTTGGTAAGATGACAACTAACACTCAGTTCATAATTGTAATGAAGCTAGTTAAACAGTTTGGTTAATGATTAAGGTCATACAAATATGGTACTGCATGAGTAAAAGGAGAATGTGTGTCACTTTTACAAACAGCTTCCTGAAAGACTGTTCAGGGCCAGAAATTCAAGACTACTGGGTAAAATAAGTAGTATCGACTTTTTAAAAACCAGTCCAATCTAATACATACTGTTCTTTTCAAAGAGCTTTAAGCTGCTCTGGAAATGGTGAGTCTTGTCAGACTACTTGGCATGTCTCAAATCTGGAGGGGGAGAAAGTTACCGTTAAAATTTATAGGTTGGTGAGTCACACTGGTGTTTCGGCTGCAGTGTCTTGGTTGCTCCCTGTCTCTTTCAGAGGGTTCTCCCTCCTCCCCTCCTCCTTTTTGGCATATTTCAGAAACTGCCTTCTCCGCCAACAGCCCTGGAAAGAATAGGTCTATGTTACAATGAAGGGAGCTGGAGCTTAGCAGCTGCTGTTTCCTTCTGAAAGGTTGTCGTTGAGAACACTGTGTTTGTGTGATGCACATACATAAAAAGTCCCAAAAGGACTCTCTTTTAAAATCCTTTTCAGGTTAAGCCCTAGAGTCTGCAGGTTTGTGATACCCCGTTGGGAAAGATAATTTTCCTCTTTTTGCCTCCACTTCTTTACCTTTTTCACTTCTTTAGAAGTACTGTTGGATTAATAGATGGGCATGATTATGGCCCTGATTCACCAAAGCCGTAAGCATCTGCTTAAATCCCTCCAAGCAAAATACTTCAGTTTATTTTTAAGTTCCCAGGGAATTTATGATTGACCTCACTGGAACATCAGCCCAACTCAAGAGCTTTGCCGAATTAGAACCTCTTTTCACCGAATCCAGAAGGGACCCATGCAATCATTTAGTAGTCTGACCTTCTATATAACACTGGCCAAAGAACTTCCCCAAAATCATTCCTAGAGCGTCTCTTCTACCAAAAAATCCAGTCACCAGCCATGCATGTGAGCAAGGGATACCACCAATGCACTGTTAGATTCATGATGGTGACACTCAGGCATGGCATTAAATGACATTTCTGAAGGGCTTTTTCTAAATGTGGTGCCAATATAAAGCACTTAAGGAAAACAAACCCAATTAACAGTGCAAACGTGTTACTCTGTGAAATGTAATTCTACTCTGAAAGGTGATTAAAAATGGCAGTACAGGGCTCTGGGTTTATTGTCTTTCAGTGCCTCTATTTCAAAACTGTTCTGTTTACGAGCAAACCGATTTTTTTCCTAGCTAGCCCCATAAACTGAAAGTGGGTTCTTTCCTTCACCATTAGTCATAAAGATTATACAGGCCAGATTAAGATCCTAGTTCAACAAGATAGTCAGGCATCTGCTTAACTCTAAGCATGTGAGTAGAGCTATTGAAATCAAGTCTATACTATTCACGTGCTTAAAGTTAGGCACATGTTTTAGACCCTCAATCACACTGTTGTGTCTGGCTCGACATAACTCATGATATCTTCTGTCTCTGGTTATGCTGAAGCCTGGATTGAAATGGAACTTGATGGACTAAATGCCTTTAAAGTACCACACCACAGATTGTGGTCACGCTGGTAAAACATGTTTGATGCTAAGGAAAGTCTGAAACATCAAGTATCGTGAGGTTAAAGAAATTGTTTTCAAAACTTATTGCTTGGTTACTGCTGGGGAGTAAGCTAGTATTTTGTTTGCATTTAAAATAATAAAGGTTCACATTTTGAGGGCAATAACAGTTTCTAAGAAATTGCAGCAGTTTGAGCCCAAGAGCTGATCCTGTAACTATAGACCCACTGATGGGGGGCAGAGTGGGGCAAAGAGAGTAATTATCCCAGGGCGTGGTGATTTGGGTGCACTTACGGCTGCCTGGGGAGATAAGGGTGCTGTATGGCGCACTCTAGCCAGCACTGGGGGGGGGGGGGACTTTATAGTCTGGGCAGTACTGAGGGCTGACTGCTCTAAGCTCCGCCCCTTCTGCCTGAGGCCCCACCCCTTCTAAGCACACGGAGTCAAGTCAGCTCCCCCATCTTGCCCAGAGGCCCGGCGTGGCTGTTGGCTCCCCTGTGTACCTACTGTTAGAACAGGAACTCGGCATAGCAGCTTCACTTTTTCTCTCGCTCTCCAAAGAACAGGAAGCAGGATGAACATAACCATGTTCCCACCATTTTCGTCATATGAACGTCATAACCATATTCCCACCATTTTCCTGGGCCTGAAAATGACTACCTTAGTGGAATTCCTGGGTCCCAGTGACTCAGGAGGCAACAGGCATACTGAAGTTGAACATAGGCCACCTGCAAATCAGTGAGGGTTACCCAGATCTTTCTGCTTCTCTGTTTCTTAATACGGTTATTAAGACCGTGCGTATCTTTTCCTACAAAGTGGAGATGTTCTTGGCACAATGTTTTGACAGACTATTATTGACCATTTCATCAACTCTGACAGAATTTCTAAACCATTTCCTCCCTGCAGCTAACTTTCCATCCACGTTTTATAGTACATTTTGTTTCACAATAGTTCTTTTTGAAGATCTCTAACTCCAGGATATCTGAGCACTGCTCAAAGATAGAATAGCAACAGGAGGAAGTTTAAAAGAGGAAATCGGTTCTATCAACAAATAAAGCACTGGAACAGGCATGCTAATGCAAATATCTTGCTACTAATCCACTCATCAAAGCCAGAGGGGCCCCCAGAGGACAAATGAGACAACCAAATCCATCCTGACGCCTACATGGAAGGATTTCATAGCCAAGCTTTGGCATCTCCTAAGGGTTCGAGGGATATGTGTGCTTATTTTACTGGTTTTTCCTTTAGGCAAACTGTGTTTTACTATTGCAGAAGGAGACTGTACAACTAACCACAGAAGGCAAATCAATTCCCTTGGGAAAGGCTGCAACAAAGGAAATCACTGATCTACTCCGGTGCGTTATTAAATAGTGTTACACGTTATTTTAAGACATAGTGTGCATGCCTTGTTTACCCCCTGATACACTCCAAAACTCAGACATTATAAACCATGGCCAGTTCACATGACCCTAGCTGTCGTTGAGTCTGGAGGATTTGCCTGCTATAGAAGATAACCATATCTGTCATCAGGGATGAGCTAAAAATGCTAGAGCAGTTGCCTTCATGTTGTTTTCTCTGATATGTGGGTGGGTTGATTTTTTTCCTTGACATGGGAACAAACTCTTAAAAGGCTCAATTCTGTTATACGCTGGACACCTATTAAAAGTCACAGTATTTCATGAGCTGAGCCCTCTCAGCATTTCTTAAATTTGTCTGGCTTGTGCAATTCCCAATGTCAAGTTTAATATAGAAAATAACTCAGATTTTGAGAAACTCCCACAACTTCTCTCACCTCCCAACGGGAATGTCACGATTCGGAACATTGTCATAGTCAAAGGGAGAATTCAGAGCTGCATAGATTAAGGCCTGCAGCAAAGATATAAAGTACCCAAGGTAGGTCAAGTTTTCAGCCAATGAGAATCAATTCAGCATCCTTCCCCATGCAAGTGACTCTCAGGAGCTTGCTTTGGAAGGCAGTTGATGGAGGAGAACCTCACAAACGGAGATGCTCTGGGAAATGAGAATATTCCCAGGTGTAGACATCCAACAAGATTCCTGCGTCCAATAAGGTCTCATTTTAAAGTGGGGAGTGTGGTTAAGAATGTGTAATTATGTGGCCCTATGCAGGTAGGGTCTGTAAACGGGTGGAAAAAATGACTTCACTTGCTGGTAAGATTTTTCACTTCTGACCCGATTTCAACGAGTGAGAACATCTCTGAAACGCATTCAAGCAAAAGACCAATGTAGCAGTAAATGGGATGCTGTTCAGAGACACAGAACCTGGTCTTCATCAGTGTGAAGATTGTGTTTGTGTTTAATGTTAAGTGAGAGGAAAAAAAACCTCCTAAAAACTAGGTCAACTGACCGTTCACCCTGCCAAAGCAAGGTTTTTCCTTGCAGTATCTTTCCTAGTGACTTTCCAGATCCATTTGGCTCATCCAAGGGATGGGCCTAAAACATTTCAATTACTATTTCAAACAGTCTGATAGAGTTCACTGTTTATTTTATTTTCATGATGTTCAGCCTAAATTTCCCCTTCTTCTTCTTAATGTTAGGCTCATAGACTTTAAAGTCAGAAGGGAACATCATGATTACCTCCTCTGACCCTATACGCATTACAGGTCACAGAAATTTACTCGCCCACTTCTGTAATAGACCCCTTGACCTCTGGATGAGTTGTGAAGTCCCCTTATCCTGAATTAAAAACTTCATATTACACCGAATTACTCCATTTACACTAGTTTAAACCTGTATGTGACCTGTGCCCTATGGTGCAGAAAAAAGTGAAAAACCTTCCAGTGTCTTTCTCAGTCTGACCCGGGAAAAAAATCCTTCCCAACCCCAGACATGGCAATCATTTGGAGCCTGAGCATTTCAACTTGACCCAGCAGCCAAGCACCGGGGACAGATTTCTCAGCAGTGACTCAGAGCCCACCCCAGGTAGTGTCCCATCATTGGTGGCTGGGGATATTTGCTACACGCCATTGTAGGCAGTCTCAACATCCCATGCCCTTCTTCATCCCAAAGATAGTTATATTCTTTGCCCCCACTGCTCCCTTGGGATGCTGGTTCCAGAACTTCACTCCGCTGGTGGCTAGAAGCCTTCCTCTAACGTCAGGCCTAAGCTTGTGAACGGCCGATTTACATCCATCTGTTCTTGTATCTTTAGAAAGCAATCACTCTCCCCTGAGCCTTTGTTTGGTGAGGCTCAGCAGGCCACTTTCTTTGAGTCTGCGCTCACAAAGTAGGTTTTCCATTCCTCGGGTCATCCTCATAGTCCTTGTCTGAGCCTCTTCCAGCTTGACTTGGTCTTTAGTAAACACGGGGGGGCAGAACTACACACGGTATTCCAGAAGCCTTGTATAATGGTGCAACAACTTTCCTGTCTTTGCAGGAAATACTTCCCCTGATTGTGATCAACTACTACCTCCAGGTCTGTCTCCTCCTTTGTCTGGTCCAACTAGCATGACCAGCTGTCCTGATTTTATAGGGACAGTTCCAGTATTTGGGGCTTTGTCTTATATAGGTGCCTATTACCCCCACACCTGATTTCACACCCTGCTTCCAACTGATACGTCCCCAGTTTTGGGCAAAAAAATCTTGGTTTTAGTCTCTAAGTGCATGATCACACACTTGGCCCTATTAAATGTCATCCTATTTCCAGTTTTCAAAGTCTTCCAGATCTTCTTGTATGATATTTTGGCCTCCTCTCATCTGGCAATATCTCCTAATTCTGTGGCATCTGCAAATGTTATTAGTACACTGTTGCTTTGTGTGCTAAGGTCATTAATAAAAATGTTAAATAAGATTGGTCCCAAGACAGAACCCTGAGGAACTCTATTAGTAACCTTCCTCCAGCCCAACAGTTCACCATTCGCTAGGTCCTGTTGTAGTCTCCTCTTTAATCCGTTGCTTGTCCACCATTTGATTCTCATATTAATCCCCATCTTCTCCAATGTAACTAATAATTCTCATATGACACTGTATCGAATGACTCATTTATCTCCAAGTAGATTAGATCTATGGTATTTCCCTAGTCTAAAAAATCAAGTTATCTTCTCAAAGAAAGAGATGTGTCTGTCAAGATCTACCTTTTGGGGGGTAAAAAAAACTATGTTATTTTATCCCATCCACTGCTAACCTCTATGTCCTTAATTGCTTTCTCTTTCAAAATGTGTTCTGAGATCTTGCATATAATTGAGGTCAAGCTTACGGGCCTATAGTTTTCCACATCACTTTTCTTCCCTTTCTTAAAAATAGGAACTAGATTAGCATTTCTCCAGTCATAGGAAAAGATCCCACAGTTTACAGATTCTTTAAAAATCCTTGCAATTTCGTGTGCCAGCTCTTTTAATATTCTTGGATGGAGATTTATTGGAGCCCTCCAATTTAGTACCATTAACTGAGTTTGATTTCCATCTCAGATGTGCTAATTTCTACCTCCATAGCCGATTGGCCACCCTGCCACTACTTCTAAGCTCCTCACTATCCGTATTAAAATTATCTCGGGGATAGCCATGTTTGTCTGTAACTTTTAAAAATGAGTAATCTTGTAGCACCTTAGAGTTTGTCTACACTACAAAGTTATTTTGGCATAACAGCTGTTATTCCGAAAAGACTATACGAGCATCTACATAGCAATTCCATTATTTCAAAATAATTTTGAAATAACAGATGGCTTATTCTGACTTCCATAAACCTCTTTCTACGATTAGAGACTAACAAAAATAAATAGGCTCATGAACTTTTGTGGGTAAGACCAACTTCATTACAAAAGTCGGAGTTAAAATTGGTGTGCTAAACTCCTTCAAACCATACTCATTTCTCTCTAACTCTCTCTCTCTCTCTTCCCCTTTAACATTACACTCTTCAAATACTGTTTTCACAGACATTCCTTAGTTTTCTTTCTGCCATATACAAAATTTAACTCATCCCTACGGCTGCATCCCTACGAACTGCTTAAGAAATGCTATGGGTATTCTGTAAAGCCTCTTCAATTTGTCAGTATCTTAAGAATGCCTAGTATTGAATTCTAGGTCTGGTCATTTAGAGTATGTCTACACTGCACAGTTATTTCGGAATAAGCTATTCCAGAATAGTTATTCCGAAACAGCTTATTTTGTAATAACACGTCTACACTACAGGGAAGCCTCAAAATTAGTCCGAGGCAGGCTTCTCTAATGTAGATGTGCTATCTCGATTTAGCGCTCCAGGAGGAATAACTTGGAATGGCGCTGGTGAGGGGCTATTTCAAAATAGCAGCGGTGGAGCCTCTTCACGCGTCTTATTTCAAAATAGCGATTTCGGAACAGGCGTTTTTCTTTGCAGAATGAGGTTTACAGAAGTTTACATAAGACACCTGTTATTTCAAAATTATTTCAAAATAGCGGAATTGCTGTGTAGATGCTTGCATAATTATTTCGGAATAACAGCCGTTATTCCGAAATAACTTTGCTGTATAGACACACCCTTAGTTGTGGAATACACTGTTGGGACTGGATTTCTCTTTAAACCTCTTTTTCTGGTAAGAAAGCTATAGTAGAAGTGGCTATTAGTGGTAAAATCAGTCGGACATCTGTAAAATCCAATCTCATCTGATATCTTGCTCCAGAAATCCATCCCTTTTCAGGCCTCTCTGAAAATCCCAGACATGTGCTTCTGGGAAAGACAATGTAGTGTATTGAAAACTGTAAACATTAATAAAATGACACTTTAAATACAATGGGGGGTTCTTGGTCTTTCTCGCAGGCTCAGCAGCTCTGAAGGAAGCCTGTGATCGATGTCCAGAATAGACAGTCTGCTGACAGTCAGCCCACAACAACGTGGGTGAGTTGTACTGCTCTGTGCTAGCTAACAGCCTGGTTTATCGATCTCTGCTTTAAGGCCTGTTGTGCGTGGAGGTTCTGAATTCCAAGAAATGAACTTGACTCGTTACAACCCTCCTGAAAGAGTATTGTAGGTCTCTCTGGGTGAATGCCATGAATATAACAGACACCATATGCATTCTGATAAAAGAAATTGCTGAAAACTTACTACTCTGTTACTTTTCAATAACATCTCTGGCTCCCGGACAGAGACTTTGGTTTATACTATCAAACAAATGGAAATGCAATTTTCCTTTAAAGCTTTTCTGGAAGTTAATGATTACAGCACTGGATCAGAAAGCAAGAGCACGAAATGTGCTAGAAATTCCATCTCCTGCTTCCATTTGGGCTTACCATATATTACAGGCCATCTCCATCGCTGTTGTTAACGTCCAGGTTGGTGTCTGGGAAGCGGCGAAAAGTCAGCCTGCCATGCATTCTGGATGAGATGGTGTTAAGCTATTGGACAGTGCAACACTACAGAAGCAGGCTTTTTGTAATATTGTATTGCATTAAGGATGAAAATGATCTCATAAGACAAGGACGTGTCTGTTATTTCAATACGAGAAGATTTACCTGGCGTTGCTTTGGTCCTTAACTCAAAGAAGTTTTGCTTTTCTTCATTTAAATCATTGTTCTGGGATGGGGTTGGAGTTGGGGGGGAGTTCAGCCTTCTCTCACCATAGCAGGTCGGAGCCAGGTGAGAAGTGCCTCTCCTTTGCTGCTGCATAAGCCCGGGCAAGGAAAGGGCTGAAAGTCCCCCAGCTGTGGAACAAACAGGCACAGAGACAAACAGACAAACTCTCCTCCTTTCTCTTCCTCCGCCTCCTGCTGGCCCTGTGGGATTATAGCTGTCCTGGTCCCCATCTCTGGCCCTTTGCTGCCCCCTGTGATCATTCTGCAGTATAACTGTCCCTCTTACAAGCCCCCTTTCCATTTTAAGAGAAACAATCAAATTCCAGGCACATCCCATTGTCCTGGCACAACCAATCCCTGACCTTGCTTTAAGCTGCCTACCAAATGTGGTGGTCCTAGCTCTTACTATTTAGGAGTTTTTGAACAAAGGGACACACAAACTCTCTCAAATATGTAGTATATGCGCTGACTGACTATGACTTTTGGTGAGCTTGCCTTGATTTCAGAAAGGACCCATGGGCCAGAGTCTTATTCATGTGGAGTATCCCCTCTCTCTGCCAATATTGCTACTGATTGCAAGAGGCCAGATCATGGTCTCTCTCCTTCCAGCAATGCAGAGGAAGAAAAGAGGATGTGACACCTCACACTCACCTACCTGTCCTCTCAGACCCACAACTGCAGATGCTGTAGACAGAGCAGCTGCTCTGTGCCTGGTATTCCTCACCCCTCTGCAGAGAAGGATGGGGAATGAACTTTACATTATGCATTCATAAATAGCCTCTTTGGGAAGAGTTTTTTCAGATCCCTTTTAGCAAATCCTGATTTTGAGAGCTGAAAACTGACTCTTGTAGATTGTAGGACTAGATCTAAGATATAGGCCAGTTCTACAGCCACTGGTGGGTTAACCTTGTGTTTAATCACCCTTTTAGTCAGAACCATTTCTATTAACAATGGGATCACGGTGATGTGAAATGGCTATGCCAAAATCTCGGCTGTTTGTTTTAAAGCCCTCAGAGTTCTGCAACAAACCTTCAAATGGTGCCGTGATGACTTGAACCTGTCTCCAGCCTGCAGCATTAGCTCCGAGAACTGGCAGCTGCCTCCTTCTGCTTAGGGGGCTGGTTAACCCTGAAACCTAAAGAGGGCAATTTAAATGTTAACATAGTTAAATATTTCATGGCTGATCGTTTTAGCAGAAATGTCCACTTGATTTCACAATTCTAATGACAAACAGATACAAAATTCAGATGTCATAACAAATATAGTGAAGCCAACAGAGCAGCTGCATATTTTAGGTCACTTGGACAGCAACACTAACACAGGGATTGAATTTTTTCATGTGCATGAAGGAGACCCTCCCAGAACTGTTGGAGAATTTCTTAATGTGATTGCAGTCATTCTGCTCATCTGACGAAGTGAGTTTTGCCCACAAAAGCTCTCATGATACTATATCTATATTTGTTAGTCTCTAAGGTACCATAGGACTGCTCGTTGCTCAATAACTGTTGAGAGTACATTTTGCCTTAACTTACAGCATCCTTCCTTTTTCACTGCTTTCATTGGCGAGATGAAATGCCTTTGAAATGCATGAGGAGGTCAGAGTTGTAAGCAGTTAATTTAAAACAATTTAATGCTAGTAGATCACTCTTACGTTTCTCTACCAAGAAGTAACAGAAAGTCTCCTGCCCTCAAATGCGTAACTGCACTTGATTTGTCTCAGAAGTGGGTCTGGCCCACGAAAGCTCATCACCTAATAAACTATCTTGTTAGTCTTTAAAGTGCTACATAGTCCTGTTTTTTGTTTCTCTTATCATCAGACATTAAGATAGGAAGTCCCTGCTTGACAGCTCACTGAATGTAAGCGGCTGACAAAAAGTGACAATAGAGTTAGCTAGGTACCTTGGTAACAAAGTTCCCTAGCTAGCTAGGTATTGCAGAGTTCCCTAGTTAGCTAGATATTGCAGTTAGCTCAGTATTGCAGCGCTGGCTGCATTGTCAGCACAGATAAAATGGAGCAACTCCTTGGAGACGTGGAGCGACACTTATTCACGCGGGCCGGGTATCTGACTCACTGTAACTAGACAGTCAACGGGGTTTTCTTTTTTAAAAGCTTGTGCTCACTGGGCTAAAGTTGTCTCTGTTTCCAGCAAACCCCAGAGGCTGCGGCTGAGCCTTTGTGGCATCCTCTCCACAAATTGAGCTTCTGTACTACGCTGCAGTGCGCATCCCTGATCCCTGGGCTTAGGAGCAAAGCTTAAGCCATCCTGCTGCTGGGTGGTGATTGTTGTGGATGGCAGCAATGCAGTAGTTGGACTGACGGCTACACTCTTCCTTCTTGTGTTGGCAGGCTGCCTTCGTGCCAAGGAGAGATGCTGTGTGCCGTTATTCCCAGTGAGATCTGAAATGTTCCCAGTTCCAGGTGAACAGGCAGAACTGCAGGGGCTTGATGTATGGATAAGATGATGGTGTAGGGAAGGAGGGGTTTAGGCTTATTGGGAGCCAGGGAACCAATACAGGAAAGATGGGCTGCATCCAAACCAAAAAGGCATGTATTAAAAAAGGGGGAAGAGGAGTTTTTAAGCTAAGGGCTGGGATATAGTCAACAGGTGTGGAGAAGCACAGATTTTCTAGACACCAGAAGTTTCATCAGACACCGTGGGTATGTCTAGACTACATGCCTCTGCCGACAGAGGCATGCGAATTAGACATACCGACATAGTCAATGAACGGGGGATTTAAATATCCCCCGCGTCGTTAAAATAAAAATGGCCACCGCGTTGTGCCGGCTCAGCTGATTGTCGGCAC
>JANRFK010006693.1:3478972-3499642 GCA_030068395.1 Apalone spinifera
GAGGGCAGGGGACTGGACTCAACCTCTCGAGATCCCTTCCAGTCCTAGTGTTCTATGATTCTAGGATTCCAGTTTTAATCAGACCCTCGCTGCTCTCCTCAGGCTGAGCCCTGTCAGTGTGTTCTGCTGATCGTTGTTAGTTTGTGACTGAAAGAGGAGCAAAGACCCAGGCCAAAGCCGTTCAGCGACTCCAGCCGAGTCTGTTTAAAACAGGAAGAAAACCAGCAATGAGCCTGGACTGACACCTCAGATCAAACACCTTGGATGAGCGGGAAAATCCAGGTCCAGCTAGGAACTATTTCTACAACCAAGCTTGCTGTGCAATAGCACTGGAAACAATATCCCCGTGTGATTTAGGGCTTTCCCTTACAGATAACTCTGTCCATTGCCTGGCTGGGGATATTCCTAGTAGAGAGACTGACTGAGTCCTTCCTCGGTTGTCCTTTGATGGCTGTGAGACTCCCATTGCTACCTGTAGGACCCTGGTCGCTCAGGCAGTTGTGTAACAGAACAGATTACAGGTGGGAAGCAGTGGAGATTGTTGGGCAATGGTTGGGCTAATGAGATCATTAGCACAACAAGGAAAGATATATAATTAGCAGGAACAGGAAGTAAAGAGGGAGCTCAGAGAGAGCTGGCCATCATAGAGGAAACTACATGGAATGCTTCCCCTGACTCGTGCCTGCACGTTCTTCTAGGATGCTACAAAGATAAAGGATACAGCAAAGATAAAGGAATCCGAGTCTGGGCACGTCATGAGAGAGAGACAATCCAAAAGGGGTCAAGCGCGAAACACTGGGTAGCCAAAAAGGGGCCCTGTGCCACTGCCCAGTGACACACAGTCCGTCTCCTTTCTAGGAAGGGCCAGGGAAATAAAACACAGGATAACGTTACTGTGGAGAAACAATGAACCCTGGCAAGCAAGCGAGCGCACAAAAGAGAGGTCTGGAAACGGGGAACTCTGCTGTCCCTTCGACTCAGGTAAAACTTTGTGGTACTCCGTCACAACTTCTGTGTTTCTCTGTGTGGTGATGTTCAACTCAGTGCACCAAGCCAGTGTGATGTTTCAGAACAGCTCCCAGTTTAAGTTTGCAAAATAAATCGTAAGGAAGAATTGAGCTTCCGGAGCCGTTGGTGTCCCCCACAGGAGTAGTTCCATGGACGGGGTTTCCTTTCTCTTCCTTCTTGCATTTCAGTTTCGTGCTTACGTGGGTGCTGTTATATATTGTAATATTCCTCTCCGTTCTCTTCCCCTCCTTCAAATAGGAAGCAAACAAAAACCCTGTTTCCTTCCTCTCTGGACCAGCCCTTCAGCAGGCCTAAAGTGAACGGAGCTTTTCTCCTTGTGGCTTCATCGGTCTTACTGGAGCGAGGTTGCCACACAGTGCCAGAGAAAGCCTCTAATTCCCATACCCTCTCCCACTCTACGAATTCAGAGAACCAGAGCCACCCCTCTGGGTCTAAACCCTAATCTCAGTTACGCTGATGTCCTGCGAGCCTCGTGCATTCCAGAAAGACACAATTCTGACTCGGAGGATTCACCGCAACCCAGTGTCTTCAATTTCCATTTCAGTCTGCAGCTTGCCTCTTTCCTAGAGCCTCCTCAGGGTCGTTTGAAGTTTTTCCTGCAGGAGGCAAGAGATGGCGGACTCTGAATGGCATGAACGCCCTCTGAGCTGGAGTCAAGGAACATTTTGAAATGGCTGCAAAATTCTGGAAAGAATGGGGCTTTGTGGTCGCCCTACCTATGGGGCTGATCCCAAAATACATAAGCAGGACCTCTTCCTTTATAATTTCTGCTCAAAAATATAAAAAGTATAAGAGACTTCCATGCCCAAAGATCCCAAGGCAATTGACCAATTAGATAAGTAATTGTTTTCCCCATCTGGGCCTCTCCACACCTGATTAACATCTCACACAACGCTGCGTAACAGTGAGGGGAGGAAGGAAAGAAACGGATCGTACCCAACTGAAACTGCACTGGAGGACTTTACGTAGGCAGTGTAGGTCCTGATGGGGATTTAGTCAGGACACCGGAGAGAACATTTGGTCTCATGAGACTCTACTAGGATGTTTTACGATTTGTAAATCAGGACCCTAGCTTTATCTCAACCTGGTCAAAACAATTTTTTAAAAAATGGAGCACCAAAGACAGGACATTTTTTTTGGTGGAAACATTTGTTTGTTTTACAAAATTGCTAAGCAAAGTTTTGAAATACTTCAAAATTATGAGCAGAAAGATCTCACTTCCTTCTTCTTTTTTCGGTCACCCTCCCCCCGTCCTCATTGTCCAGAGATTTTTTTTTTTCTTTCATAAGAAAATTTTCCTACCGAAAGTAAACAACTTTAGGAAAAAGTTGTTCTGAAAGTTTTCCAAGAAAAATGAAAAAAGGGAAGCTTTACAAATGAGTAAAAACCAGTGTTTGTGCATTGTGCGTGCATGTAAAACTGTGAACACATTTATCTTCCAGCCTCCTCTCCATATCGCCTGAAGGCAATCCCTCCACCAGCCTGCAGGAATACTTGGCACTGACTCAGAGAGGCCAAGAGCCAGCTGCTAAATCACCATTACCACCACGTCCTACACCACAAGCTGGGGTCTTCTCTGAAGCCTCCCATCCACATGAGTTTGTAAGAGCTGCTGAAAAAACAGGCTGAAGGAACTGCAGGGACAAATGTCCAACTCTACTGGGTTAGCTCCTTGGCTGATTGTAATTGGCATGGTTCTATGAATCTCAGCTCCAAAGTGCAGGAAGTATTTGCTATAGGTCCTGTATAGGCCTGGTGTGTAGGCGTGAATTGCACCCAGTATGAATATGCATGCCCAGGAATGCACCCATTCAAGAAAAAGGCCAGAGAAGAGGAGGACAGCAAGAAAGAAACATTCCTGTGGCCTCCTTTGTTGGAGCTGATCAAATCCCTGCTGCGTGCACACTAGGGAGTTCTGGCAGGCACTACAGAGAGCACACGGGGAAACAACGCGGAGCTGTTGTTTTCACACAGCATGCCGCAGCGCGGGACTCGGGGATGTCGCGCAGATGTGAGCCGCCGCTGTGTTTTGCCCGCTTGGCAACGCTGGCACGGCGCCATCCTAGTTCCCTGGGAAGATGTGCGGGCATGTTCCCCGGATGTGCCTTTCCAGGCGTGTGGGATCTCCATTCTGAGAGGGCCAGGGGTGTGAGCAGGAGGATGCTCTATGCCCGGGTCTGACAGGATCTCGGTGTGTGGCCTGGGAATTTGCACTGACTGATACCCGGAGTGCTCTGCACCCCCACCTCCCACTCGTGCAGGCCTGACAGCCCAAAGGCCCCTCAGACTGGATGCCCAGAGGCTGAGGTGCCCCAGTTTACCAGCCCCCTGTGAAAACATCGGCCTGTCCCTCTCAGAGCCTATGGCAGGCTGGTGTTGGTGAGGTGCTCTCTGGCACCCGGTCTGCCGGTGACCCGGAGGCTGCTTCCTAACCTGTGAAATGGAGAGAGACTCCATGCAGTCTCTGCCTGCGGCCGCTGCAGTTAGATAACTTCCTGTCATAACAGGCCACTCCAAAGTATCCCTGGACAGCATGGGCCAGCTGCCAGGCTGCACTAGAACAGCCCCTGGCAAAAACTAGGGCAGCTTCAGGGCTGTTCCCTAGTTTGCTGGCTACCCACATCCTCCAGGAGGCATTTGGACTTCTACCAGGTCAGCACATGGGGTGGGGGTGCACTTAACTGAGGGATGCAAATTGTGCTATGTGTGTGGGAGTGGGAGACCCTATTATATGTGTGTACGGGGCCCGAAAAATTATGCTTGAGCCCTGGCCACTAGACTTTGGCAGTGCATGGATTATGCTGCTGCTTCTAGTGGTGTTTCAGTGGCACTGAAATGTCCTTTGTCGTGCACCGTGAAAGGACAGTCTTCTGGAGACAGCACTGGGCTGGTGCTCAAGAGATCTATGTTCAGCTCCTGGCTTTATTGGAGAGTCTCTGCATGAACCTGAACAAATCAATAAGGGCTTGTTTCCATGAGGAAATTTGTGGGCAGAACTACACCAGTATAATTATGATGCTGGGATTATGCTGCATCACACAGCTAACCTGTGGAACTCCTTGCCAGAGGATGTTGTGAAGTCCAGGACTATAACAGGGTTCAAAAAAACTAGATACATTAATGGAGGTTAGGTCCATCAATGGCTGTTAGCCAGGATAGATAGGATTGGTGTCCCTAGCCTCTGTTTGTCAGAGGCTGGAAATGGATGACAGGGGAGGGATCACTTGATGATTCCCTGGTTCTGTAAACTCCCTCTGGGGCATCTGGCATTGGCCACTGTCAGCAGACAGGACACTGGGTTAGGTGGACCTTTGGGTTGACCCAGTCTGACCGTTCTGATGTTCTTATGACATTCCAGAATAAGAATTTCCACATAGTGAGTTATACCAATGTAAGTACAATGCTATAATTATTCCAGTACAGTTCTGCTGGTAAATTTCCCCATGTAGACAAACCCTACATCTCTCTCCATCTCAGTGGGGGTCAGGAACTTCCTCTAGTGTCTGTCTTGTCTATTTGGATTGTAGGCTCCTTGGGGCAGAGGCCGTGTCTGTACAATGCCAAGTCCCCTGATCTCAGTGTCTCTCTATGACAAAGGAATATAATTAATAACCGTTCTGGGATGGGGACCAGGACCAGAAGTGCCAAAACACCGGGAGAAACGTAGTCTCTGTTCTGGGCTGTTCCATGTCGCAGGTTGCTGGGATCCGTTTGCACCCAAGCTCTCACTCAGCACAGCAGTGGCAATACGCTATAGCAGAAAGAAGCTCCCAGGGGCAGGGAGTGTCCTTCAGTTCTGGGTCCGTACAGCACTGTGGGGAGAACGAGGCACTACCACCCAATACAAGTAGTTAATAATCATGTCTATCTGGCCAGGCTCAAATCCTGGATGCCTATCCCAGCATGCAGTGGAAAGCCGATGCTGCTCTGTGCAAAAGCACAGGCTGGTCTCTTTGGGGTGGTCCTCTTTCTGGTTATGCCAAAGTCCAGGCCGGGAATCTGGAGATTTTCCCAGGACATTACAGCTGAGAAATAGCAGGAATCTCATGAGAGAGCCTGAAGTCACAAGATTTCCAGCCTCGTTTCCAGCGCAAAGTGGTCTGGATCCGCTTCAAACTTTTGAATGCTTCCTCCACGCCAACTCTCTTAACCTCTTTGGGTCCTGCCTCTCCTCCTGTGCCGTTTCTACAGGGCAGCACAGCCGATTGCGCAACAGCTGCCACTGCGAAGGCACAGCTGAGAAACACACAGAGATTTCCAGAGACCGGGGCAGCTTCTGGTCCCAAAAATCTCACACATTTCCACACACGTACCTGGCTGGGATGGAGGCAGGGGAACAGCTCAGTCCACGGTGTTCGGGAGAAAACCCGTTCACTGATCAGTCTGACTGCAGCCCATGGAGGCAAAAAGGTTTCAGCTTCGGCCTTGAAACTTGGCAACACCCTTCCCTCTGTCTGACGTCCCTCTACTTCGGAGTTTGCAGCACTCTTTAAAAAGGCCTTCTGCTAGGATCATGCAGCAGCACCTGCGCTGGCTTTTCATGCCGTGGCTTTGCCTCAACTGAAAAGATTTAGACTGAACACCTCAAAGGGGTTCAGCTGTCTAATCCCCACCAGTGGTGCCTACCTACCATCGAGGATCTGGGCCTTAGGAGTTGAAGATGGCCGGCCTTTGCCTCGTCTGTTTAGCACTGACTGCCCAAGTAATGCAGGGAGGAAATTAGGACAGACTCGGGGCATTCCCTGGATTGCACTTGCCAATGCAATTAACACACAGCTTCCTGCTTTGTTTCAAACACATCGTGGAGAGCCCAGTTGTGTTGGAAGCCCCACATTCGGGTGATGCTTAGTCCCTGTTAAAGCCTCCTGGTATCTGTGCAAGTCTTTTTCTTGCCTTCAGTGGCCTTTGGAGCAGGCCTCTTGTGTGCTCTCAGGGCCTCCAGTGAAGTGTTTTATGTGACTGAAAGTGGTCCTCTGCCAATAGCATTTTTCTGGTAAGAGAAACTGCCCCCCTCCGCCCCCAATGGCTTCTTGCAATCTTGGGAGGTTTTGGCTGGTTTGCTTCCTGTCTCTTGCAGCCAGCTGTCAGCTCAGTGCGGAATCTGCAGAAGTCAAGGAGGCATTTTGATTGTTCACATTGAGGCACTATCCCATTGTGCTGCCAACGGGGCCACGGGAATTGGATGGATTTTCCAGGCGCGGTCCCCAGACGGACTGGCAATGTTACTCGGGGCCTAGCGCAGCTTCGGTATCATCTGCTTTTTGGCCAAGCCACCAAGACGCAGGAAGAGTCTTGGAGCGACTCGCTCACCTGCCTCGCAGCTTTCAAAGGGGAGGGGAGCCAAACCTTGTGCCAGCCTTTGTATTACTGCTGCTCAGTGGTCAGACTTTCCCTCTGGATTGGTCTGGTCTTTCGTGGGCCAGATCCTCGACTGGTGTAAACCAGCTGCGGTCCATAGCCTTCAGCCTAGCAAAGCCAATTTAGCCCCACCGTGGCTCAGTCCCTGATGCTTTGCTCTTCTGCAAAAACAAGAGAGAGGTCTATAAAATCATGAGTGGTGTGGAGAGGGTGAATAAAGAAAAGTTATTTATTAGTTCCCATAATAGAAGGACTAGAGGACATCAAATGAAATTAATGGGTAGCGGGTTTAAAACTAATAAGCAAAAGTTCTTCTTCACACAGCGCATAGTCGACCTGTGGAACTCCTTGCCAGAGGAGGCTGTGAAGGCTAGGACTATAACAGAGTTTAAAGAGAAGCTAGATAAATTCATGGAGGTTAGGTCCATAAAAGGCTATTAGCCAGGGGGTAAGAATGGTGTCCTTGGCCTCTGTTTGTCAGAGGCTGGAGACGGATGGCAAGAGACAAATTTCTTGATCATTGTCTTCGGTCCACCCCCTCCGGGGCACCTGGTGCTGGCCACTGTCGGCAGACAGGATACTGGGCTAGATGGACCTTTGGTCTGACCCAGTACGGCCGTTCTTATGTTCTTATGTCATTATGCTGACATTTGTCTTCCTGGACCACTTACACTTCAACCTCTCCCTTAAAGCAAATGCCTTTCCAAGTGCCAAGTTTGACCCTCACCCACATGGTCCCAGTGTCGGCTAGCTGCTCTGTGATGCCCCAAAGCCCTCCCCTTCTGGAGCTAGTCAGGCAAGATCCCGGCAGAGAGGCCTGCTTTCCGGCAAAACTGGGTTTGATTGAATGACCCCACGTCCTCCCACCCAACCCCAGCCTCCTTTCTCCGTTTCTTCTCCTGGTTGTGTGCTCTCTGGAGCCAGGACTTTGTTCCATGTCTGCACAGCGCCTGCCGCCGGCCAGGGAGCCTGGAGAGCTGTGATTTAGTCCTGTCTCTGCCTCTGACGTGCTGGGGGGCTGCGGGCTGCTTCCCCACCCCACAGCTTTGTCTGTTCTGTGTGGATTTGAAACTCTTTGGGGGTGATAACGGACTTATTGTGCTCATTGCATAGATATTGCTTTCCTGAGGTTGGTGCTGGGGACGGGAAACCCTCGCCATTTGCAGCGAATGCTTTCCTGGCACCACCGTGAATGGCGACAGTTGCAATTATTGGGGGCCGTGTCTCCTGGCCCCCAAGGTGAGCTCCGCGCGGCTCCCAAGCTCAGCAACTGGGGCTTGCGGGGAACTCACCACGAAGGTCAGGAGCCACGGTGAATTCCCTGTGGCTCCCAGCGTTCATGGCAAGCTGCCCACGTCTCCAGGCCACCGTGGTGAATTCCCCACAGCTCCCATTCCTGGACGCCTCCCCTTCCCCCGCCAGGACAGGAAAGGCCCACGAATACGTGGAATTGCAAATAGCAATTCTATGCATTGCGAGGGTCCACTGTATTAGCTAAGGCCAAACCCAACGGAATGATGTCTGTCTGGGACTTATCCATGCCAGATGTGCACAAAAATAGTTACACGCCGGAAAATGATATTGGCACCTATGTGTTTCAGGGGCTCTGTATCTCAAAAACTCCTGGCTTCACTGACTTCAAATGCTGGGGACTGAGCCTGTCTTGGCCCTGGCTTTCACTGCACAGGCACATGGATTTTAGAGCACTTTTGAAATCAGCTGTTCAAGAGTGTTGCATCCCCCTTATAATGTTCAGCACCGTGCACAGCGGAGCCTAACCTTGTGATTGGTGTTCCCACCAGCTACCTTAATATAAATGAAAGTGAGGCCATATGCTGTCAAGAACAGCACACTGGGTTCTTTACTTGTCTCTGCCACCGGCCTGCTGGCTGACCTTGGGCATATCACTTTGCTTCTTTGTGTGTCCATTTCCCCAGCTGTGAAATGGGGAGAATGACAATGGCCACCTTCAGAAAGTGCTTTGTGTCCAACTGGCTGCACATGTGGCATAATCCCTAGGCAGAGAGATTTACAAAGCAGCCGTGTCCCATCGGTCTCCTCTCCTCAGAGTGAGGCATTTCAGGGCTAGTCTGTTTGTGGCAATAGAAACACTCCCTCCTTCCATCCAAAGGTCATACATCACTCTTGCTGGATTAGAGGAACGTCTAAACAAAGCAAGTCCTGCAATAGAGCCCTTTCAGCCTTTGTGTGGATGAAAACACTGCCTGAAATCTCATGGCACCTACAAGCATCAGACGGCGTCAGCGTGCCGCACGCCAGCAGGAGTAAGCGGCTGTTTGAAGAGAGCAATATACACATCTGGGATGTACATCAGAGGTTACCCGCCCACTTGTTTTTAAGGTGATCCGACTCTCCCCACTCCTGAGCTCTCTTCCTGGCTGCTCGCCATAGTGTGAGCTCCTGGCAACCTGTGAGAAATACTGATACAAAGACCAGGATGAGTTATGCTGCTGGTAGAAGATCTAACCGCTGTATGGCCCTCCCTTCCCCGGTGCGTGGATTTGGGCCTTACACACATACCTTGCCTGGGGGCCTAGAGTGGCTGTCAGCCCCATGGATGGTAACAAACAGAAACCAGCCGGAGAACACTTCAGTCTCCCTGGACACTCCATCAGAAATGTACAAGTGGCTGTCCTTCCGCAAAAACCCTTCAAAACCCGACTGCAGAGAGAAACTGCAGAGCTGCCATTTGTTAGCAAACTTAACACCATTCATCTGGGTTTGAATAGGGGCTGGGAACGGCCAGCTCAGTGAAAAAGCCATTTTCCCTCCCTTGGTTTTCACACCTCTTCCGCTATTGGGAGTGGCCCACATCCACCCAGACTGAATTGACCTCATTAGCACTGGTCCTCCTCTGGAAAAGGTAACTCCCTTCTTTTCCTGTGCTTGTATATTTACACTGCCTCTGTCATTTCCACTCCAATTCATCTGACGAAGTGGGTCTTTGCCCATGAAAACTTGTGCCCTAATAAATCTGTTAGTCTTCAAGGTGCCACAGGACTCATCGGTTGTGTCTCGACTACAGGATCTTGTCGATAAAAGTGGACTTTTGTCGACAAAACTATACCTGTGTCTACACTGCCGCCAAGTTCTGTCGACATAACATCAACAGAACTTGGCAGTTTTGTCGACGGCGGTAAACCTCATTCTACGAGAAATAACGCCTGTTGTCGACAGAGTTCTGTCGACAGAAGGCGTTATTGCATCTACACTGTCCTTTGCGTCTACACTCTCCTGTCGACAAAGCGGCTTGCTTTGTCGACAGAACTGGATGTAGGCTAGATGCTCTTTGTCGACAGTGTCGACAGAGCCGCTGTCGACAAAAGCCTGTAGTCTAGACATACCCTGTGTCTCCTTCATATGCAGATGAGAAACTGAGGCACAGAAAGTCGGGGGTTGATCTGAGTATTGAACCATATCTCCCAAGTCCCAGACCAATGCTTTTAGACACGAGATCACCATGCCCCATAAAGCTTCACAAAATCAGCAGGAAGTTCTCATAACCCTTCCCCGAAGCTGCTTAATCCTCCTTCTCTGGGGCTTATGTTGGGGGAGCTCCCTGTGGCTGTGATGAACTTTTGGAGTTCTTGCAAATTTCCACCCTCTCTGTGTGAAAGTACATGCTCCTTAATCATATGTCATTGCAGAGTGGGATGAAATTGCTCAAGTTTGTTGTAACTCGTGGGCATGGGATAGGGCTAAAAATGATCACAAAGGGCACAGTGAGTCATTTGGGCTTCCGTTATAACCCCCTGGGCCAATTAAAGTATGGTTACGGTCAGAAAAGCAACATTCAAAGAGCCGTTCTGATGTTCCATATTTATTCAACAGCAGTGACTTCCATACAAAATGAGCTTCATGGACAGTATGAAACAGCATATCTCTCGCTGCTAGCTTTGCAAAAGTTGAGCGGGTATCTGACAGCCAAGCTGTATTCTTTCTACTTTTCACATAATCACTGATGATAAAGGGTCCAGAAATGGAACTTAGCTGGCAATGGGACAGACGGTGCAAAAGGCCAAAGAGAAGACAGCTTGTCTTTCACAAGTGTATTATTTGCAGAACACAACCAGAAATAATTTGTTTTTCCAGTGAACGGAGCAGTTCCATTGACGGGAAGGTCCAATTTAAGGAGCAGATAAGTGGGAATCAAGGTGCTATGTTCAGAATCACTTTTCTGAGTACAGTGACCCATTAAAACGTTTGAACAAAAGTGCATGTATCAAATTAAGAATTCAAACTGATATTTAGTTACCCAGCAGGGACAAGGTTTTCAAAAACCGGAACCTAAATGTAGACTGCAAAATCCATACTTAGGCACCTAAATAAGTAGCCAGATTTTCAAAAAAGCTAAATTTCAAGCAGCACTTTAATCTGGTTTTTGAATCTGGATTTGGAAGCCCAAAATCTACACACTCTACTTTCCTTTTCACGCTAAACTGCGGAGCGTGATCTGAGACAAATCTGGCTTATGTTTTTCCAAATAACTTACCTAAGGGAAAGACGTACCTCCACAATTGATCACATTGCAACTCCAACCTCCTAGGCAATGACATAGCATCCGCAATAGCTGTATGAAGCTTGGAAGGATAAAGACTAGTCATTGCCAATGTGTTTAATTAACACGCGGGTCACAGAAGCCAGCAAAATTAATTTCAGCAGACTTGATGATTACCGAGATTGTATTTAATGCAATCAACTAAAACTGCGGAATGTTTTCAACACCACCACTAGTAAAAAATTGAAAAAGAGGGGTTGGATGAAAGAATACATAAGGGGCAAGTCGGCAATAATGGAATAAAAAATACAGCCAAGGTTTATGGGGATTCTGAGTAATTATTTTGGGAATGTGTTGCGGACTTGGCTCATGCTTGTGAGATGTCAAACTATCAGCTAGTCCTTCCAGATCTGCTCATTACCAATCCCAGAAGTTGCCAACCAATGTATCTTGAAATCGCAAAATACACATTGTTTTGTTAAACCAAAAAGCCGCATTAGCATTTAGCCCTTCAGCCATGATAACTGCTCCAAATGATAGGTTTTCCTTGATTGTGCTGCATCAGGGTTTACATGATTCAGTGTGGCTTCTTCAGCTAGAAGCCAACCAGTGATTCGGATTTATTGCCAGAATTGCTGTTAGGGACATAGTAAAATCCTTAGTTTTAAGGTGGTTAGCTTTAAGAAATCTGTCTTATTTTAAGAAACAAAGAGTCCTGTGGCACCTTAAAGACTAACAGATCCATATCAGTGGGAGCACCATTTTAATGCGGACGGTTACGGAGGGAGGTCAATGTAAGCGGCCTTACCTCGGTCTAATTTTGTAGTGTAGATCAGGCCGGAGAAATTGTCCCTCCATCTGAAGAGACAAGATGGACAAGGGGAGCATTACTATCCACTCTGTTTTACTTGCAACTTGCCTGGGGCCATGCCGAGTTGGGAACTGACCGCAGACTTCTTGAGTTTCAGCTCAGTGCCTTCACCAAAAATTAGCCTTCCTCTCTAAAAAATGTCTCCTTCCCTTTGAGAGGACATTTGAAGGCTGTTTCTAATAAGGTTTGTGATTTCCTACCCTGCCCGCTGTAGCCTGTGGGCTTGCCTTGATTATATTCCCTGCCTTGCCTTCATTATACTTAGCTTCTTTTGTTATAGGCAGCTGTGATGCAAGAAACACCTCGTATCCTGTATCCCATAAGACATGAGCCAAAGCACAAGTTAGCGTGGGTAAGTAGGCCATAACCCACAGCATGGTTACCGTCAGATGTTAGCAACTAAGGAGAGCGTGGTCCGTGGTAGGAGGTAGAATGTTCCAGTAAGTGCCACCTCAAGGAACAGGGAAGTAATAATTGCAAATCTCCTTAGGCAAGGGGTGGACAGAGATGACCGTCAGCTGAAGTGGTAGCTGTACAGATCAATGTGCTAACCTATGGAACAGGTGTGGGGAACGTTTTTCGGGCTGGGGGCCACACAAGTGAGAAGCAAAAAAACCAAAAACTTCCTCACTAGCGTGGCCCCCAAATGAGAAGGAAAGAGATCCTCCACACATCCCCCTTGCCCACCAGAGCCTGGGAGAGGCCAGGCAAGTAGATTTTGTGTGCTCCTAGTCCCATGGAGGGCATGTTGCACCAGCGCGGGCTCTCCAATGCTGGGGGGAGGCTTGGGTGTCGTGTCCACGCCAGGAACTGGACCCAGGCAAGCTGGGGCCACATCCGGCCCCTGGGCCTTAGGTTCCCCACCCCTGGTATAGGAGGAGGACACCTCAACAGTAATAGAATAAGGGAATGCAAATACGGAAAGGGGAAAACACATGCAGGGTGTGGCGCACTGCCCCAGCTAGTGCACGAAGGCCACTTACAATGAGAGTGATGTGTTTGCTCTGCAGCATTAGCTGACAGGGAGCTGGCTTTTAGCTCGTGTGGCAGAGGCTCATTCACCAAGCTCCAGAGGTCCCAGGTTTGATGCTGCCGGCAGACAACGAGGGTCTGTTGGTGTTACACATGCATTTGATTAGTGGCATCAGTGCCACATATTATAAAAGCTGCACCCCAAGCTGCAGCGTAGGAGAAAGATGTCCTTGGAAGGGGCCAGGGTGGTGGGATGAAGAAGATAATGGGTAACATTTCAAGTTGTCCTGCAAAGGATGGTTTGAATGTATGGATGTGGAGCTGGGGCACGCTCTGAGTTTGATTTAACAGGTCTTTACTAGACCCGCTAAATCGAACTTAGGAAGCTCGATTGCGGCAGTGTCGATCTTCCCCGGAGTGAAGACGTAGCCGTGGAGTGTTTGTAACTTTGCTAAATATATTAATAAACGAATTGAAACTATAGAAGTGTTCCTGTAGTGTGAATGTTGCACTTCTACACGGCGAGGTTACCAGCAATAAGTAATTTTAATAATACTGAGCCTGATGTTGGAGCAAGAACCTATCAACACTCAGAGTGATCACTGGGAAATCTTCAGTATTTCAATGCACAGGTGCTGACTTTCAAAAGTGCCGGGGGGGGGGGAAGGCTCGAGTCTCAGCTTTGTGCCAGTTCCTGCCTCCTCTCAACCCCTTCCACCCAAGCCCCATCCATGCCCTACCTCTTCCTGCCCTGTTCTGCCCCTCCCCTAAGTGTTCTGTGTTCTGGCTCTTCCATCCCCCAGCCTCCCAAATGCTGCCAAACAGCTGATCAGGGTGGGCAGGAGGCACAGGGAGGAAAGAGGAGATGCTAATTCGAGGGGCCCACCAGCAGGTTGTAGTTGGGGGGGAGCTGATGGGGGCTGCCAATGGGTGCCTAGCTGAAAAGCACTGCAAACAGAGTCTGGAATTGCAGACAAATCTCTCACCCTCTGTCTTATCTGGTTAAACTGTAAGCTCTCTGATGCAGGGACTGTGTGTGTATTTGCACCTTCTACACTTCCACACGGTGCTGTAACACAATTAATAATACAGTTACGGAGTGTCCTGCTACTGCTGAGCAAATAGTTGGTTCAACAAATGGTGTACTTCCACTCTGGCTTTGATTTGTTCTCTAGTTTATTATTCACTGATTGACAAAGGGGTTATCTGCACATATTTCAGGAACTGCCGATTTCCTCTGTGTGTGAATCTTTTATGGTACTTTTTTTTGTAATTGGTGGTCTGTAATTTGCCACTGCAGTCACTGGCTAGTGTATTGCTCCTGGCTTGACGGTAGACGTCTTTCTAAGCAGGGACGGAGAAATCAGAGGTCTCAGCAAGGCGTTTGGCTTGAACCTTGCAGCAAAATCATTTTTATGAACATTCATGAGGGATTAAGTTTCCAGGCAAACCGACCAACCAACAACAACAAAAAAGCCATTTGTACCAATGTACTCACCAAATGATTTGGAATGAAGTTAGAGAAAACTGAAACACAAGCTTAAAGCAAATTAGGGTATAAATTAGAGCAAAATGAAATGGATTTGGCCTGCTTGCTATTTCTAAAGAAACATTAGAACACACCATATTTAATAAGAACATAAGAACACCACACTTGGTCCGACCAAAGAGCCATCTGTCCCAATATTCTGTCTTCCAGCAGTGGCCAATGCCAGGTGCTTCAGAGGAACGGAACAGAACAGGAATCATCAACCAACCCCTGTCAGCCATTCCCAGCTTCTGACAAACAGAGGTTAGGGACACCATCTCTACCCCTTCTGGCTAGTAGCCATTGATGGACCTAACCTCCATGAATGTATCCAGCTCTTTTTTTGAACCCTGTTAAAGTCCTGGTCTTCACACCATCCTCTGGCAAGGAGTTCCACAGGTTAACTGTGTGTGTTTTAAACCTGCTGCCTATTAAGTTTATTCGGTGACCCCTAGTTCTTGTGTTATGGGAAGGAGTAAATAACACTTCCTTATTTAATTTTTCCATACCAGTCATGATGTTATAGACCTCTATCATGCCTCCCTCTAGTCATCTCTTTTCCACGCTGAAAAGCTCCAGTCTTATTAATCTCTCCTTATATGGCAGCGATTCCATACCACTAATTACTTTAAAAAACTACAGTCTGGCAGCACCGTAAAGACTAACAAAACCTGTAGCGATGTAGAGGTATCATGCACTTTCATGGGTACAATCCACTTCTTCCGATGGGTTGTACCCACGAAAGCTCATGATGCCGTCTACGTGTTTTGTTAGTCTTTAAGGTGCTGCCAGACTATTTGTTGTTTTTCCAGTTACAGACTAACTCCGCTACCCTCTGAAACTAATTATTTTGTTGCTCTTTTCTGAACCTTTTCCAATTACAATATATCTTTTTTGAAATAAGGTGACTGCATCTGGTCTAGACAATACTGGGTCCTGCCGTGAGGGCGGGGGACTGGACTTCATGACCTCTCGAGGTCCCTTCCAGTCCTAGTGTTCTATGATTTTATGATCTGCACTCAATATTCAAGATGAGGATGTACAATGGATGTATCCAGAGGCGATGTGATATTTTCTGTCTTATTACGTATCCCTTTCTTAATGATTCCCAGCATTCTCTTTGCTTTTTCAACTGCCGCTGCACATGGAGTGGATGTTTTCAGAGAACTATTCACAATGACTCCAAGATCTCTTTCTCGAGTGGTCACAGCTATTTTAGACCCCATCATTTTATATGTATAGCTGGGATTATGTTTTCCAATGTGCATGACTTTGCATTTATCAACACTGAATTTCACCTGCCATTTCATTGCTCACTCACCCAGTTTTGTGAGATCCTTTGAAATTCTTCAGTCTGCTGTGGACTTAGCTCTCTTGAGTAATTTTGTATTATCTGCCAATTTTGTCACACCATTAATTATTCCTTTCCCCAGATCAGTTATGAACATGTTAAATAGGATTGGTCCCAGTACTGACCCTTGGGGAACACCACTAGTTACCCCTCTCCATTCTGAAAACTGACCATTTATTCCTACCCTTTGTTTCTTAACTTTTATCCAGTTACCAGTCCATGAAAGGACCTTCCCTTTTATCCCATGACAGCTCACTTTGCTTCAGAGTCTTTGGTGAGGGATCTCATCAAAGGCTTCCTGGAAATCTAAGTATACTATATCCACTGGATCCCCCTTGTCCACATGCCTGTTGACCCCCTCAAAGAACTCCAGTAGATTGGTGAGGCATGATTTCCCTTTACAGAAACCATGTTGACTTTTCCCCAACAAATTATGTTCATCTATGTGTCTGACAAGTCTATTTTTTTACTATAGTTTCAACCAGTTTGCCCAGTATGGAAGTCAGGTTTACTGGCCAAAATCACTTCTGGAGCTCTTTTCAAAAATTGCCATCGCATGGGCTATCCTCCAGACCTTCAGTACAAAAGCTTATTTAAAGAATAGGTTATAAACCACAGTTAGTCATTCTGCAATTTCACATATGTGTTCCTTCAGAACTCTTGGGTGAATGCCATCCGGTCCTGGTGACTTACTACTGTTTAGTTTATCAGTTGCAACCAAAAGCCTCCCCTAATGTTGCAACCACCTTCTGTTTGAAATTTTATTTTAAGCCTCTATAACTTTAGCATTGAAAATGTGTTTGGTGTGAAAAATGCCAGATTAACAGGAAAGACAAAAAGAGAAGAAAATTCATCAGGTTGTTTTCAGATACAGATCACCAAAATAATTAACTCGCTTTGAAATTTTGACTTAAGGATATTATATTCCAAAATATGTCATTTTTGAGATAAGGAAAACAAAATCATTAACTCTGATCCATATGGCTCAGCAAGCTCAAAATGTAAAACAACTTAAAATATCTTATGAAAAAGAAATATAAAATGTGTACATATCAATGACTTATGTTGGCCAGCTTCAACTGCAAGCCAACATCAAAACATAATTACACTCTAAATTGTTATTACATAGTTTGCTGCTACTATAAACTATGTGTACCATATTCCTGTCGAGAAACAAGAATTTTAAGAGCTTCACAAGTTAAGAAATAAAAACTATTAGTCAGAGTTTAGATTACTGAGTTCTGATTAAATCTGAATTTATTTGGTGAGAATAAGGTGTTGATTTACTGTGTGGTCAAAGTCAGATTTAGTATGTCCTTAACTATTCATTGATCTGATTTTAAGGAGCTGTGTTTTGGGAGTGGTATGATTGTTGTTGCAGAATTGAGTTAGTTGGGTTTGGTCCTGCTTTTAGCAGGGGGTTGGACTTGATGACCTCCTGAGGTCTCTTCCAACCTTATGATTCTTTGAATCTGTGTCGTTGTTTAGTAGCTGTAACTGTTTGGGGTTTTCAGTTGTTTCAGAATAATTAAAAAAATCTCCTTATTTTAGGTACAGTAGATCTGCATGTAGATCGTATGCTCTACTTAATGCATGTTCAAAGTAAGTGTCTATCTGGCCTTCTCTAACGCTAGCTCAAGGTATCCTCATTTTGACACCCCCTGCTCAGGAAAACCTACTCGGGCCAGGCTTCCAACAAGGCTTAGTGATCTGGGGGATGTAGAAGAGCCAGGAGGAGACCATAGCCAATGAGGAGCCTGCAGACCAGGTAAGAAAGTTTGCCTGCTTCTTCCCGCCGGGCGAGTGCTCGGCGAGGCTACATGAGGAGGGGCTCTGCAGGCCTAAAGCAGAGGTGCCAGGCCAGGCCTCGCATTGAAAGCTTTGCTTGCCAGTTGAGTGGCAGATGGCTCAACTGGGCGGTTTTGTTGATGCCAGGTTCAATGCATGCTGTGCATTCTTGCGTTACTTTGCTTCCCAAAGGCCCTCTGGTTAACCTCCCAGCTGATGTCGTGTAGGTAATAACACCATCAGACAAATATATGAGTTCCCCCATCAATATAAATGTGCAGAGCCACCACCGAAAGGAGTACATGCTGAGCAATGAAGATGCGGCAAATCAATGGATGCTGTTGCAGAATTAGGTCACATGTGCGTGCTTTCTGGAAGAAAGGAAATGGAGGAAGAAGTTTGATCACTTCAAAAATCTGTCTGGCCATAGTCTTTAGTCTCTGCATCCTCTCAAGGGTGATGTTCCAGCCAAGATGCTCTCCTGTTCGTTGCTTTCCCAATCTCACTTCCCTGCTGTATGAATCACTATGTCTGAGAACTGGACATTCTCCACGAGGGTAAACTACTGATTTACTTGAGCGACTACTTTGCTTCCTGTCCTGCAAGGCTTACTTCCATTACACATGATAACCATGGCCAGACATCTGACCAGCCCACTTAGAGCACATCTACGCTGCAGGGCAAAAGTCAAATCAAGCTACGCCACTTCAGCTACGTGAAATGCGTAACTGACGTCGAAATAGCTTAATTCGGCTTTTGGCACGGTCTACATTGCAGGAAGTCGAAGGAAGAACCCTCTTCCTCCTCATGAAATGAGGATGACAGGAGTTGGAGTAAGAAGTCCAGCATCCCAAAATTAAAATAACGGCTTGCTGTGTAGACACGGACTTTGTTATTTTGAAATAACGTCAGTTATTCAGAAATAATGCTGGGTGTAGATGTGCCCCTTACAGAGGGCCATTTTCAAAGGTATCTTCTTACTTGGGACTGTCAATTGGAGTGTCTCAGTTTGGACACGCAAGAGTGAAGGCCCTCAAACATGGTAGCCACTTGAAAATGAAGGCTGGGAGGCCAAATTGTCACTGAATTTCCGTAGGCTCTGGGAGCCCAGCTCTGTTAGACATCTTTGAAAGTACAACCTCGGGCCTCATTTTCTGTAATGTGGAACATGCCATTTGACCCTTTTTTACTACTACTTTCCATGAAAAGCTGCCAATGGTCACTCTTAATGGACCCATTAATATAAGCGCATTTCCACAAGTCCATGAGGAGCTTCCGGGCCTACGCCAACATCTAAATAACAGGAGTTAAAAAGAAATGTCCATTGAGTGCAGTTTGTCCCATAACTGCCTGCAACTAATTTTTACACCTTTCACTGAGGCAGCTGGTATCTGCCACTGTTGGAGACAGGATATGAGGGTGGGGGGGGGTGTCATTAGTCTGTCTGATATGGCGAATCCTGTATGGCTAGAGGATACTAATTAGATGGAGTTACTATAAGGTGGGTGGATAACTGGTTGGATAACTGTTCCCAAAGAGTCCTCCTCAATGGTTCACAGTCATGCTGGAAGGGGTAACAAGTGGGATTCTGCAGGGTTCACTTCTGGGCCTGGGTCTGCTTAATATCTTCATCAGTGATTTAGATGATGGCATAAAGAATATGTTTATAAAGTTTGCAGATTATATCAAGTTGGGAGGGGTTCTAGTGCTTTGGAGGATAGGGTCATAATTCAAAATGCTCTGGAGAAATGGTCTAAGGTAAATAGGAGGAAATTCTGCAGGGACAAAGGCAAAGTACTCCACTTAGGGAGGAGCAATCCGTTTCATGCCTACAGAATGGAAAGTGACTGTCTAGGAAGGAGTCCTGCAGAAAGGGATCACAGGGTCATAATGGGCCACAAGTTAAAAATGGCTCAACAGTGTGACACTGTTGCAAAAACAAATATGATTCTAGGCTGCATTAACAGGAGTGTTGTAAGCAAGACACAAGAAGGCATGCTTCTGCTTTATTCTATGATGATTAGGCCTCGGAGTATTGTGTCCAGTTCTGGGCACCACATTTCAGGAAGGATGTGGAGAAATTGGAGAAGGTCCAGAGAAGTACAACAAAAATGAGTAAAGGTCTAGAAACCAGCCAGTAGGAGCTGCAAGGTTGTGTTGGGGATGGGGGAATAGATGAAGTCCCAGAGAATTGGTGAACGACAAATATAGTACCTTCCTTCAAAAAGGAGAGCCAGGAGGACCTACGGTGTTCTAGACCAGTCAGCTTAACTTCAGTATTTGGAAAAATATGGGAACAAATCATTAAACAATCACTTTATAAACATTTAGGGTGCGTCTACACAGCACCCTTCGCTCGAAATAAGCTACGCAATTTGCACTACGCAAATTGCATAGCTTATTTTGAGTGTATTTTGAAACAGCTTATTTTGTAATTTGGTGCTGTCTATACAGCACCAAATTTCAAAATAACTTGCTATTCCGAAATGCCCCTTAACCTTCGTAGAGCGAGGGTTACCAGGATGTCGGAATAAGCCACCCGTTATTTCGAAATTGTGATCGATACTGATTTGAATAAGGCCTTTCACACGGGCCCATGTGACATTCTCATAAGCAAACAGCAGAAATGTGGTTGAGATTAAATTACTAAAAAGTGGATGCAAAACTGATTGAAAGGCCGCACTCAGAGTGCTTAGCAATATGTCATTGCCAAACTGGGAGGAGTTGCGTCTCACAGGGGACTACTCTGACTTGGAACTTGTCAATATTTTCATGAATGACATGGCTAATGGAGTGAAGAGGATGTTTCTAAAATCTGCTGATAACGCCAAGTTGGGAAGGGTCTGTAGGATGAAAATTTCGGAGGCAGGCTATGCTATTCTGTTAAGAACCCAATCTTAATTCAGACTCCGGGAATGGCGCACAAACACAGCACATGGTTATTCCCCTTCCCCACCAGTCTAGCCCATCGAAGGAAAGCCATCACCCAGGATGGGAGGCAGGGCAAGACACATTCAATGGTGCTAATGTCTCTGCTTTAATCCCCAGATGGACCACATCCTGCAGAGATATCTTCTTGAAGTTGACAGACATATCACCACTTAACTGATAATTGATAATTGATGTCTGCTTTGTTTAAATACTTGTTTACTGGAAACACTGATGTTGCTTTGTTTAAATGGAAACACCATGTAACTTTATATTATTACTCTTATTAGCATCTATCCATGGGATCCGGGATTCCCCCCCCCCCC
>JANRFK010006693.1:3527777-3544197 GCA_030068395.1 Apalone spinifera
GTAGACAGCTGGCAAGTTTTGGCGGAAAAGCAGATGATTTTCCACAAAAACTGGTCAGTCTAGACGCAGCCTCTATGTATAGATGGGAACAGATCTGAAAAGAAGCTCCCTTAAATATCACCCCGAGCTACGGCCCTTCCTCACAATAACAAGGGCAAACGCAGGAGCGGCCCTCAATGAGCTCCGGCAACTGGCGCCCTAGCTGAAACGCACGATCGGCGCCCCGCCTCCAAAGCCCGCAACGGCCGTTTATCTTGGCGCCCTAGGGAGGTCGCCTGTATTGACGGGCCGCCACTGGGCAAACGTAGTAAAACATTGGAGACTGGAGCCAGCACAATGCAGAACTCCACTGTGCATTTACCACCAGGCCTGTTTCTCAGTGTCAGGTGATGTGCGATTATAGATGGCACCTCCTACTTAGCGCCAGCCCCTGTCCCTCATCATAGGCCGTGTCGGTCTGCGGTGGCTGGCTGCTGGATTCGCTTCCCCGGACAGACATAGGGACACTTTTTGGTGCAAAGAGCTTACAGCGGCCGGTGGAGCTCACCAGCTGTGTTACCCATTTCTGCCCTAACGTTCCCTATTCATCTCACATGTACATCTGTGTCGGCCATGCACACCGTGGGAACCACGGTCACTGGGAACGCTCCACCGGCTCCCTTGGGGGACACTGTTCTTCCACACCGTCGGCTGAATAGAACCCACTGGTTTTATGAACTGAATGTGCCCAGTGGGCAGCCCAGTTCTCTGAAAGCAGTTAGACCTACGGAGCTGCACATGGTGTGTCAAGCTCCAGATGTTTTCCCTCATGGAGCCACGTCCTGAGATGTGCAATCCTCCTGCACACACACGTCTCTGGATTGTTTTACTGACAGAATGGCATGTCACGCGGGCCGCGGTTGGAGCCCATAATGTCCAGCTGGCGGTAAGAGTTGCAGTGAGTGTAAATCAGCCTCCTGATTTACCTCCGCGAAGGGGGCTGCTCCTCACAGCAGAGCAAACAAATGTTGGGCAAACAACCCTTTTCAACACGCCCTGGGTTCCTGTGCCAAGCACAGATCAGCAGGACCCAAGCATCTTCCTCAGAGTTTCCAGTTGCTTGTTTTGTTTCATACTGACATTTTCCCGAACTGTCGTGTGATTAAAAATCACAAAGAGCACACACATACAAAACACCACATAAAACCAATTAGTTGGGGAAGAGGGGGAGATTGATCTTCAAATTGTGGCAATGTCCCCCCCCCCCCCCCCCCCCCCCCCCCCCCCCGCCTCCCGAAAAGCTTGGGAACACCCTTCTTTGGTAATGATTCCCCAGGTGTTTATAGAATTCATAAATAGCTGCAAGGGGGAAAACATGCTAAAACTAATGGAGGCCTTTCAGGGCTGACAATATTTGCATTCAGTTTTGCAAGGCATTAGCAGAATGTGACAATGGAAATAAGTGCTTTTTAATTGCTTAAGTTTGCATCGGAGCAAGAGTACTTTATTTTTTTAATTTAATTAACCCCCTTTTCCTTCCTTTCCAATGTGAAATTTCACCTAGGCTTCCACAGAGTCCCAGTCAATGTAGAAACAGCATTTTCAAAAGTAGTCCGCAATCTGGGCTTACTCAGAACTTGGGGTTCCACAGCATAAGATCCCTTCAAAATCAGGCCCCTTGGAAAATTTTGCAAGTTGGGCATTAAAAATTTGAGCTATTCAACTGACTAGTCACTTTCAGACATCTCTGCCTCCATGCATGACAGCTACAAGATTTTCGGCAGTCCTCACCCTGATTACAAATGTTAGTTGATGCTAACAAAGTAGGGAAGGCCTAAATGTCCCATTGAACCTAACAGGACTGCCTGCTCAAGTAAGGAAAATCGCAGAAATAAGACCCCAGTGTCTTGCAAAGCAATTTGACATCAACATTGCGGATAAAAACACTTTTTTCCTTAGTTTTGTAGCTTCTCTTCCAGTTATTTTTAAATAATAGAAGAGGAGGCTGCCTGCCTAATATTTTTGTTTTGTATTTGTTGCTTTTGAGGGTTGGGGCTTTAATGCTGCCCAGGCCCCATTCTAAGACACAGGAGGAATGAAAATACATTTGCAAGTAGGTGTCTTAAGCTGAGACAGATCCTAAAGAACAAGGCTAATACTCCCCAAGTTCTGTTTTGGAAAATAACCTGGAACTATGTTCCTGAAACTCTGATTAGAAAACCTGTCAGGAAAAGAGTTTGATCTAGATAAATAGTAAATCCTGGAAGCTACTCAGGGGTTTGGAGTGTTAGACTAAAACCCAGGAGGTAGATTAATGACTTGGAGATGCAGTCCTAGGTGTGTTGATAACCGTATCTTTATCACATCGCCATGCACTGTATCACATTGTCATTACAAACACACACACCCCCATTCACTTCCCTGTGCACAAGTGCCTACCTCACACAATAATTCTTCTGTCTCAGAATCTGACATCTATACAATCAGATCTGCCCTTCATTGGATTGTGGTGATGGGTTTCTCACTGATGCTATAAACTAGATGAAGAATCACTCTGTGTTATGATCACACATATCTGAGGAGATCTGTGCTAACCGAAATGCCAATGGCTTGATCGGTTTGACCTCACACTGTCTGTCTTCTCTACAGCAATTGGGTTGGAAATTTGTTGGCTGCTCTGTTGAATGGTGCTATAGGGTTAGCAGTTAACAGTGGTGTATAATCCATAGACAGAAGGAACTGTCATTCTGAGATCAGAGAACGTTTTAAAAGCACATGTTCTAGCCCTTGCCAGGACTTCCCTGTTCTCCCATTTCAAAGACAGTATTTTTACAGAAGGAAAACTGTCTAGCTGGAGTCCCAGGAATCTACAATCAACACCGCTCTTTCAGTTCAGCTTTGCGGGTGGATTCCTGCAGCCAAAAGCTTTTCCAGGCCTTTGGGAGAAGGTGTTGTCTTAAACAAGACTCCAGCTCCTTGCTTTTTGCATTCTGATTGGCCAAGGTTAAATATAAAAGCCAGCACTTACAAATACCAATCTACTCCAAGTTCCGGGGCCCCATTGTGGAATCCAGCTTGTAAGCAAAGCTGCCTGATCATGGTATAGATTGGCAGTCATTAGTCCTCAGCAGCAGAGATTCGACCTAGCTTGCGCTTTCTCCTCCTTTGGAGCATTTTTTGAGTTAATGAGTAGTCTGGATCAGCCGATGAACAGTAAAAGTCAACTACTGTTCAACTTTGCATGCGTCAGGTTTCAAATTCAGCTTCAGGATTGTTTCTGTTGGACCGTAGCTGAAGGCGTATGAAGCTCTGCGTGTGTTGATAATGTGGCATAACAACAAGTTGCAGTTACCACATGAACTAAAAAATACAGGAGAATATTACCAGTATTGGAAAGAAGGAAGAACCTAATTGTCAAAGGAACTCAGCACCTCCCGTTGAGAACGATGGTTTCAGTCGGATGCAACGTGGCCACACGTTAGCCTGGAAGATCAGAATTGTCATGGGCACATGCCGTAGAGACGAATCCTTCTGTATGTTATTAGTGGGACACACTTGTGCTTTTTGTTGCTGCACTTTGTACACAGACACAAACTTGCCTCTTCAGCCTCACATTTGATGAAGAGGTTTCTTTTTCTAGCACCTATTGTTCAAACTCTCCGGAGCTCCCTGAGTTTTGAAAGCATGATGTAGGGGACGTTTTCGTGATCACCTGCTTGCCTCACCTCTGATTATGTGCTGCAGAGCCTTATTAGCGAGCACAGATGCAAAGCAACCGTCCCTTGTGCTTCTAACATTAATCTCCGCTCGTTACATTCGTTCTTCACCAGTTTAACTCTCTCCTTTGTTTCTGCCTTTATAGTGAGTGAGTTTTCTTTTCCGTGTCAGTAGGAGGGCTAGACTGTGGTTAGTCTTCTTAGCCTAGCCTCTCTCTTTGCATGTCGGGTAGCTGGTGGTTGTTCACAGCAGAGTTGACAATCTCCATGGACCTCTGGGCGAAGTGGGGGAGGCCGCCTCTGGGCTCCTGGAAGGGGTGGGGCTGAGAAAGGGGTGGAACCAAGGGCAGGCCACTCATAGCTATCCCTGGAGTGTAAAAAGTTCAAAATCATTGTCTATCTTGTTCACCATGAATGTTTGACGTTACTCTATGCTTTAGTTCTGACTCTGAATAATATTCTTGACGATCTGGCTCTGTGCAGAAAGCAAAACAGCATCTCTTCCGTTTTCCTATTAGGCTAAATTGACTTTCACAGTTACACAATGGTACCTCTGATTAAAGTGATAGTTTCTTACCAGTCCAGCCCTGTTCATATACCTCTGGGAGTGTTTCTAACCATCCTTCTCTGATTAGCTTTAGCATAGGAATTTCAGCACTAATCACGCCAGTGCTTAGCTATGTTTTCTTTGACGGTTAGCTTCAGTGCGTTCTCCTTGACTGATCCAATTTCCATAATACACAACAGTTTTGTTTCTAGTACGTGTTATCATCTGGGCACATCTCAGGTTCTGGCTTGGGCAGTAATTTGCAGAGGTGCTGACTCTGTCTTCTGTATGCTCCTGATTTTCAATACCAGCGAAATCTTTTAATTTCTTTCATGTGTTGTCACGGCCCCACCTCCAGCCAATGGATTACAGTCTGTGGATCTTGAGAAACTCTAACTCAAGCTAAACTCCATGAGTCTTAGGGAAACACTGAGATAACCCTACTACTTTGGGCCTTGATTCAGTAAAGCTTCCCTGTTCAGGAAAGCACTTAAGGCCATGACCAAAGTTAAAGTCTTGGTGCTTAAGCAGAGGACGTGGAGCGCTTGGTTCTGTGCTGTTATTCCGGGCATCATCTATCTTGCATTGCTTCCTGATTTTCCTAGCCAATGGTAATTTGTGGGTATTTTGAAATCAGTTATTTTACAGGGAGACTGTGCTGACTAGTTGTTAGTCTAGGGGTCTGAGATCCCTGGGACTTTAGTTTAACCTGACTTGATGTAATTAGGGGCAAGTCATTTACCCCCTTTCTAAAATAGGGCCAAAACCTTAGTAAAGTGCATTGATATGCCTGGTTTAAAAAGTGTTCTATTACACAGCTCTGTTCAGAACCTTCTTCACATGTTTCCATTCACCAGTCACACACCAGACTGCCTTCAGGGTCTTCTGCCTCTCTGGCTGGGCTGTGAGTTTGCTTACATCAGTGTGACTAAGGGCTCCATTGTTCGGTAGGCTGAGACACTGAGCAATCTCAACTCCCACTGCGGTCAGCTGGAGTTCTGCTTGGACAAGAGAACATCTTTGCCCTCACTGTAACGTCTCACGTGGCCGCCGTGAGAATTGCGAGTGTGCAAAACCGGTGCTGGACTCCTTAGTTGCCTGGGTATCAGGACCCAAGTGAGTTTCAGCGGATCTAACTGGCATGTAGAGGGGGATGGGCCAGCTGTGGGAGGTTGCACACATGTTAAGAGGAAGATTTGTCTCCAGATCTTACAGGAGGCAAAAACCAACCCAGACAAGCTGGGTCTAATCAGGGTGTTGTGTTCCAAACGGTATTCCCAACTCCTAATTACCTGAAAGGTGCTTTAAGCCAGGGAGCAGCGTCCTGGTCCGCACTGCTTCCCGTAGCTCCCATTGGCTGGGAACGGCGATCCACGGCTAACGGGAGCTGTGATCACCCATACCTAAGGAGGTGCAGGTAAACAAAGCCTCTCGCGGCTAGCTAGCCGCTTGCCCTTACAAGCTGCGACCCAGAGTTTGAAATCCCTGCTTTGAGCTGTGCCCCTGTAGCACATAAGGGAAAGAGAGGAGGTGGCCACTGAGTCATGGTTTGATTGATTCCTCCCCCACACAAACGTAGGACCGGAATGCGAGGCTTGACTGTTTAATTTTGTTTATTCCACAGTAAACTTAAAGATCGTCTCGCACTGAAAACACACTGAGATGGTCTTGAAGCAGAACTCTGTACCCCAAGAATCCTAAAGTATGGCTGGGTGTGGAATCCCAACATCTACCCCAATTTTGCAACTGTTCTTCCTCTTTTCACATTAAACTCCCTGATCCAAACCAACAAATATCCGTGCTTAAAATCTGCTGCTGAATTTTGTGGACTCCTCACTTTCTTTCAATCAAAGACTCAGGCTGAAGTTTGCAGAAGAAAGTCCAACTAAAATTAGCAAACAGAAGAAATCTTCTGCATAAGCCATGGATATAAATGTCTGCCAGCCAGAAAGAGGGCCTCTTCATTGCTTTTCTTGCTAATTTGCTTCAGACTGTCTGAGCGTAACAGTGCCAAGTTTCAGAATTGTAGGACGGGAAGGGACTTTGAAAGGTCGTCTAGTCCAGTCCCCAGCACTCATGGCAGTACTAAGTACCGTCTAGACCATCTCTGACAGGTGTTTTTCTAGCTTGTTCTTAACTATCTCCAGTGATGGAGATTCTACAACCTCCCTGGGCAATTTATTCCAGTGTTTAACCACCCGGACAGTTAGGAACTTTTTCCTAATGTCCAACCTAAACCTCCCTTGTTGCAATTTACACCCATTGTTTCTTCTCCAACCCTGAGAAGTTAAGGAGAATCATTCTTCTCCCTCCGCCTTGTAACAACCTTTTATGTCCTTAAAATACCACTTTAGCCTAAGCAACAAAATTCACTGGAAACATCCCCAATCAATGCATCACCAATATGGCATAGAAATAGATTGCACATTTGGCAAATCTGTTCACTTAGGCCATGATTCGGCAAGGCCTCTATTCAGCTGAGCCCTTACGCACATACTTCGCTTTAAGTCAATGGGATGTCAGGCCTTATTAAAGTTAAGAATGAGTTTAAGTGCTGTGCTGAACGGGAATGGACTTGAGGATGTGCCGATGTGCCAAGCGGAATCCGAGTTAGAAAAGGTTTCCATGCTAGTAATATGGCTGCCTTTGGCTGTTCCATGGCTTCCGTGGCGTTCGTTGTTGCTCTCCAGAGTTTACTGGTGGTGGGACACCACCTGTTTCTAATTTTTCTGTGCTCTCATTCTGCTCAACAAACTGTGGCTCTAGATGTTTCTGTGGCATGTTCCTCTGGTGTATTTCCACTGGGAAACCCACAAGGAATTAACGTCCTTTGATGCCAAGGTTGGGAGGGGCCAGCGTGATCGTCAGGTTTGGTGTGGCCTGAATTAACTCCTGTTTGAGCGAGGGCAGATCTTTCAGAAAAACAGCCCGTCTTGCTTTTAAAATTGGGACTGATGCAGTATCCGCCGCAGCCCGTTATTCGTTATGCCAACAGCTAATGACTCTCACTCTGACATATGTGCCCCTTATTTCCAATCTCGGTTTGCCTAGCTCCACCTTCCTACCCTTGCATCGTCAGACTTTGGTCTGTTGGTCTGAAGAGCCATTATCAACTTTTTGCTCCCGATTTAGAGCCAATGAGAGGGGAGAAGTTGCGCTGGGGGGGGTGGCAGTGTGCAAAGCCTCCCCCCACCCCCGCCAGAGTGCAGTGCAGAGAGCCACATTGAGCAGTCAGCCACTTGGAGTAGCTTGGGGCTGCTGGCTGGCAGGGTGCCTGCATGAGGGTTCTGCTGGGCTGCTGGCTGGGAGTCACCGAGGTAAGTGCCTCCTAGCCAAAGCCTGCACCTGTCACCCCACCCTCTCCCACTCCTCAACTCCCTGCCCCAGGTCACCGCCCAAACCCTCTGCATCCTTCACCCCAGGTCACAGCTCTCTCTCAGACCCTGCACCAAACTCCTACACCCCTCCCCAGGCCAGAATCCTCTCCTGTACCCATACCCCCTCCTGGACCCTGCACCGCAATTCCCTGCCCTTCCTTCACCCAAACTCCCTCGCAGACCCCACACCCTCTCTCCTGAGCCCCCCTGCACCCAATCTCCATCTCAGACCCTGCACCTCCTACACAGAAAAGCGCAGCCCTTGACCACTGACCAAAATCTTGGACTGGTCCATCATCAAAAATTATTGCCCACTCCTGCCTTCAGGAAAACACTGCAGTTTTCTAGTATGTGACCCTCCCCTATCCCCTGCACTTGCTTGTAGGTTTTCCCACTGAAGGGAGCAACAGGGAATATTATTCAATCAAGGATATCTGTGAAAGCAAGGTGCACAGAGCCGCATTACTTGCATAGACGCGAACGCATACAACAGCATGACGATGTTAGTTAGGGACACAGTTACCGGGAACAACACAACAGTGCTAACACAAGTTTCCTTGTGATTGCAATCCTCTCCGATGTGGTGCCCAGATGCTTGTCATGAAACAAACTGCCCAAGTTTGCTGTAGCGAGAGTTTGCAACGAACTCATGTCCAGCACTGTGATTCTGGATGCAATGTGAGGCATGCCGAGAGCGCGTCCATGCAAAGCCCATGATGGGACCCTCTCAGCAGCTCGCATGCATGAGTGAAAAACAAAATGCGTTCTGGTTGCATTTGCCTTAGTCCCACGTTGGGAAAGTCTGCCACACAAGTGCCCAGAGCAGTGACCGAACAGCGAGATTAAATGCATGATCTGCTGCATTTGTGCTTTTACCTGCCAATACTCTTTTCTCAAGGGTCATTTGCTGCATGACTCCCTCAGCTGCTGTAGGGGGAAAAAGTGTGGGGAAGAGGCTGTTTGTAAACCCAAATGCCTTGCCAATCTCAAAATGCATTTGACAGTATTATAAAAGTGCAAAATGGTTAACCCCGCGCAGTACTTACATGGCTTCACGCATCTGCTCATGCACTCAGCTTCTGTCTCAAATCTATTGGCGTTACCGCCACACCCACCATACCAAATCTGGGTGCAGATCTTGTTTTTGTAGTCAAAGAACCACATAACCTGATACTCCTTGCACTGGGTGCCCATGTCAAAATCCAGCAAGCAAGGGTCTGTCAAATCTGCATTGCAAAATGCGCAAATGTTAAATGACTCTGAAAGGGTTAAAAGCTGAAAAGGCAAAGAGAGCAAAAGGGGAAAAAAATTAAGCATTTCAAAAAGTCCCCTGGCCTGACCATGGCGTGGGCCAGGTCTCTAGTCACTAACCCCCACGTCGTCCCGGAGCAAACATGCTAAGCAGCTGGTCCATGCGCTTTAGACATTTTGCCAACAGGTTTGCAGGGAATGGGCTGTGCTTGTACCGGCCTCTACCGAGTCTCAGACGTAAGGGCCAACTCAATGCACTGGAGAGGCAGAGGCCGAGTAGAGCATGGCAAATGTGCCAGAACAGTGTATGTAGGGGCGGCTCGAGGCGGGCTGCCGGCAGCTGTCGCCCCAGGCGGAATGTGCGATCTGCGCCCCCACCTCCACAGCCCTCAATGGTGTGACGTCATCATTGGGCGCCCCATTTAACGCGGCGCCCTAGGTGACGGCCGAGTCGGCCTATATGCACGGGCCACCCCTGAGTGTATGACTTTTCCCAGCCTATGTCAAATTGTTTGCTGGGGTTTCATGAAAAAAAACCAATCAGAACAATTTTTGGTGTTGGAGCGGGACGTCTGCGATGGATTTTACCTGGAGCAGCCTTGGGTTCTAAAGCATATCGTACTCTGAAGTGTGTTTTCAAACACCTAATTGCCTTGGTATGGCGTTTGGGGCTAAAGTACATTTTTTAACACACTCCCTGCCGTGAAGACTAGAGTAGTTACTCAGAGCCCGGAAGTGATATTTTAAGGCCAAATCCTGCAGTTCTTGCTCAAGCAAAAATCCTCGGCCCTTCAAGGGGGGTTTGACTATTTCAGGACAGCAGGGTTGGCCCTTGTGTTGTAACGTGTTAGCACCTTGGAGCACATGCCGCCATTCCCTGTCAAAGAGCTGACACACGCGCTAGCAGGTGGGTTCAGTATTTCCAATCCGCTCTTCTGCATCGTGTCCTAGGCACCTGGATGACATGCGGATAAGCCAAGCCCCTTTGTGAACTCCCGAACTCTTTCTCACACGGCAGGTTTCCTCCCAGCCCTTAGCTCCTGGGATCATGGTCTCTTCTGGCCCCAAGACGCTCCCAGCAACTAGCAATTCCCCAAGCACACGTGCCTGATTCGCTGCTGCCCTGTGTATTATTTGTGTGGGTTGATGCCATTTTGGTCCAGACATCAGCCCTTTGGCATTCCCATGTTACACTGTTTGGAGTCACACAGAAACCACGTATAGCGTGCCGTACGTTTTGCGGCACTGATTCGGAAGGCAGACAAACAAAGGGTTAAACATGGAGACAAAGGCTAGCACTCTAGCTAGCTGTGCCATCCATTCCAGCTGTTCCAGGTAAAAGACAACGGGGACGGGGAAAGAAAATGCCAATGAGCCCCCTCTCCTCCCCCGAGAATGGAAATGGTGGAAGATAGCACAGGGACAGAGACATGGACTTTGACGGAACCGTTCAGTGTATTGCGGCCAATCGCAACGATGACATGTCCAAACAGAGCAATGAAATGTTTCTAAGCTGGAGCCAGCCAGCGCAAAGGGCTGCAGCTGAGCCGTGCTGTTTAAATGAAATGACAGCGAGACATACTGCATGCCATGCCAGTGTTAAAGGTAGGAAAGCAAGCAGAGACTTTTCAGGCAGTTCCTAGCGATCCTAGTCCTTCGCAGCAGGGAGAGAGAAGATTCACTCTGTGTGGGCGGAGAGGGGTGCACACACATTAAATCACTTAAATAAACTCAATCCGGTTTAAAAAACGGGGGATGTTTCACCCCCATGGACATCCAGGGAAAGTGCATTGACCTCTGCAGGGCTGTGGGGACTGACCTAAACTTCCTCATTCCCATCAGAAATGAATAAGGATCTGGTGCCCACATCCCCTAGCCGTCTCTGAAACTCTCACCCTCCTGGTCTACATTGTAACTCACGCCCACAGCGCCTCTTTTCAAAGAAAACCTCGTGAAGGTAACAATGGGGTCTCAACACAACAAAAGTTACAGCCTTCAGGAGGACAGTTCGGGCCGGGAGCCAGCTATTCAGCCGCTGGAAAACAGCACTTCTCCAGGGGACTGCAATGGAACCAGGCTGCTTTCCATCTGGAGCTCCCTCATTTAACATACTTTTTTTGGGGGGGGAGACCAAGAGTGAGGGTGGCCATTGTAATATCCATATAGTCAGTTCAAACGAAGTGGAGGAGCCACGAGAAGAGTTAATCAATACAACGGGGACACGTTAATAACAAACGATAACAATCAATGCCCAGTTAACCACTGCACAGAATCTGGTCACTTGATCATCAATGGGGTATCTCACTAACCCATTGATGCCAGGGTGGAAGAAAGGAAGAGGAGGGAGGGCAGGTGGTAGGACTTACAATGTGAGGGAAGCCGACTAAATCAACTCAGCAGGTCACATGACCATTCTTCATTGGATCCCCGGGAAATCGTTCACTTTTGTGCCCCTCCCCGCCACCCCCCAGTAGGCCACAGACTCTTGGGTAGAGCTCAGCATTACACCACGGGGCTGCATGCACCACACATCTCACGGGTCTCATCTCAGCCTCTGCGGGACAGAACATTCCCTCCCCAGTCCCACATGGCACCATGTACACCTTCCCGGCAGGGAGGGAGGATGGCGGGAGAACAGTACAGAACAGCTATGGGATGTTGCCTGGTGCCAACCCGCCAGCTGGATTTGGCCAACCTTACCTACATGCAGACTCATCCAAAAGCCATTGAAATGGATGGAAAAAGTCCCGTTGCCTGAAATGAGTTTTGGGCCAGGTCCAGGGAGTTGGCCCTTGCTCCCTGAGCAGTCGCACTGAGATCAGTGAAACTTCCTGCTGGGAGTCAGGCCAGCAGAATCTTGAAGAGAACTTCCCCAGCTCTTTGCACCGTCCGAGGGAATCACTTCAGTCGGAACTGAAATGGAGGGGCCGATGCGCCGCTGGTGCAAATCACAAGGTCGCCCGTTTCCATGCAAGTACACGAGGGTCTGATCCAAACCCACTCACGTCGTCAGAATGACTAGATCAGACCCACCCCCCGCGGATGGCCTAGTAGAGTCACAAGGCAGGTGATTACGGAACCTGCCACTCAGGTACTTCTGAGTGAATTGCTACTCACCAATCTCTGGCTGTTCCAAGGGCTCGGTATTCACCATCAGGTTGGCAGTGGCTACAGAAAGTGTCTGGGGCACTGGCACACTTTCTGCAAGAGCAAAAGCAAATGGAATGATCCAAGGGGGAACAAAACCCTACAGCAACACATGGAAACCCAACCCCACCTCCCTGAGTAACTTGTCCAGCCCCCCGTCTTACATTTCTTGCCTACTAGAAATCGACAGCCTGGACCGGGACAAATGCTTGGCAGCGGGAAACAGACTGGATCGTTTTGAATATGGACGGATGGAAGAAAGGTTGATAAACAAAATCTGCAGCCCAAGGGCTAGTTTGGGGAGTTGGGTTTGGGTACATAAACACAACACTGCTGGAAATGGGTCTTGGGTTGCAGCTGAGACATGGAGTAATTCATGTGAGAGTAACCGTGTCTGGGACTCATTTTTCTCCCTCCAGCCACAGTGCTAACAGGGTGGGCTGCTTCATTCTGTCTACAATGAAGTCAGAGGTTACTCACCAGTGCTTACATGGGGGAGGATCACCCTGACCTGGGGGGAAAATCCCACTGCGGGGGGGGCTCGTGGGGAGGAAGCATCCTTTAATGGCAGTTCCCTCAGGCTGTCCGGAGTTTGGAAACTCCTCGGAAGGTTCATGGGGCCTGATCTCAAATTCCAGGATCCCCTGGAATCTGCAAGGGGCCTGGATTCCACAGCAGCTGGTAGCATCCCCCCTCCCCGTAAGCGCGCTCCCATGAACTCTCTCCGGGACTTGGCTGCTCCCAGGGCATCCCTGCTCCTCCTCCCTACCTGTCTTGTTCCCTCGCCCCAGTGCAGAGCCCCAAATCCCTTCCAGCAGGTGGGGAGGAAGGAAGGGGATGGGGCCAGAAGGTAGCTGCCGTTGATTGGTTCTGCGCAGGACGGGGTGATTCTCAGGTGGGTTTAGCTCGGGAGGGGAGCCGAACACTCAGGCGGTGTCACTCAGTGCCAGCTCCTCCCTCTCAATGGACGCTGCCCCTCACTGCGACTTGCTGCTCCCAGAGTGGGGAGCAGTTACACTGCTGCTTTGAGGCACCAGAGTGTCAAGGGGAATGGTTCAAAATGGCCCCTCAGCCAGAAGGACGCAGCCTTCTCCATACACCCTGCAGCAGGGCTTCTGTGAGGAGGGCTGCAGGCACTGGCGATAGGGGGAATCCTCCCACTAGACAACCCAACTTCTCATTCGCTTCCTGCAAGTGCCTCGGCCTCGGCCTGACGTCTTTTCGGACCGTTCTGGCGGGGCAATCGTTGCTCGCAAAGAGGAGCAACGAGGACGAGCGTGGGCACAAAGCCCCCAAAATCAATGGGAAGCCTCCTGCTGACTCCACCAGCGCTAGCGGGAGCTGGTGGGCACTGGGCAATCTTCCCAACCAGGCCTGGTTATTTGCGGTGCCTCGTTCAAATGAGGCGTTGTGGCCTAGGCCACTGGCAGTCGCACACTGGACCTGCAGCTCCGGCTCTGCCCGTGCGGGGCTGCAGCGGCTGGTCCGCCAATGGCCTCCTCCTCTTCTCCCGAGCACCCCTCTGGGTGGGGGGTGGCACTGCCACCATGCACAACCCACAGCCTCGGCATGTGTCTCAGATAGGTCGTGCCACCCAGGAAGGCAGGGCCGTGTGCGGGGGGACCGACTGCACTTGCCTCACACCAGCCCTGTTCCCCACCCCCTCTGCCGATGCGCCTCAGCGCTTATCCTTAGGAGTCACCGCCATGGGGCCGATGTTCTGGGAGGTTGTCGTGAGGGACCGCCATGTGGATTTGAACAGGGGTCTGTGGCGGACTAGCCTGCTGTTTATTCCCCTCGGCCTGGGCCCATATGATACCTTATACTAGGACAATGGGGAAGCTGAGCTAGCTGGATACTGAAGGCCCGATTCAAAGACCAGGGCCCCGTTGTGCTGTTCACACAATAAGGAAGGGCATTTGGGGTAAGGGGCGAATTCCACTGAAATGTTCCTCACTTTAACGGAGTTGAAACGACAACTTGTGGCGAGTGTTGCAAACGGTTTATAGTTGCGCTACTGCTGAGAGGTGGAGTGTGAGACACACTGAGCATTAGCAAGACACGAGTCAGCCCCAATTTACTCCTCCGTGTTTATGTCGTTTGTCCATTTCATGTTTTCAGCATCTTCCCTGGGGGAGGAAAAAAGTTGGTTTCATCCCCCGCACCCAGAAAGACACTTACTTGTGCTGAATGTTCCCGTGAAGGTTGCTTTGGCTTGGGATTTGTGGTACCCCGTAATTGTGACGTGATATTTCTGCCCGCTTCTGAGGCCGCCAATGACCCGTTCAGTGCTGGTTAAGTTTAGCTTCAGGACTAGCGAGTGGTCGTGTGCTGAGGTGAGGGTGATGTCAAAGAAGTCGAGGGGCAGGGGCCCTGGGCTCTCCCAGCGTAGTTTAGCGCTGTTCTCGGTGACGTCGGTGATCTGGATTTCACTCTCCGCTTTAACTGCAGTGCAACACAAAACCAAATCAGAGGCTGACAAGAGAAAAGCTGCAGGGAGGGGTTTGGCGCATCAGGGATTCTAGTCCAATTAGCTGTTGCTGAGGAGAAAGAGGGGGAGGTTAATCAAGGCTTTAATTACCATGTACCGAACAGATTATCGAATACTGAGCTACAGTCATGGAGGACAATTGTCCCATGACCACAGCAGAACATCCCTGGCCCTCTGCTAGGGTTAGTCTACATTTAAAATACCACAGCAGTATAGCTGCCCCACTGCAGTGCTTTGGGGTAGACTATACCTATGCCAAGGGCAAAGTTTTCCTGTCAGCATAGACAATCCATCTCCTTGAAAGGTGGTAGCTAGGTCAATAGAAGAATTCCATCAACCTAGTGCTGCCCACAGAGGGATATAGGTCAACTTAACTATACTGCTCAAAGGGGCATATTTTTCACACCCTGGGTCATGTAATTATACCAACCTAGTTTTCTAGTGTAGACTAGACCTTAGTCTGCTGTCTCCAGCTTATCACTCCAGGGTGTGAACTTAATAAAAGAATGCCCATAATGGCATGTTATGTCAGCACCTCAAAATAAGCAATACAGTTCTAAATGGTGCATTTCCTCAGTACTTTTCATTCGCATACATGTCAGGGTCTTTCCAGAGACAAAGCTAGAGATGGGTGGAGCTGCAAAAATGTACTCATGAACGTTTCTTTGAATAAAAGATGTAAATTGGCTTTCTCACACTTATAGGCACCAGCAATGGGTTTTGTTCAAAAGAAAATTGACAAAGTCAAGTCTTCGGGGTGGCGGGGAATGTAGGATCATGTGAAGGCTTGTGACAGAAGTATTCGCATGGTGAACACTGAAACATTTCGACTTTCCTTCTTCCTCTTTCAAAAAGTCGGAATGCCCAGTTAACGGATGTGACAAGTGACCAAATCCCACTCCATGGATAAAACCAGTGACTAGGCAAAGATCTATTCAAAGCAAACATCTCAGAAGCAAACTGGAGTATGTTTGTCTGACATTCCTACCAAGGTGAAAGTGCAAACCAATCCGCAACCATCAGCGGGCCACAACTGAAAGAAACTGGCATAGCTCCACTGACTTCTGAGTTACACCAGCTAACCCAACGTCCACCCAAGGGTAATTTATGCCCAGAGAGTAGGTCTGACTGACTCAAATTATTTACAGTGAGGAATTTGCCTAGCTCTGGACAAAACCATGCTAGAATGTGGGGTAAATCCACTAGAACTGCTGACTGAAAACTCCAGTGATTCACCAGACGGCTGCTCCCCTTAAGAAAAAGTTGACCCCTAATGAAAGTGTAACACGTATTTACATGGAAACGTGTTTCTCTACAAACATTCATTCAGCATGCATCTGCCATATGTTCGTTGTTCCTTATTTCGCTGAAAAGCAAAGGCTTGTGCAACCCCCTGACACAAGCATATGGCTTAGCTCTTTTAAATGACCATTGCTCACGGAAAAGGCTTTATTTTCTCATGTACGGGGCCAGCATCAAGTCTGTCTACACAAACTGGGACGTTTCCATTTAGCTGACTGAGATGTCAAAGGGTCTTGTACAGCAGCTGGGTTCTTAACCACCGTGGGCCAGCTTCAGCCTAGATGCTATGCCATTAAAGACCCTGAAGCTTGAGCCAATGGACTCAGTAGCACTGCGTTGCACTGGGTATAGGTTGTTAACTGTATTTATTCTATCTAAACCACTGGGACTCAACAGTGCATTTGAATGAAGGAAGATCTTTACTTATAGCTAGGTTTAGTATACAGGTTGAACCTCGCTAGTCCGGTTCTCTCAGGCTGGGCAACATCCATCGTCCAGCAGGATGTTAGTTAGCTGGATGTCCACTTATCATGGGCACGGCCAAGTTTCCCGCAATTCCGTAAAGTTTGTTTACAGCCACCAGTCCTGGCACTCAGTGTTCAGTGCTGTT
>JANRFK010006693.1:3552893-3585861 GCA_030068395.1 Apalone spinifera
CTTGCCCGTCTAGACACAGCCATTGAGAGAATGGTATGCCAAAGTCAGCCCGGGAGCACGCAGAAGAAAGAGGAAAACTCTTCCGTTTTCATTTCCATCTCCAGGAAGCTCGCTGTCCTTAGCAGCGTTATACGGAGCAATCCCTATTTTACAAACTACTTGGCACTCGAGGAGCTCATGGAATCAAGGCTCTGTGGGAAGCTCTTCTTGCTCATTCGTCCCCATGCAGAGGGCCACCATGCCCTCGGATCTCCACCTACGGCTTACGTGGGAATGTCGAACTGCACAGACCTTCTGCAGGCCCTGGGCGTGGGGGTGTCACCCACGTGAGGGTCAGGGCTACGTTGGGCCTTGCTCCGGAGGAGTGCAGGGACTGAGGCAGGCAGACAGAAGTGTTCTCCCACGGCCCCACCCCCCGAATTTGCCTCTTCGGGCCCCCAGCAGTCCTTCCTTGCGACAGAAAACCGATTCGGGGCAGCGCACTTCAACAACTGGGAAACAATGACTAGCAGGCACGCCCAGCCAGTTTCCTTGGCATGTAATTAATGAAACGTGTAATTAATTAAGCAGAACCGATTATCTCCCACCCTATTCTGTCCCTGGCTCAGGCTGTTGTTGTAGGGCCCACTCCCGTGCCACGGCATTAAGCCACTCCACAGGCACGTCCAGGATTAAGCAACTCGCGCACCACTTTTGGTGAGTGTGTGGGCTACGCAGGGGAGCAGCTGCTACCCCACAGGCTGCAAGCTATCTGCGCTGCAGGCTATCTGCACTCTTGCTCAGTCACGGGCTATCTGCACTGAAATAAAAAATGGCATGTGGGTAAGGAAAGGGGATGCAACTCAAAGCCCGCAGATGTAGCAGATGGGTGACCTCCTGCCGCTCCCCAACCTCTACCACCCATCAGTCCCAACCTCTCTCCACCCAGCAGCCCTGCAGAAGAGGTTCCTGGGTACTTATGATACTATTGCGGGGTGTGGGGGAGAGTGGCAGGAGCAGATTTAGCTGGTTTCCATTTGAATACTGAGAAGGAAGCTTGCCATATGGAACAATTAAAGGCCAGATTTCAAAGACATGCACTTGGAAACTTCTCAGCATAAGAACAGCCAGACAGGGTCAGACCAAAGGTCCATCCAGCCCAGTGTCCTCTCTGCCAGCAATGGCCAGTGCCAGGTGCCCCAGAGGGTATGACCAGCACAGGAAATCATCAAGTGATCCCTCCCCTGTCATCCATTCCCAGCGTCTGACAAATAGGCTAGTGACACCATTCCTGCCCATCCTGGCTAACAGCCATTGATGGACCTAACCTCCAGGAATTTATCTAGCTTTTTCTTGAACTCTGTTAAAGTCCTGATCTTCACAACATCCTACCGCAAGGAGTTCCACAGGTTGACAGTGCGTTGAATGAAGAAGTACTTCCTTTTGTTTGTTTTAAACCTGCCCTTATTAATTTCATTTGGCAGCCCCTAGTTCTTATGTTATGGGTACAAGTAAATTACTTTTCCTTATTCACTTTCTCTACACCAGTCATGAATTTATAGCCCTCTATCATATCCTCCCTTAGTCTCCTCTTTTCTGTCTTAGCCCTTTACTACCAGCCCCCAACTGTGAATACAACAAACACTTACAGGTGATCCTGGGTAGCCAATCTCTCCTTTCGTACCGGGTGGCCCAAGATCTCCTGGTTTCCCCTAGGAGACAAGAGAGCAAAGATCATCAATCCACATTTGATATAGACGAGGAGACTTTCCCGAATGCTCTTCCAGGCAGAGTCATAAGAACATAAGAACGGCCACACTGGGTCAAACCAAAAGTCCATCTAGACCAGTATCCTGTCTGCTGACAGTAGCCAATACCAGGTGCCCCTGAGGGAGTGAACAGAACAGGGAATTATCTAGTGATCCCTCCCCCGTTATCCATTTCCAGCCTCTGACAAATACAGTCTAGGGACACCATTCCTATCAATCCTGGCTAATAAGTATTGACGGACCTAACCTCCATGAATTTATCTAGTTTTTTTTTTAACCCTGTTAAAGTCCTGGTCTTCACAACTTCCTCTGGCAAGGAGTTCCACAGGTTGACTGTGCACTGCATGAAGAAAAACTTCCTTTTGTTTGTTTTAAACTTGCTGCCTATTCACTTCATCAGGTGACTCCTAGTTCTTATGTTATGGGAACAAGTCGATAACTTTTCCTTATTCATTTTCTCCACACCAGCCATGAGTTTATAAACCTCACTGGAAGTACACAGGTTCTAATGAGTTATGAGCTTTGTACCATATGGTCCCGCTAAGGAATAGGTGTCTGAAATAAAATAGGTGTAACCTCCCATAGTGTATTGTTTTTCAGAATAAAGGAACCAAGTACCAAAAACTGCCTTTCAGAGGAATAATTTTGTCCGGCTGGCTACAAGTGCTATCTCCAGCACAACCGCATGTACTCTCATTGCAAATCCAGACATGAGCAGCCAGCCGGAAAGCTTCATCCATGCTCACGAGGAGAGGAATCCTCCTTCCTCACCCATGGAGCAATGGTTTCTTCCAACTAATGGCTGGATTAGTCTCTCCATGGTAGGTCAGGTCCTGCCCCTTGGGCAGAATGGACCTGTCTGAGCAAACCATGTTCCAGCGTCAGGCAGAGCAAAATTGGGCCCAACGGGTCACTCTCCCAATGCTGGAGCCCAGCCGTCCCAGCCAGAGAACTCCCGGGGAGTGGAAAGGATCTGTCAATAGCTGAGGAAAACCCATTGTGCCAAACTCCCAAAGCCGGGAGGCTGAGCCAATTTCTCTCCTTTCTTGCACAAAAGGCAACATGAGAAATGGTGTCATGGTAAAACTTACGTTTTGGCCTTTGTCTCCTTTACGGCCAACACCTCCAGGGCCACCTTTATCTCCAGGTGCGCCCTGTTCAGAAAAGAGCACAAACAGTAGTTGTAGCTGCAGGCCATCTTAAAGCAGAAATGTGCTATGCTCGCAGCACAGGAAGGGAAGTTACACAAGCTCAACAGTACCTTTGGCCCTGGGTATCCTGGGAAGCCTGTTTCACCCTGTAATAACAGAGAAGTTTATTTTAATTTGAGGTCTAAACAAATCAATCTTGCTTCTGGAGATGGGTCCAAAGCAAGTTCAAGAAGAAAAAGAAGCCGTGGAGGACGCGAATAAAACTGCAGGCTCATAACATCGGTCCGATCAAGAGAGACGAAAGGGCAGTGGTGTGAAAAATCTGATCATTGTTGTATTGTTAATCACAGACAAGACTGATATGACAGTCTTTGGCGTTAATCCTCAAGCATCCGTAGGCAGGGGCAAGCACAAAGACACACGACACACATCAAGGAGGAAGGCTTTGGCCATCGTCTTGTGACTCATCAGTCAGATGCACTAGAGCGAATCCTCGTTCCTACATGAAGCCCTGTTGCTTTCAGCTCCATATCCCATGGCTGCATGTGTATGGATACAACGTAGCATGGAAGTGGTTGTTACCTCTGGGGATTGGCTTGGTTTTTAAGGTCCTTGAAGCGGTATTGTTAGCCACGTCATCGAACTTACTGTTTTGCCTTTAGCTCCTGGCCTGCCAACTCCATCTCGCCCATCTTCTCCCTAAAATCGGCAGACATGAGAGCAGTGAGTATCACATGAGCTAGGAGTGTTGGTGCAATACAAAAGTCACAGAAACCCATTCGCTCCAGCACCAAAGCCCATAGGAAGCAATAGAAAGAAGTTTTTGAATCAGGCCCTTTTAGAATTAGCCACCTAGAAGTAAAACCTAAGACATTACAGCGAAAACGCAGTGTGGTTGAAACCTGGCCTCATTGAGGTCAGAGACGTTAGCTATTGACCTCAGTGGCACCAGGATTTTACAGTGCTCAGAGGAAACCAGATGTCTCTGAACCATATGCGGGATAGCTCTTCTATTCCTAGAGGAACTGATAGAACCAATCCAGCGTTCACTGAGGGCTATGGAAATTTTGTCACTGCCTTCAGTGGGAAGAGAATTGGACACGACTATCTAGATTTCATCGATACTTAGGCACGTGCTGAACTTTACATCCGTGGATGAGTGTTTTCAGGATTAGCGCTTGTATGTGTTCCTCCTTTTAGATAATCAACCCTTTATCCCTCCTACGGCCCAACCCTAAATGGCGTAAGGAGCATCGGGTCCTATGAGAAGACTCTTACAGTTGACTTTCAGGACCGCAATCCTTTTTGTGTTGAGGATTGCGAGGATTAAGCTGACTCCTAACTAGGATATCCCTCTAGGCCCTGTGCAATGGACCGGAAAGAGACATCGGTATCACGTAAGGGCAACGGGGTGAATTTTACCCGAAGAAGACGATATTTCTTGCACTGTTCTATGCTCTTGTTCTTGCTCGTTGTGAAGAATTCTTAGGTGTTAAGAAACAGATAGTAAGAGGCAAAACCAAATCACCTAATAATAACCCTACCAGCTAATTAATGTCTCCTCCGAAGGATGATTTCCATTTGAAAGAAACATTTGCCCAAGAGTAAAGCTATGGTGTATATTTCTTCTTTACTTGTCGCCATATAAGATACAAGGACCATGGACTAGCCAGGAAGACTCTATTTTCTACCTGGATGGAATTTTCCACATTTGTACCAGAAGAGGGGCTAGCCCAGCATCCTTTCGATGTGCACAGGGCAATGCTTACCATCTCGCCTCGTGGCCCTGGCAACCCGGGCTGGCCTTTCGATCCGAGATCACCGGGTTCCCCCTGCAAAAAGGGAGCATTCGTTTCAGCCTGTATCACTCCTCTGTCACACTGGCTCCTTTGCACCAACCCAGCTGGGACCGCCCCTTACGGGCAGTAAGGCCTGGCCCATGTCTATTGCTGAGGAGGGCATCACAGTGAGAATGGTGAGGAAAAGAGGGGCTGGATCATTTTCTGGTGCAAGCCAGCGAAGTCAGCCAGTGGTGCTACCCTGCTTTACAGCGACTGCAGATTTGGCCCAGGAGGTTCTGACTCTCAAGGCTGTTTTTGTTTTACTCAACGTGCCATCTAGTTCAACGAAATAGGATTCCAGTGAAGCAGCCAGAGGCTTAGCTCCACTCTCTCTAATAAATCACAATTTGTCTTGAACACGTTGACTGCCAGAATGCTTTAAAAAACGATTAACCTCGTATGCAGCAGCTTCCCAGTATTATGGTGGACATTGGGGCGCAGTATTTTTCAGGACATACCTTTCGTCCCAAGGGACCGATCCTTCCCCGATCGCCGGGTGGTCCGGCAGCACCACCGCTTCCCTACAGCAAAAAGAAAAGAGCCGAAATTGTGCAACGTGTCAATAAAGCTCAATGAATCGAAACTAGATATTTATTAATAACATGTGTGTGTGTCTCAGCCCCCACAAACAAGGCTGAGATTTTGCCGGACAGTGAAGCGCGCCTATTAGGTATTAAAATGGAGATCCATCAAAGCCCACTTCCTACTGATTTAATGGGAATTGAGTGGGCGACATTATTAATCTCAATGGTCTGTAGACTAAATACATTTTAATTCCCGAGTAACCCTTCCTTGCCCGCCCTCACTGCCTTTAAGTTGTAGACACCTTGACCATAGAAGCGGGGCCTGGAAGTCAAGTACTCCAATCACTAGGCCGCCTGGCCCACCCTGTTTCAGGGAGTTTGCCTGAGAAAAGATTTGAAACCTGCTCAGGATTTGATGGGATGAATTTAAAATTGATGTTCATGTTTAAAGCAGGAGTTTGGGAACTCTTCTCCTGAGCTGCAAGTACAATTCTTTTTAAAAGGCACCCGGCACAGGGAGGAGAGGCACAGAATGGGTGTCTCGTAAAGTCCCACTGCAGAGTCTCATGGACTGTGTTTAAATCAGGCCCTGTACGCTGCTCGGGGTCCCTCAGAAGGAGAAGAACAAGAAAGATTTACCCTTGGGCCAGGAATGCCTTGCTCTCCTCTGAGGCCTGGCGTGCCAACCTGGCCAGGAGGACCCTGCGTGAGGAAAAGATAAATACGGTACAATGTTTGCAAGAGTCAAGGGACTGAGATGACACTGTTAAACGCACTGAAGAGACAACTTTAAACCCTGGGACCAGTTCTTCTGGTTCGCAATGTGCCCTCCTCCGCCCCCCAGCCCACCGTGAGTTTAATGAGTCTCCGGCCCTGGGCGTTTGGGCCTGGCCAGCCACAATCCACAGACGATCACACAGAGCCCCCTGGCTGTGATATCCACGCGCAGTGATGGGCAAGGCCTCTGAGATGTTCACACAGCACAGGGCAAGGTGAGGCATACGGCACTAGCGAGGGAACGGCGGCGGCATAGCGAGGAAAAAACCACATGTAGGCTTCTTAGGAGTGGCCTGTGGAACGTACTCACCTGTGGCCCTCTCGTACCCTGCTCTCCCACGTTTCCTTGCTGACCCGGAGCCCCTTTGGTACCCTTAAAAGACAGCATAGTACAGATTAGAACGGGCTGGAGATTTGTGGTGTGTTCCGGCGACCCTCCCTTCTTCCCAGTTATTCTGTTTGCATCCTCTTGTAACCGGAGCTCACCACACAGAAATGGCTGAGAGTCTCCCGAGTGGAGTCCTTTCAGCTCCTCTTAGCCTGTCTCCGGCTTTAGCTAAACCAGTGGCTCTGATTGCTGTGCGTTTGAAGGCCCCTTTGCGCCAGTCTGACAAAGCAGAGTGGGCTCCGTCTCAGCGAGATTCAGGCACAATGAACATTAACCCCGCCAGGCTAGCAAACCACATGCACGAAGGGGCTAGTTTCTCCTACCGACTCATTTACATCCCGTTAGTGACCTGACTTAGAGGTCGGGGTCACTCAGGGAAGCCGTGCCATGAAAGCACTGGAGTAAGACCTGCCGGGTTTACGTAGCATAGAACAATTGATTCATGGATCTCGGCGCAGAGGGGACCCTTGGCTCGTCTGGTCTGATCTGTCGATCACAAGCCAGAGAGTTTCACCCAGTCACGATGCACCACTGGCGGGTTATCATTTAAAGACCGGGCCTGCCAGGTGCCCGGAACCCATTCACTTCAATGGGAGTTAAGGGCACTTGCTGCTTCTCAGGGGAGACTCCACATGTCCTAGGAGAGAGGACACAAGCGGGACCACAAGTGGCAGCGGAGCCTCCAGGGCTGGTGGCCTGGTCCCTGGGGACGGCAGGCTGCAAAGCCTGCAGGGACAGCAAGTGGAGGATTTGGAGGGGTGGCTAAGCTGGCGGGCCCCTGAAAGGGCCGCCCAGAGGCCAGGACCTGGTATGGTGCAACCAGTGGGTGCAAAACCTAGGGGTGCTGCAGCACCTGATACCCCCCTACTTCCCATGCTGGTGATTGGACGGAACGGGAAAGCAGAGCGGTGGGGAGGGGGAGGAGAGGAGCAGTGTGCGGAAGGAGGTACGTTTGGAGGAGACGTGGAAGAAAACCGAAACAAAATCCCAGTCTGCTTCTGGCACTGGGCAAGTCACTTCCAGCTCCGTCTGGAGCACCTCAACTCGATACCGCTCGCGCAGTCCGCTATGCAAAGCTGAGTTGCCCAGTTTTATCGCTCCCACTCACCACACTGGACACTTACTTTGGGTCCTGAGGCCCCTCTTCTGCCGGGACTACCCTGTGAATCAATAATCACAACACAGCATGTCATGCGAAGCAAGGGAATTGTATTCACACAGCTCGTGTGCTGCTGATTCCTTTCAGCACTTGCGTATGCACACTGTCGGGAAGCCATATCCCGGCGCAGCAGCGAACGGTATCTCCAAAGAAAACCGAAACCGGCCTCTGGTGTGAGAGCCGCGTGCTGGATACCCACACAGCAGCACGATCACGATCTAACGTTCGTGCTATAGCTCCAAGACATTCGCAGGTGACACACGTCAAGTTGACTTTGTTTCAACCTTAAATAATACCTTTCGGTTCTGATAGGTAAAATGTTCCTTAGTCTGCATGTTGACTATCAAAGCCAGAGACAGATCTAACCTGCAACATTATCATCCGACTTTTCCACAGTGTGGGATGTTCAGATGGGTGGCTTTGGATTGAGCCCATGTCTAATGAACGCATGAGCCTAAGTCTGTGAAAGAACTGCACTGTTTAAATAGCGTGTCTAAGTGCCATCTAAACAAATGCAACACATCTGTTTAAATCCTGAAATCCCTACTCAGCCACAACTGCCACTGAGTTGGCAGCTTGAGCGTTTTGATTCAATAAGGACAGAAAAGACAGCCGGGAATGGCCTGGCCTGATTAAGTGACAGACCAATGTCTTTTTCATGTCTGTTCCATTGAGTGTACTTTTGCGTCCTTTTTACTCTTTTACTTTTTTAATTGATCCTTCAAGATCCTTGTCAAGGCACCAGACATGTCCTTGGGGGGGTGGGAGAGAATTGGTATCTACCATACCAGGATAACTAAGGTACTTACAACATTTCCAACTCCACCAGGGGAACCTGCTGCCCCATCTGGTCCAGGTTCTCCCTATGGTAAATGAAAGATCGAGATGGGACACCTGAGGTTAACGAGCAAGCACAACACAGTTTAGCTCCCAAAAATTTTATACCGTCTATATTAGGGGCTGGTCCAAAGCCCACTGAATTTGATGGAAAATCTTTCTATTGACTTTAGCAGGATTTCAATCAGCCCCTTGATACACATCTTAGAATCAGTCGAAACTCAGAAATTCCGTTCTATAGAAAATTCCAGTATTTCTCATTCTTTTTTAATTTCTTGCTCAACACAATTTTTTTTGGGGGGGGGGAATCATTGAAGCATTCCATTTGGGTAAAATCCAACTCTTTTGTTCCAATCTTCGCATTTAAAAAAATGAATATTATAAATTACAATGTAAATTATATTGCCATTCATCTTGTTGATGTATATTCCCATGGCTAATAATAAGGTTTGATTTCAAATGTTTTTAAATCAAATTTTGCTAAAAGTGACATGATACCACAGAAAGATCCAATTTCAACAAAATGCCATTTTTCATGGTAAATACAGGCCTTTCTGACCAGCTCTTCTACATCTAATCATTGTTTGCAATATCATCTTGTCTCGTTTTATTTGTTCTATCATGCTTTAAAAAAAAACTCAATACTTTACCATTGGTCCAATTTCACCCTTTAAACCCTTGGGTCCTCGTTGTTTGTTATCCTTGCCTATCTCACCCTGAAAGCAGCAGAAGCAACGAAAAAGACTGGCGTAAGTGAAGCACCAAGGCAGCTGTAAAAATATGCTGTAAAATAATCCATCAAACTTCAACACCCATGTTTCCTTTTTTAACACACATGGTACAAAATATAGCACACCAGTCGCATGGCACAGGAGTCATGGTGCAGGAGTAGAATGGGAGTATAAGGAAACAATGTTTCCAATTAGTAAATAAATGGCCTGTTAACATAAATTAGTATCAGGATGCGGGTGCTTGCTTCATGTTGCTCCTGCCCAGCATGACTCCAGAGGGGCTCTCTTGTGCCCATCCAGTAATCTACATAGTAGGTATGGCGCAGTATAATTGTGCCTTTTGCAGAGTGACTGGGAGCTGGGATGCTCATGCCAGTCTGTTTAGATGACTCTTCTCATCAGGCACGTAATATAGCCTGGCTCTTGCGTAGAGCCCTGCAAATCTGCGGAGACCCGCTTTGTCGTTGCAGGTATCTGTCGCCGCGGCTAGAGATGTGGATATCCGCTGGTCTTTTTTGCAGACACTGAGGTGGATACAAATTTTACATCTAGAACCCTGCACATCTGTGGATATCCGCTTTATAGCCAGGCGTATCCATATCCATGCTTGGGGATGCAGATCTCCACGGATCATGTTTCTATTAGCGGTCACATCGGTAGAGGCTTTGGTGCACACAGGGCTCGACTCGTGTTTTATGTGGCTCTGATTTGCTTCATGTGTCAGCCTCATGTTTTGACTGCACCTTTGGGTGTCAAACCAGGACTGTCTTCTATTTACGGATGAGGCCACCTATCCTACTTATTTGTACATCTTATTGGGGCAGCCCCATGCTGGCAGACACCTGGAAACAGGCGTGTGACTGACATGTATATGGTGACGGTATTTTAACATGTGGCTGTAAGCTGGAAGGGGGGGTAGCTGCACAGATAGCTTTTTTTCCAATCGGTTCCCAGGAAGGGCCTCGTTGTACATCCCTAACACAGCCGGGACCGGATCTGCAAGTGGTGACTTCACTGGCGCTACAAGAGACCGAGGGTCTAGCTTCCGTTCCGCTGGAGCTCTGGGTGCACCAGGAACGCAGAGCCAGCCTTGTGGCTAAGCCAGGGCAGAGCAGGGAGAGCTGGCAGGTGTAACTCCTGACAAAGACTAAGGGATAGTTACCGGATCGCCTCGCAGTCCTCGTTCACCTCGTTCACCTTCGTCTCCTTTAACACCTTTGTTGCCCTTTCAGGAGACAGGGAGAGAATTAGAAACACCGCCCAGAGGGCTCGCACGCCGGCCGGGATGGGGGAGTGTGGCAGGAGAAAGGAGGCATGGCTGTGGCTTCCCTTTGCCCCAGAAGTCCTACGCCTGGTCCCTCCACCCCTTGAGAATACAGAGAGCTGGTGTAGTTTAGAGCAGCCTTCAAGCTGCCCTCCCACCTTGGGACCAGACCATGCCGCCTCCAGCACAAGATGAGGGGAGACATAAGCCCACTTTCTCCCAAGTTGTGTGGTGCGTCCCTCAACCCCAGCCAAGGCCTGGGGGCTCCAAGTGGAACCCGGCTGGATCAGCCAATGCAATGCAACATACCCGTCTGCCGAAACTTCCTCGCTCCCCGGAAGAGCCTGGGAGGCCTCTGTCCCCCTGCCAGAGACAAAGGCATTAGCAGAATTTCTGCCGCGTTTGGGAATCGGACCCTGGCGGCTCCTCACGGGAGAGCGCGTTAAAATGACTTACTTCTTCTCCATCAATGCCGTCCAGGCCCGCTTCTCCCTTCTCGCCCTACGAGACAAAAGCAGCGCCGTGCAAAGGATCAACCAAACACCCAGGTGAGGGGGGAAGCTAGGGCACCCACCCATGCCGCTGGCCATTGGCACCGGTCTGTAAAACCTCCACCTACCTTTTCTCCTGAGATTCCGCGGAAGCCCTGAAGAGAAGAGAAAGCAGAGGGTTACTCTCCCCCAGAGACTTCCCATAGACACCTGCAGCTACCGAGAGATAGGGCTGTCGAGCCAGGGTTACAAACCTCCCCCAGTCAAAGTGAGAAGGGGAGGCAGCCTGCAATCTTCTAGCCTTTCAGCTGGCACCAGTAGGAGCTGGACAGTGCTTAATTTATGCCAGTACCACTGGGCCTGGCACTTCAGAACCCGGCACCTCTGGGCCCGGCAGCTCAGAGCCAGTTATTAAAATAAAGAAACCGCTTGAGCCCTGACACCTCTTTCCTTCCCAGATAAACCTGGAGAATTTGGATCAATCTACTTGGGGAGCCAGCAGCCCTATTTATTCAAACAGCTGTTTTCGAGGAGCACTGAGGATGGCTCGAGCTGCTCCTGAAGGACAGGCTGGCCTCAAAGTTGCTGCAAAGCCTGGGAAGGAATCCTCTCTCCCCACGGCCTTTGACAGGGTGCGCCCTTCCACGGAGTAGCTGGCCAGAGCCGCAAGTGGTTATCGTGGTGGGGACAGCCAACGTTCCCCCCACTCTCCAGTCCTCCTCACCCCATTCGGAGAGTATTGGGGCAGAGGGAACCCAAGATCTAGGGGTTCTTAGGCCAGGTCTACACTAGCCCTGGAAGGTCAGGTTAAGATACGCAACTCGACGTAAAAGTCGTAGCTGGAGTCAGCTTATCTTAAGCTGAACTTGGCGCCATCTTCACAGAGGGAGGCCGATGGGAGCAAATGCTCCGGTCAGCTTCCCTTACTCCTCGTGACCGCCAGAAGTACCGGTCTCAGCCAGAGGTGCCCTCAGTGGTTGATTTACGGGTCTTAACTAGACCCGCTAAATTGAACGCCAGAAGAGCGATCCCCGGCATGGTGAGTGAAGACGTGCCCTGAGTCCAGCAGGGACTTTGGAGTGCAGCTTGTACGGTCTCGCTTGCCTGAGCGAGACCCAGGCATAAATTTGCTTTCAGAGATTGGCTGCTCTCCCCCATTCTCATGGTGCATCACAAAGCAATGTCTATTTTAGCCAGTGGCCTTAATAAACACTTTACTCCTTAAACAAATCCCTTTCTCCTCACCCTAATGACCTCATGCCTTCTTCTCCACAATAAATCTAGATCCTGAGACCGTTCCAGACAGGATCTCTTTCTAAGAGAAATGTTCAAGCCCAGCCACAAGATATGGGTTTGGTACGAAATCCCTGGGAAAAACTCTCTGGCATGCAGCAGAAGGTCCCTTCCTGCCTCAGAATCTATGAATCTGTGAATATTTATCATAAACCCTGCAAATCTCCCCAAGTTCTGGCTGTTTTGGGTCCCCTTTTGAGGGCCACTGTTGAATACATCCATTTAAAACAACAGCCGTCTTCTCACTTTGCTCCCTATTGCAGGTTCCCTTACACACAGAGTCCCTGCCCTGAGCCAAGATTCATATATGATGATGGTGTCAAGACCATCTATCTCCACGCTTCTCTCCCGGCTACAAGCCAGCAGCAAAGGCTCCCAACGATAACGTTATTTGGTTGGCACACTGCGTCTGTGCCGTTGGGTTGATGCACGTGGCATCCTATTGTTCCTTCACGTTACAAAGCACTGAAATCCTGAGGCCGGGACAGATGTAGAAGGCATCATCTTTCTGCCAGGTTTCCTACTTTTGCTTAAGATCCTCAGGAGGGGGAAAGAGCTGTGATGGGGCTGCATTGCTTGACACCCATGTGGGATCCAGCTGTCTTGTCTAGAGGTTCATTAAAGACATACCTTAACTCCTCGTTGACCAGGACACCCTTGGAATCCTTGAGTCCCGTTGACACCAGGGGGGCCTCGTTCACCCTATTGCAGGAAAGGAGCAATTAGTCATTGTCAACAACACACCCAACGACGCACCCTAACTTAGTGTCATTACACAGTCGACTGTGGTTGGACTGTATCAGATCCTGGCAATGCGCATCAGTGCTGGGCATGTTTACATGATAAAGTGCAAAAGTACTTCCCAGAGGTCGGCATTTGACAGGGGCAGGCGGCTGTAGTGTGTGTCCTCACAGCTGTGACCAGTGACCGTTGTCACGACACGGGGGAGCCAATCCCCGTCGTGGGAAGCAACGGAAAGAAAGGAAATGCGTGCTCAATTGTCTCTAGCCTCTGAAACACGGTGTGGTTTCAGGAGGTCCTCCGGAAAGCAAACACTCTCTGGATGTGTCCATAATGTAATCCTTCCCTTAACTATTCAGACCCAGCTCCTCAGGCGCACAGTAGCAGAGAAGAGAATTTGGCTTCTTTCCATCATGTTGCTGGATGGATGAGTAAAACCAGCCACTTGGCCTCCATCTCACCACCTGGCATCATGCACCATGGAGCGTTTATTCCTAGTTGGGCCACCAACTCCCTGGAACCAAGGGTTCCTCCCACTTCCTGCCCCACCCAGCCAGTTTGTGCCCCACATCCCCTCCTGCCAACAAGTCCTATCTCCCCGCGCCCAACACAGCCAGAAACAATCTGAAGTCAAGCACCCCTTCCTTCCCCTAAGACAATACAGCTCTAGGCAGTTACTTACAGGTCCACCTTCATCACCTGGATAGCCTCGGTACCCGTTCTCACCTGGGACGCCCTGAAAAGCAATGCAGAGCAGTTATTTTTCACATAATATCGCAGGTTTCCTTTCTACAATCTGTGCTCCCCCTCTAAGCCCCCGCTCGCAATATCCCTGGATTTAATACGCCGCAGTCGTTTGTGTCGTATAATCAATCGACAAACTTGTTACATCAAACAAGCCATCTATCTGTGACCTCCACAGACCCTCAAGCTGTGCGGATTGCTAGTCTATGCAACCACGTTTTTTCTATCTCTGTGATTCTTCGTTTTCCGGATGCTGCCCATCCGATGGCTGTGCCGGTTACTTCATCTTGTCCTGAATCCGATTGTAACTCTTTGGGGTGGGTTCTGCCTCCTACTGGTCGTGTATTGCACCTGGCACAGTCAGACTCTGACCTACTGGGAGACACTAGAAGGACTGGAAGAAGAAGAAATTCTGAATGAAGACCCTTGCGATGTGACACGGAGCCCTCCAACTTCATTAGGATCACCTCTAAAATTCGATCCTCTTCCGCAGGCATGATTTTAAAACAAGCACCTCTAACACCACCACCCCGAGTGGCATTTTACAACTCAGAAACGTTCTGTTTTTTCATGAAAAGCCCTTTTAACAGAATAACCTGGGGCACTCGTTCCGACTCAGTGAGGAACGCACAGTGCTGGAGGAAGACCGTGCTGCATCTGTTTCTTTATTAAGGAAAAGATCTGAAAGCTGGAGAGGAAACATGAATCTAAGCTTGGAAACGAGATGCTGCAATGTACCTTTGATCCAACGGTCCCGGGCACTCCTCTATCTCCCCGCTGTCCAGAACACTTGCACGCCACACTGCAGCAGACCTTCTCCGCGACGCTGTCCTGTAATGAAAGAAAGCTGTTAAAAACTCAGGCAGGAGATGAACTCCCTAAGCATCTTTCATCCTCCAGTGGTGCCTGATGTATCCATATGCAGGAAGTGCACTTTTGTAGATTAAGGGGCCAAAGTATATCCCACCCCACCCCAGTTCTGCAGCGGAATGCTTGCAGAAGTTCAGGGTAAGGTTTCATTGCAAGGTAATGACCTGGATTTTTGTGCCTCAGAAACAGAGCCAGATATGGATGGAGAAAAAATATTCCCAAGGATATTAGCTGTTTTTAAAAGGAATTTTACCTCCCCACTAATTGACAAGCACTTCGATTTGCTTTTCCCAGATCGCCACGCAAGCAAAGGTGTGTTTGTACGAATGCCCACATCAGAGTCAAGCAAACTCCTTTTCCGGTAGAAATGGAAGTCATTCGGACAGGTTAGGTCCCATAAGCAAGGGAAAGAGGAGCTAATGTTCCCCAGGCAAAGGGCCAAGGCAAGAACTCAAGTGAGAGTGAAGTGGTGTGCAGGCTCTGGTGTGCCCCAGTTTCCCCCAGAAGCAAAACCGTACCATGTAGATGACCAATCTCAGGGCTGAAATGTTCGAATCCTGCTCATGACCCTCCCAAACCAACCCGCAGACATTTCATAGGCTGCAAGTTATTCGCACAAAACAAGTTCATAGAGCAAGTGAATTAATGAAAAGTGTAGTTTTGAATAGCAGGGAACCAATAATTAAATTCACTCAGTAACCTGTTTCACAGAGTGGTCTTACCTATTTCTACTCGACATTTTACTAGGAAAATTCATTCCAATTGCACAGAGGTAGACTGCCAACTAGCTGGAAGACCGCAAGCCAAAGGGGTGATGACCATGGAGGTATCTCAAAGATCTGTGTGAAATCTGGTCTTATTCAGCATTTTAATGAATGATACGGAAGAGGACGAGGATACTAAACAGGGAGCAGCCACGAATGCCAATGAAGATGGAAAACTATTGCAAAGAGCCATAGAGGGATTACATACATGGATAAATAATACAATTGCAAGCTAGTTCATTAGCAGTAATATTACTGAAAGCCAGCAATCCATGGAGAGGAAAAAGCCTAGCAAGCAACATGGCTGAAAAGATTTAATAGTGCAGGAATGAGAGCAAGGTAGCCAAGAGTTTGAAGTGCGATAAGGCAGCAAGACCAATTCAAGTGGCATATACAAAGGCCTAAGTTCTTGGTTATTTCTCTAGGCGGGTGGGGAAGCACTGGGATGGGTTCCCTAAGGAGGTGGTGGAATCTCCATCCCTAGAGGTTTTTCAGTCCCGGCTTCACAAAGCCCTGGCTGGGATGATTGAGTTGGAATTGGTCCTGCTTTAGGCAGGGGGTTAGGACTTGATGTCTCCTGAGGTCTCTTCCAGCTCTAGATTCTATGAACAGGGAAATAATAGTCCCATTCTAGGGCATCACATCTGGAATACTAGGCTGACCCCTCAGGTGGTCTCCATTGGCATTGCTCCTCTGAAATTCACACACGGAAGTCAGGATATAATTTTATCCGCAGCTCGTGCAAATCAGCCGAGTTCCGTGGCGGGAGGCTTTTCACCTGCCAGAGATCCATCCAGAGGGTTTGTAAACTTTCTGCTCTATACAAGCTGCCAGCTCAAAGCTACTTACAAGTTGTTCTGCCAGTTCGAAATCTAAATCCTGCAGATTGACTCCGAGAGGCCTGTTGTATGTGAACCCGCGGCCAAACTCTAAATGCATCAGATCTTCAAATTTTGGTGTTCTCTCCAGCGCCACAAACATGAGAGCATTCACACCTGGGGGTTGGAAAAGAATGCATTTCTTGGGAAAGCGCCAGCAATGTTTGGAAGCATCCGCATTGTAAAACCTGTTCCTGTTTGTTCAACTGGAAAGCTAAAGAAAATGTTGGCACGTGATCATGAACGTAATGATTTTAGGGGTCTGGCTAAAGCAAAGGGATTGATGAATAATCCATTTGCCCCTTTCGGGGGTTTGAAAGTCATCATCAGAGTTAGGTGCCAACAGGTAGTGGATGGGCTATACACACACCTAGGTCACTAGCCTGAATCCAGTGTGCTTCGTTTAACGGCCCAAACATGGTAGCTGTGCATTTGTCCTTATCAAGGTTCCTACTGGTCTCAGCCCAATGGAAGCAGGTGGTAGGATGACCAAAATTGTCCTTCTGGGGCTAGATTGAAGCAGGCCCATACCTGGGCGGTGCAGTCAGGAAGGAGCAGAGAATTGTACCATTGTTGTGTGGGCTGCAGAAGATGGGGTCAGATTTCCAGCCCCACCTCCAGCCCCGCCCCTCCTACCCAGGCTCCACCCCCATAGGAGCCAACCTCCCCTTCCCTGGTGCATGACCTGAACCTCCCTAGCCCCTGAGCATGAGGAGGCCAGATGCTTGGGGGCAGCAAAACCTCGCCCCCAGTATGCCTACAGTAGGGAGTTTGCAGGTGGGATCTGGGAGGGGCCAGACTGGTGGTTCGGGAAGGCCGTGCCTTCCCCGCCTACTAACCCTGCCACCCCTGTTGTCAGGGGGACACCTCCAGAGCATTAGTCAAAGGGGAAGAGGATTAAAACCAGCAGGTGGGTGTGGAAGTCAATAGAATACCGACCTCACTGTTCATAGGGCCATTGAAAACCTGGGCCCAGCGCACCTATTAGAAACCCCGGGCCAAACGAAGCAAAATGCAGCGTGCGCATGGTGGCAGGCTGCTAGAATACCTTCTTTTCGCAGTGTGGCCGACGCAGCCTCCAGCTGAGCCATCCTACCATCGGCGCCATCGGTTAAGTGAATTACCACCTAGGGAGGAAACACATTCAAGTCAGGTCCCCCTTGTGAAACTCAGCCACGTAGAGCGATGCCAGATTCTCCGCTAGTTTCCCTTGGCTTATTTCCATGGCCCTCAGCGGAGGGACAGAGATTTAGCCTGTGATATTCAGAGCCAATGGTGCAGTAACAGCCTTTCCTCAGGCGCACCTTTCTCCTGAGCTCAGACAGGCTCATCTCACTAGTCCCTCCTGCCCTTCAAAGGGATGGATTTTTGGCTTTACACGCCCGCTCATGAGTCTCAGATGTTTATTTTCCAGTCAGCTAGAGCTCAGTAAAAAAGCCCAAAATGGTATTCGCACACATTTCCTGGCATCTCTGTGGGGTAGCCGTGTTACTCTGTGGCTGTGTCTACACTGGGCCACTTATTCCGGAAAATCACCTGCTTTTCCGGAATAAGCTGCGAGCTGTCTACACTGGCCCTTTGAATTTCCGGAAAAGCACTGACGATCTACTGTAAGAAATCAGCTGCTTTTCCGGAAAAACTATCCTGCTCCTGCTCGGGCAAAAGTCCTTTTTCCGGAAAACTGTTCCGGAAAAGGGCCAGTGTAGACAGACAGCACAGTAGTGTTTTCCACAAAAAAGCCCCGATCGCGAAAATGACGATCGGGGCTTTTTTCCGGAAAAGCGCATCTACATTGGCCACGGACGCTTTTCCGGAAAAAGGGCTTTTCCGGAAAAGCATCCTGCCAATGTAGATGCTCTTTTTCCGGAAATACTTATAACGGAAAACTGTTCCGTTTTAAGCATTTCCGGAAAATCATGCCAGTGTAGACGTAGCCTGTAAGTTTAAAAACTACTCGCAAGCCTGTGGCACTTTAAAGACTAACAAATATATTAGATCGTGAGCAAAACCCACTTCATCAGATGAGTTGGAATGGAAATAACAGAATCTAGGGCATCTATAACAACAAAGCAGTTACCTATCAGTTTTAGGACCAGTGTTAATGAAGCTAATTAAGTCAGGCTGGATGTGTCCCATGCATTGCATTTGATGTGGAAATGTGAATATCAAAGGTGGGAGAAATTGGCTTTGTAGCATGTTAACCAGTTACAGTAATATCTATCTCCAACCCCAAGGTAATAGCGTCAGACTTGTGATGCTCAAAATTGTTGTATCCATACAATACATTTTAAAATGCCAATAAAGTGCCACAAGACAATAGTGTTAAGATGATCTAACAAGGATGCTTTGTTTATTAATTTGCCTGCAGCAATTAAACTAAACTCTATACAGCAGTATTCCAAGTGAAGAAATAATCTGACATATAGGGATCTTTGGTTTTCCATATCAGGAAATCTTTCACACTCTCTATTTCAGTGGGGCAATTTTCCACTTGGTGTAAACTGGCAGAGCTAAAGTCACTTCTGTGGAGGCGTGCTTGTTTAAACCTTGCTCAAGGTGTTTGTGTTTCGAAGCCCACAGAGGAACCTCTGCAATGAAAGGCGAACCCAGACTTACTTTCACGCTGTCCTTAGGAGCTGTTCTGAATTTGTTCTGGTAAGACCTTAGTGTCTCTGGTGTGAGAACATACGGGCCTCGGTTGCTCATGCCTTGGAATTTCTCAAACAATTCAGGCTGGTACTCGGAAAAGTCAAATGCTTCAATGACCCCAGTTGGGGTCTGCGCCATGACAGCCACTCGCACCGTTGGCTGCTGGGTGCCAGTACAGCTGATCCTTTGCATCTGGGAAATTCTGTTCAGAATGCTCTTTACCTTGGACTCCAAGGCTTTCTGAGAATTAAATATATTTTGCCCAGATCCAACATCTGAGACGTCAAACCCAAGGATCACATCCACGTTGCATTCTGGAGAGGAAAAATATGTAGACTCATCAGACACAGAATAAGGCGGCGGGGGGAGACGGGACAGGAGAGGAGCAAGGAAGTAATGATTACTTCAGAACAGGCACAGAAGTCAAGTTGTTTTTTAAACTGAATAGCCGCATATCTGTCTGATGAATCCTAGATTGTGAGATCTTTGGGCCAGCCACTCTCTTTGTACAACAGCAAGTACAATGGGGCCCCAGCTGCTCCGGGTTGAACCTCTCTAGTCCGGCACTATCTGGTCTGACAACCTCTGTGGTCCGGCACGATTTTAATTAGCCAGATGTCCACTTCTCATGGGCGTGGCCAAGTTTCCCATGGTTCCATAAAGTTTACAGCCACTAGTCCTGGCTCTCAGTGTCTTATGCTGTTATTTATTTATCACCAGCCCTCTGAGCTGCACAGACCATAACACACAGGGCTCCAGTGGCGATTTCAAGAGTTTGAGGCTCTTTCCCGCTTTGCTCCCCACCACCGGCAAGCCTGCCTACCTATCTGCATCCCCTTTCCATTCATGCCATGAGCCTGCAGCATTGCCAGTTGTTTATGTTCAACTACACTGCCTCATCCTTCTTGCTAGCTGCTTTGGCACACACCTGGGCATGTCTGCAGGCTGGCAGGCCACTGGAAATGAGGAGCAGCAGTATCATAGGACCTGGCAGCTCCCTGCAGACCACTAGCTCGGGCTTAGGGGAACACCCATGGCCTGTGGTTTTAGGGTATTTGTAACACAGGGTCAATTTCTTTTTTTGTATCCATTCATTTGCCAACTTCGGTGCCTATTTGCCAGGCGTCCCAGTTAAAATCAAGAGCTACAGGAGCTAAGAGCAGTGGACTAAATAAATTGCAAGGTGAAAGCCTTCCTCTGGAAAGACATGTCCTCTAGCCCTCAGCACACAAGTGGGGGAAGGGAGAGCCCATCAGCTGATCTAGACTCCCGCCGCGGTTTGCGGAGAAGTGGTTTTCCCGCAAGCTCCCTCCCACTCTCAAGAACTTTCTAGACCGGTGTCCGTACTCAGCCACACCCACAAGCTAACGGGGCGTGAAGGCAGTCTTTTCAGTGCTGGCTTCACATGTGCCTGGCTGCTGATACAGCCAAATAAGTTTGTGCCGGCTGTTCTCCAAGGGCGTTTGAGTGTAAAGGGCATTAGAGCAGTGCTAGTCTAGCCACCTTCTTCACATTAAGATCTGAGCATTTCAGTCCAATCAGAGGGTTGCAAAGAACAGGGCAACCATGGCATGGTCCATCCCAGAGAGTGAATCTCCCAACAATGTGGGTGACAAAAAGCTGGCAAGGCCACCAAGGCCAGCAGGGACAATAGCCACAGCGAAGGGTCCCGGAGCGCCACTTTCCCGAGCATCTCGCTGAGAGCGGGGCCAAAGAACAGAGGCCACCCCCGTCATGCAGTCAGGCCTCCCCACTCCTGCCCATGCATCCCTGGAGCATGCAGGGTGCATGGCCAACAGTGAACCCCCCACGTTACATGGATTCAGGCACTTTCTCACCACAGGCCCCTATCTCAGCCAGGGGGCTGGACCCATTAACTCACTAACTCTATCTAGGTGCCCTCTCCCTCCTCTAGCACCCTGGGGAAGGGTAAGCCCTGCGGGAGGGAGCGATCCCCAAAGCTCCCCTGGGGTTTGGAATGCCTCAAATACAGCAACTCACCCTTCCTCTTGTTAACGAACCCTTCTGTTCAAGTAGAGCAGAGGACGAACAAAACTCAGCACAGCCCCCTACCCTCCGTCCCACACCAGCAACCACCATGCCAGAGCAGGGCCCTTATTATACGTAGGCTGCAATAGTGACTGACAAGGGTCTAGAAAATCTGGAGACATGACCTCAGAGTTACTTTCCACTTCCCCTAATGGGGAGCCCTGATGAAGAAGTAGACCACGGCTCAGAGCTGTTTCCTTGGGCAAAGATTAAATGGGGAGAAGACAGCAGGCATCACCAGCAATGGGCTCGTCACCTCCCCGCTCCGTGTTCCCAGCCTTGAAAAGTTCCTTCCCAGACAGAAGGGCCTGGACGTCCCTCAGGACCTCCTGGAGCCCCACAGACCACAGCGGTCACAGCTCAGCGGCTGCACAGTGTGCGGTGGTGATGTGCTATCGGGCCAGTGCCTGGCTGGATACAGATCTATCACCCCACCGAGCGGCCGGTCCCGCCTTGACATGACCAATCTGGTCCACCAGAGAAACAAAGAGAATTCCGGGAAACAAGTCTCTCCCAGCCTGCAATCAACACTTGTACAACATCCACGCTTCCCAAGAGTTCGCTCCTAGCTAGGGAAGAAGAAACCCTTCCACAACGGCCAAAACAGAGGACTTCAAACTGCCTCTGCAGCCCCAAACTGGCTGAAAGGACGGATGCCCATCGGTGCGCTAGACGGGCTGCCGTGTGTTACACCAGTCTTGGGTCGCCGGTATCCAAGGACCTGTCAGTATGATGGACAGGCAGAGGGTGTCTAGCTAACAATGAATCACTGGTGACAGAGAGGCAATGGCCGAACGTCCCACTGGGCTGTCTAAGCATGAGTCATTAGTCGTAGGGTATTTTCTTTTGTGGGTGCCTGGAGCCAAACTAAGTCCACCGCTCTCTGAGGACGAGCCAAAGAAAGAGACCAGGACAATGTGCCTGGAGCGTGAAGGGCCGGCCTTAACAAGGGGGCAGAGGCCATCACTCCTCTCCCCACAACCCTTAACCCTCCGATACACGTAGTTTCACCCAGTTCTGATCTAAAGGCAAAATCTACTGTGAGGCTGCCTGTCCAGGCTGAATTCACTGGCCTAATGTGCATACTGATTCTGGGCACTTAGTTTGTAGTTTACCATGGAGGAAGCCTTAGGCCATGAAAATGAATTAAGTCCACACAAAGGGGCCAATCCGATCAGATAAATCCATAGGGCAGCATTGGATTATTTAGCAACTCATTTGTCTGGGGTGGAGCTACTCTCATTGTCCACACATGCTCCATCACCCCTGAGGGCAGGGGACTGGACTTGATGATCTCTCGAGGTCCCTTCCAGCTCTAGGACTCTATGCTAGCTCTTGTCACCTTAGAATGCCGATTGGGATTGGACATATATTGCAGTAACATCCCACAAGTTCTCATTGCTCCACAAATGCACATGAAGGCCTGGGCCTAGTGCCAGAAAACTTACCATACAGGGAAGAGTTTGCAGTCTAGGGCCAAGACCTTCCCTGGCTGTGCCCACTCATTAGAATTTGCAGGATGGAGGCTTAAGAAGGCTCGGGATACATACCTCTTGTATCAACTACTCCCGGACATAGCTGCTCTTCCATAACAGCGTCGAGAGTGATCAACACTTGCTCGTTCAGTTCTGACAGTTCCTGGGCCGTGGCCACTCGGAAAGCCGTGGCGCTGTCGGAGGACAGCTTGCTCAAATCGTCCAGGTCGACGTTTTTCACGCCCACGGCAAACACCTTGACACCTGAGCCTGTCAGGGACAACGCCGCCGCCTTTCCTTCCGGTGAAGTCCGGCCCCCCGTCACGATAAACGCGATCTGAGGGACTTTCTCCTCCACCCTGCTGCCAGCCTCTTTCACAAAGTGCCTTGTCTGGATGTGCTTGAGGCCTTCATCCGTGTTAGCCACCCTGCCTCCTTTATAAGCCACTCTGTTGATAGCATTTAAGATCTGGTCTTTGGTGGTATAGTCCTTGAGGAAAAATTCATCCGTCACATCAGAGTTGTACTGGGCCAATCCTACCTGAATGGATTTCTCCTCTGAGTAGAGAGCGTCGATTATGGAATACACGAACTGGATAACCTGTTGGAAGTTCTCTCTCCCTAAATTGATGGAACTGTCCAGCAAAAACACGATGTCGGCTTCCCTTTTACCAGCTGAAAGCATAAAAAAGAAGGCGGGTATTAAAACTTTTGTAATGCCCGGAATATCGTCTCAAACGACAGAGGAAAACAGACCATTTTTAAATTGTAGGCACATGATGTGTGCAGACACAGTTCTGCTCTCCGCTTAGAAAAATGCCTACCTTTGAGAAATAAGATGAGCAGTAAGCAAATGACTGATTCAGAATGAATGAATGAGTCCAGATAGCCCAAGCTTCTCAAAAGAGCGTGGATGCCTCCTTTTTTGGGTATCCCATCTTAAAGGAACCTAACTTTCAGTGAGCAGAAGGCCACTGCATTTTCTGAATGGCAGGCCCCTTTCAAATCTCTTTTCTTTTTGGGTCCCCCAAAATGCCAATTTTACAAATTCACGAGTCACTTGTAAAATCTTGACCAGAATATTCAACCAGACACAAACTCCATCTCTCACACAGCTCACCCTTTGTGGGGGCTTCTTAGAACCAAACATGAAGGCTACGTCTACGCTAGCGTGATCTTGCACAAAAACTCTTTAGTGCAAGAGTTCTTGCGTTAAAGTAGTTGTGCAAGAGAGCGTCTACACTAGCATGTGCTTTTGCGCAAGAGCATCCTTGCCAGTGTAGACGCTTTCTTGCGCAAGAAAGCTCTGATGGCCATTTTAACCATAGGGCTTTCTTGCGCAAGAAATTCATGTTGCCTGTCTACACTGGCCTCTTGTGCAAGAACAGTTGCGCAAAAGGGTTTATTCCTGAGTGGGAGCATCAGAGTTCTGGCACAAGAAGCCCTGATTTCATACATTAGAACATCAGTTTACTTGCGCAAGAACATGCGGCCAGTGTAGACAGGCAGCAAGTTTTTGCGCAAGATCGCGCCAGTGTAGACACAGCCTAAGAGATCTGTCCATCAAGGTTCCAGATTAAGGTACCACTTGGTGTCATTCTCCTTGCTGCTCTGCATCTTAAATCCATAGCAGCATCCTTCAGTCTGTGCCGGGGAAAGGGTCTGAAGGACCAAGGACTAGGAAAGCTCTTGGAAACATGACATTTGAAGAAAGCAGCCAGCAAAGCAGGCTCTGCACAATTTATTTAGACCACATTTTTGGATTTGGCAAATATCAATCAGAGATGACCTCTTGGGAGAGGAGAGACCCTAGCCACAGAAAGGAGAAGAGAATCCATGTGCTCCGGTCTGAGACAACTATTTAGGGTGACAGATTATAGGCTGAGAATAGAAAAGGCACAAGGTAGGGTCACTGAAAGAGACCTTTGATGGTTAGGTGGAAAAAAGGAGTGACTGTATTTCAAAAGGGTTGGAGGAGCACCTACAGACTATGGGCTTGGAACCAAACATTAAGAGGTCGGTCCAGATTAAGGTACCGTTGGGTGCAATTCATTACTGGGGGCCAGTGAAAAAATTGAAGAAGGAAAATGCAGACTGAGCAAACGCTACAATGAATCACACACAACATGCAAGCACCGCAGGGTGAAGCCAGAGCAGGGAACAGGGCTAGACTGGAGGTGGGGGAAGGCAGGGAAACAGAATCCCAAAGGCCAAGTCTAAGTGCCAAACGTCCATTATTTTAGCAAAATGCCTGCTTCTGTTTTAAGGCTAGGAGAGCTCCTAGACACTGTTCTGATCCAACAGTCTTGGAAGTCTATGGAAGGCTTTCCACTGACTTAATGGAGCAGGCCCTAGCCGGCGTAATGTCGTGCTTCACTCTCGCGTCCATATCCCCTTTATGTTTCTTCAGTGACACCAGCAGTTTAGATACCCCGAGAAAGCGGGGCCTGAAAAACATAGCATGTATGAAAGACCCATGGAGATTGAGGCCAGAGGTACCACCCCGTCATTTAGTCTAGTGTGACCTCCTGCATAGCGCAGACCAATAACAGCACCCAGCACCTGTACGCGAAACTCAAAAAATAAGAGGAAGGTGAAAGTGCCCCCAGGTCACTGCCAATCTGACCTGGGGCAAAATGCCTTCACAGCCCCGACCTGGCATTCGGTTAGACCCTGAACAAGAGCCATCTCAGCACATGGGCCCACCCCGTCAAACAGCTCTGCTCTGTTACATGTTGTTCGTTTAAATGGGCACAGCTAAACTACATGCCTCTTTCGAAAGAGGAATGTAAATGAAGCACATGGAAAGTGCAAACGAAGCGCGGATTTGAATTTCCTGCGCTTCATTTGCATATTTGCATCCGAGCACTTTTTTGAAAAAGGGCTTTTTGAAGGTGAAAGCACAGTCTTAGATAGGCTTCTTTCGGGGGGAAAAACGCATACTCCTGAAAAAATGGGGAGGATGGGTTCTTTCGAAAAAGGAGGTTTTTTTGAAAGAAGCTTGTCGAGACTGCACTTTCACTTTCGAAAAGCCCTTTTTCGAAACAGCGCTCAGAGGCGAATATGCAACTAAAGCGCAGGAAATTCAAATCTGTGCTTCATTTGCACTTTCAATATGCTTCATTTACATTCCTCTTTCAAAAGAGGCACGTAGTCTAGACATAGCCTACGAGAAACATTTCCACCTTGGTCACCGTTTTCCAAGTTCTGGTAGGCCTTTCAGTGAGTCTTCCATAGTGCCATGCAAGCAAAGGAATAAGGACTAAACTCAGGAGTGGCCCGAGGCTGGCTGTGGCAGCTGGCGCCCCAGGCAGAAGGCGTGATCGGTGCCCCCGCCTGCTCGGCCGTCAATGGCCGTGACGTCCGGGCCAGCGGCGCCCTAGGCAACTGCCTAGTTTGCCTAGGCTCATGGGCCACCCCTGACTAAACTGCATTCATTCTAAACGACTTTATGAAGGATGAAAATTTTATCCCAGGCTCTATTCTGAAGGTCTTCCCTCCCCCAGTGTCTGCTAACATGAATAAGACTGACCAGGAACTGGGATCGGAGGAGGTGCAAGTGTAGGCTCTCCAAAGTCTACAAGGGACCCGAAAACCTTCTTTTCAATGGTTGGGAGTGCCGTAAAGTCTCTGATGATGTATGTGACTGTAGGATCTTTGGTAATGATCTGCATCTGTGTTCTGTCTGCGTTCTTTGCTCCTACGCCTGTGGTTTTAACCCCAGTGGATTCAATCAAGGCAGAAGATCTCGTCACATCGTCCTGGGACCTCCCTCCAAGGAGGAGGACTAAATGCTGGGGGACCTTGTCTTCTATCCTGCTTCCTGCAGACTTAATAAAGTGATTCTTGACAACATAGTCTAGCGCAGTCCCCACATTCAGCGTGGTCCCTCCTTTGAGCCGCATGCGGCGTACGGCTTGCACCACCGCCTCTTTGTTCTTGTGGGTTTTTAAAAAGAACTCCGGGAACACGATGTTGCTGAACTGGACCACGCCGACTCTAACTTTGTTGGGCCTGACATCCAGCTGCTGAACAAGTCTGATGATGAAATCCCGGATGTGAGCCAGGCCTTCGGGCCTGACGTTGTCAGAGCTGTCGACGAGGAAGACGATGTCCAGCTCGTCACCCTCCAACTCTGCAGGAGAACACAAACATCCAGGGGAGAGGAAAGTGACTGACATGAAAAACCTTCCCGGGTGGGGGAAAAATGGGCTCGCTGGTCAAGGTAAAACCCAGCTGGCAGGCATAGGATTTGGAGCTGGTTTCTTTTGGAGGGTGGTGCTTTGTGCCGCTTGCAATGTATGACTTTATCAATCAGTTGAAATGGTTACATCCAAACTGATACGCATACACCACCCCAAATCCTAACCTCCTGCACTCTGATGTTTTATTTTTAGGCATTTACTTTCTTAAACGCGCCTAACCTCCCTTGGCCCCAGGTTTATGTTAATTTCAACTACAGAATTCTCCAAAGAGCTTTCAGCAGCTTTTGCCCAGAAAGTCTGAGCCCTTAATAACTCCTTAAAATCTCGGCCGACTCTCCATTCTCCTGACCATGCAAATGAGTTGTCTTTGTTTTTAAAGGGGGAAATCATTTGCTGGCAGGGAAGAAGTGAAAAGGTGTTTGCACATTTAGCAATATCTACATTACCAGGCACACAGAGGCACTAGGCCAAGGGCTGGGGAACCTTGTCTGGGTCGGGGGCTGCTGACCCCCAGAAAAATCAATCGGGGGCTGCACACAAGTGAGAAGCAATGTGAGACGCCCCTGACTGAGAAGGAGAACAACACTCCCCAAATTCCTCTCGCACACCAGAGCATAGAGGGACCCAGGCAAGTAGGTTTTGTTCACTCCAGCCCTGTGGGTGATTGGCGGGGCAGGAGGAGTGGTAACACCAGTGTAGGATCCCTGGTGCTGAGCTTTGGGGCTGGATCCAGGCAAGTGGGGCGGCTTCCTCTGGCCCCCAGGCCTGAGGTCCCCTCCCCCCCACTGCACTAGGCAATCTTACCTGGAGTGACTACGTCTCCCAGGAGCCTTTGTATCTGTTCTGAAGTCAGTGTTCTAATAGGCGTCAGCAGCTTTGTGTCGAGAGCGGGCAGTTCCTGAAAGGTTCTCACTTGGAATATGTACTCGGGACTCAGAGAAATCTTTGCCAGCTCCACAGGATCCACATTCTTTGCAACAGTCAGAGGTGCTATCCCAGCTTGTTTAATTTGGAGGGCAGGCTCATCTATGTCATCTGCAGACTGGCGGGAATAGAGCAATATTAAAAACTGAGGGACCCCTTCCTCTATGCGGCTGCCAGAGGGTCGCGTGAAGATATTCTTCGACACGTACTCCAGGGCGGCTCCGACGTTAACCCGCGGGCCAAATTTGGGCCGTAACCTCCTCACGGCGCTCAGCACTTCTTCTTTGCTGGAGTGAGTGTTGAGGAGAAACTCGGTCTTGACGTCGTCGCTGAACTGGATCACAGCAACCCGGGCGGCATCGAAACCCACGTCCAGGGAGTTCACTACCCGCTCGATCAGACTGCGGATGAGATTGAACTCCGCGGTAGCGTACTGGGAGCCATCAATGAGAAACACAACGTCCTTCTTTTCTTTCTCTGTCAAAAGAGAAAGAGTTCAGATGACACAGATAGACCCAAGACTTCAATTACTAAATGATCTAAAGCGCAAAAGGTTTAACCTCTCCCCTTCCCCCCACCATGTGCAATGATCCTTTTGGGGCCCATCACCAAGCAGCACAGAGCTAAACCAGCTGCCCATTGGGACCCATGTGTGAGATTAGTATGGAAATCTAGGCTGCCATCCTCATACACAACCATGTGTGGATCTATAATGGTTGCTGTCCTAAGAATGAGTCCTATTTCTGAAGGCCAGGAGGGGGATGAGAAGGCAGGGAGTGGGAGAAACCCTAAACCCCTGTTCTCTATTGCACAGGGCATATTGCAAAGTGACCGTCTAGACACCGAGAAAGGGAGTTATTTATTGTAGGATGATGGTCCAGATCCTGCTTTGACTTCATGGACTACGGAGATGTAGCAGTCTGCCTGCATGGATCACGTGGTAGGACTGATGCCTGTAGACGTATTTGAATGACTGACTGTAATTACACAAGTATCAGAGGGGTAGCCGTGTTAGTCTGAATCTGCAAAAGCGGCGAGGAGTCTTGTGGCACCTTATAGACTAACCGAAGTGTTGGAGCATAAGCTTTCGTGGGACAAGACCCACTTCGTCAGATGCATGTCAGATCGACATGCATGTGACGAAGTGGGTCTTTGCCCACGAAAGCTTATGCTCCAACACTTCGGTTAGTCTATAAGGTGCCACAGGACTCCTCGCCGCTTTTGTAATTACACAGACCCTTGCAAACCCAGTGACAACTGGGCAAATAGAGGCTACATTAGCAGGAAGGTTTTGGAGCCTTCATTGTGAATGCCTTGCTTTGCTGTCTCTGCCTTGATTTTGGTCTCTGACCTTCTCCTATGAACATTGCTTTGGAGACACGCCTGCCAAAAACCATCCTCTCACCTGGTCTGGGTGTAGGCGGCTCCACATATGGAGGCAGCCTATCGATTTCTTCCCGGGTGAGCCGAATGATTCGATCTGAGATGCTCTGCTGTACGGTGTCCAGTCGATTGAAGTCAGGGATGGCAACAACAAACTCTGGCATGAAAGAGATGGTCTGCAGCTCCGTGACGTCGGCATTTCCAACTCCAATGCCAAAAGGCACCATGCCACCCGTCTTCAGGGCTGTTGCGGGCCTCCGCACGTCGTCCCTTGATTTGCCAGTTGTCAACAGAATCAACAGCTGAGGGACACCTTCAGCTATCCTGCTGCCGGCGGAGCCGACAAACACATTGTTTGTGGCATAGTCCAGAGCCGTGCCCATATTTAGTGGAGACCCTCCCATAATGGTCAGGTCCCGGATAGCTCTGATCACATCTGCTTTGTCAGAGTAGGTGTTAAGAAGGAACGCTGGTTGTACGATGCTGCTGAATTGTAACACGGCAATACGGGCCCTGTCGGGGCTGACATTCAGGCTCTCCACCACACTTTGCACAAAGGTCTTCAATGCAGGGAAACCACTTCTGGCACCATCTGAGCCATCGATCAGAAACACCACGTCCTTCTTCTCACCTTCGTCAACTATTGTGGGAGGCTCTGAGGGGAAGGGAAGATAAATCAGATTCTCTGTGTAAAATAGACATCCTCTGTATAAATCAATTCTCAGCAAGATGAAAGGCTTGGGATCTTAGGTTTCACACATGCTTAATCCAGTTTCTTTATATTGTTGTTTACCTTGAGCCAAGCAATCAAATGCTCTTGACTAATGGAAAGATGGATGGAAATCCAATAAAAGCCACAAGACCTCATGTGCTAGGTGATGCCTACTTATCTGGGAGGGGCTCTGTACTCTTTACTGGAAGCATCAGCCTTTAGCAAAGGGGAACAAATGGACATAATCAGGGACCATTTTCTTCCAAAGCGATCAAGGTCTCTAGGGAGTGGAACACATTGGCACCAGATGACTACTCCACTTAGCCCTGGTCTACACTAGTGTGGAAGGTTGTCTTCAGATACGCAACTCCGGCTATATTAATTATGGAACTGGAGTCAAACTATCTTAAATCTCTGTCCACGCAATGGGAGGTCGACGTGAGTAAACACTCCAAGTGGCTTCCCTTACTCCTCATGAGAAGTAGGAAAATTGGCAGCGATGGGGGCGCCCTCCCTGGGGAATGTTCCAATCTAGAAATAAGTAATGCTGTGTGGGCACTGGATCAAGTTACAATGGATGAATACACACAAATAGGGGCAAAAGTACATGGGGGCAAAATGAAGCCCAGGCATGAAACAAGTTCAAATTAGCGTGAGACATGAGGGATACCAAAAAAATTCTACAAATACATTAGAAGGAAGAGGAAAACCAAAGACAGGGTAGGACCATTACCCAATGAAGAGGGGAAAATAATAACAGAAAATGTGTACATGGTCGACGCACTTAATGACTTTTTTGTGTCGGGTGGTGGGGATTGGGTATCTACAATAGTGAACGCTGGTGAAAATTAGATAAGTTCAGAAGTTAAATAGGAAAAGAACACGTTAAAGATTACTTAGCCAAGTTGGATGTCTTCAGCTCCCCAGGGCCTGATGAAATGCATCCTAGAATTCTCAAGGGGCTGATTGAGGAAATATCTGACCCATTAGCAATTATCTTTGAAAAGTCATGGAAGACAGGAGAGATTTCAGAAGACTGCAAAAGGACAAACACAGTGCCCATCTATAAAGAGGGAAAGAAAAGCAAACTAGAGAATGACAGACCAGTCAGCTTAATTTCTACATCAGGAAAGATAATGGAGCAAAAAATTAAGGAATCCATTTGCAAATATCTCGAAGATAATAAGGTGATAGGTAACAGCCAACATGGCTTTCTAAAGAACAAGGCTTGTCAAACCAAGCCGATAGCTTTCTTTGATAGGATAATAAGCCTTATGGAGAAGGGAGAAAGCAGTGATTGTGATATACTTAGACGTTAGTAAAGCATTTGATACTGACTTACATGACTTTCTCATTAATAAACTAGGGCAATGCAGCCTAGATGGGGCAATTGTAAGGTGGGCACATAACTGGTTGGATGACTGTTCCCAGAGAGTAGTTGTCAATGGTTCACAGTCATGCTGGAAGGGCATAACAAGTGGGATTCCCCAGGGATCAGTTTTGGGACCAATTCTGTTCAATATCTTCATCAACAATTTAGAATATGGCATAGAGAGTATGATTATTAAGTTTGCAGACAATACCAAGCTGGGAAGGGTTGAAAATGCTTTGGAGGATAGGGACAAAATTCAAAATGATCTGGACAAACTAGAGAAATGATCTGAGGTAAACAGGATGAAGTTCAATAAGGACGAATGAAAAGTATTCCACTTAGGGCGAAACAATCAATTTCATGCACACAAAAGTGAAGAGGGCTTTAAACTATGTTTGACGGGGGCAGATGACCAAAGCCCACAGGCAAGTGAAAAACATCAAGACGTGGGAGATGGGTCAGAAATGGGAGGAAGCATGGGCTATAATAGCAGAGAGAAAGAAGGGAGAAGGCAAAACTGGGGGGGTCAAAATCAAATCAGTATCTTAGATGCCTACATATAAATGCAAGGAGTATGGGGAATAAGAAGGAAGAATCTGAAGTGCTAGTAAATAAACACAACTATGACATCATTGGTATCACAGAGACTTGGTGGGATAACAGACACGACTGGAATATTCATATAGAAGGATACAGTTTGCTCCGGAAGGACAGGCAAGGAAAAAAAAGAGGAGGTGTTGCCTTATATATTAAAAATGTGTACACTTGGACTGAGGGGGAGATGGACATAGAATATAGACTTGTTGCGAGTCTCTAGGTTAGGTTAAAAGAGATAAAAAATAAGGGTGATGTCATGCTAAGGATTTAGTATAGACCACCTAACCCAGGCAGAAGAGTTGGATGAGGTTTGGTTTTTTTTTAAACAACTAACAAAATCATCCCAAGCGCAGGATTTGGTGGTGATGGGGGAATTCATCTATCCAGATCTATGTTGGGAAACTAACACAGAGGGCACAGATTATCCAACAAGTTCTTGGACTGCATTGGAAACAATTTTTTATTTCAGAAGGTTGAGAAAGCTACTGGGGGAAGCTGTTCTAGATTTGATTTTAACAAAAAGGGAGGAACTGGTTGAGAATTTGAAAGTAGAAGGCAGCTTGGGAGAAAGTGACCATGAAATCATAGAGTTCATGATTCTGATGAATGATAGAAGGAAGACCAACAAAATAGAGACAATGGATTTCAGGCAGGCAGATTTTAGTAACTTCAGAGAGCTGGTAGGTACGCAAGACTAGGAAGGAAAAACAACTGAAGAGAGTTGGCAGTTTTTTAAAGGGACATTATTAAGGGCCCAAAAGCAAACTATTCCACTGCTTAGGAAAGATAAAAAGTATGGCAGGAGACTACCTTGGATCAACCAGGAGATCTTACATGACCTAAAAATCAAAAAGGAGTTGTATAAAAAGTGGACACTAGGTCAAATTACAAAGGATGGATATAAGCAAACAACACAGGTGTACAGGGGCAAGATTAGAAAGGCAAAGGCACAAAAAGAGCTAAATCTAGCTAGAGCAGTGGTTCCCAACCTTTTCCAGATGGGAACCCATTTTCACAATTCAGGAAGACTTGGTAACCCAAGGCAATTCAAAAACAGGGAGGGGGAGAAGGGGCAGAGTCACCCGGGGAGACACTTGGCAACCCTTTTGAAATGTAATGGCAACCCATATTTGGGTCCCGACCCATAGGTTGGGAAACTCTGAACTAGAGGCATAAAGGGTGACAAGAAGATGTTCTACAAGTATATTGGGAGCAAGAGAAAGACCAAGGATAGGATAGGTTCATTGCTCAATGAGGAGGGAGAAACAATAACTGGAAAGTTGGATATATAGAGGTGCTTAATGACTACTTTGTTTGGTTTTCATCAAGATGGATGATGATGGGATACCTAACATAGTGAATGCTAGTGGAAATGGGGTAAGTTTAGAAGTTAAAATAAAA
>JANRFK010006693.1:3585961-3602812 GCA_030068395.1 Apalone spinifera
TATAGGGTGGGTGCATAACTGGCTGGATATTCTCAGAGAGTCATTATTAACAGTTCACAATCATGCTGAAAGGGCATAACAAGTGGGATTCCACAGGAGTCTATTTTGGGACCAGTTTGGTTAAATATCTTCATGAATGCTTTAGATATCAGCATACAGAGTACGCTTTTTAAGTTTGCAGATGATACAAAGCTGGGAGGGGTTGCAGCTGCTTTAGGGGATAGGGTCAAAATTCAAAATGATCTGCACAAACTGGAGAAATGATTTGAGGTAAGCAGGATGAAGTTTAATAAGGACAAAAGCAAAGTGCTCCACTTAGGAAGGAACAATCAATTTCACACATACAGAATGGGAAGTGATTGTCTAGGAAGGAGTACTACTGAAGGGGATTTGGGGGGTCATAGTGGACAACAAGTTAAACATGAGTCAACAGTGTGACACTGTTGCAGGAAAAGCAAACATGATCCTGGGATGCATTAACAGGGGTGTTGTGAGTCAGACATGAAGAATCATTCTTCCACTTTACCCTGCGCTGATTAGGCCTCAGTTGGAGTATTGTGTTCAGTTCTGGGTTCCACATTTCAAGAAAGATGTGGACAAGTCGGAAAAAGTCCAGAAAGAGCAACAAAAATGATTAAAGGTCTTGAAAACATGACCTATGAGGGAAGATCAAAAGAATTGGGTTTCTTCAATCTGGAAAAGAGAAGACTGAGAGGGGACATGATAGCAGCTTTCAGCTTCCAGGTACCTAAGTATAGGGAGGAGAAAGAAAGTTATTCTCCTTGGCCTCTGATAGAACAAGAAGTAATGGATTTAAATTGCAGCAAGGGAGGTTTAGGTTGGACATTAGGAAAAAAAATCCTACCTGTCAGGTTGGTTAAACACAGGAATAAATTGCCTAGGGAGATTGTGGAATCTCCATTTTTGGGGATATTTAAGAGTTAGGTAAATATCTGTCGGGGATGATCTAGATGGTGTTTGGTCCTGTCATGAGGGCAGGGGACTGGACTTGATGACTTCTCAAGGTCCCTTCCAGTTCTAGTGTTCTGTGATTCTACAAACAAAAGGAATAGTGGCTTTCCATACCTACTGTCTGAATGTCTATGGTTGTCAATAGGTTCACTAGGTTTGATTCTAAGTCTCCGATTTTAGGAATGGACTCGACATTTAGAATAAACTGTGGACCATAAACGATACTTTGGAGTTCTCTGGGATCAGCAGTCTTGGCTGTAATAATGAAAGTGATAACTCCAATTCTTTTAAGGGCTTCTGCTGCTTGCTCCACATTATCAGTAGATCTCCCAGCAGAAAGCAGAATCAAGAATTGAGGAACGCCTTCTTCAATCCTACTTCCAGCTTTCCGCACAAACAGATTCCTCAGGGCATAATCCAGTGCAGCACCAATATTCAGTTGTTTCCCAGTTTTTAACTTCATTCGTTTCACTTTCTGCAGCATTTCCTGCTTGGACGGGATTTCATCAAAGGTGAATTCCACTAGCACAGTGTCACTGTACTGAGCAACAGCGACTCGGACGGCATCCAGCTTCACGTTGAGATTAGCAATGACTTTGTGCACGAAGTCCCGGACAAGAGGGAACTGGCCCAATAGGTTGGCTGAGCCATCAATCATGAATAAAACATCTTGCTTACGCTCTAGAATAAACAGAGAAAAAGAAAAGGAGATGTTAAAATCTTTTTCTTTTTCGGGTTCACCATGGAAACTTTTCTTTTAAAGAGCTGGGGTTTGATATTTAAAACAATTCAGTGATTAATGAAAAGTATCTAAATGAAAAGGGACACAACCTATTTCACTTTGCTGATCTTTTAATTTCATTGACTTCCCAAAGCAAAGTGGAACTCCAGTTATCTATTTGTCAAATTCTCCTTAATTTTCTCCTTTCCAAACTCAATCATCTTAATTTTTAATAGCTCCTTCTGTATGGAGCCACAATAAAAGAAAACTCTGTGGGAAAATATGTATCTATTTCAGATTAACTTTAAACCTGACACACACATTTTGGAAGAGAATGTTGTAGACTTTCATTAACTTTTAACTATCAGGAATAAATTCTGCCCTCCTTCACATCCGTACTAGCCCACTGATTTCAGGGGGGTTCCCTGGGAAGATTGGGTCTACCCTTTATGTTTGGGCTTTTCTTTTGCTTTGGTTGATCTATGCTGCTCTGCACAATATTAATCTCTCCATTTCATTTTTTTGCGGAGAGCAGTAACCACTCCCTGCATATGAGCTGGTCCGTGCAAACACCTGTCACAGTCATTAATGTATCCCAAGTAATCAGGATGGAGAGAAATAGGCAGGATATTTGGTCTGGAGGTTGGAGACCCATTCTGATCTCTATTTCAGTGCTGATTCCGCAAGGCACTTAAGCAATTGCAGAAGTATAAGGCTACGTCTACACTGCAACGCTATTTCGGAATACCGCAGTATCCCGAAATAGCTATCCCACACCTTCACAGCAAGCCCGTTATTTTGGGCTCACTATACAGGGCTGACATCCCTGTAAATCTCATTCTATGAGGAGCCAGGGATGTTTCAGAATGGCGCTTTATTTGAAATTTGGTGCTGTGTAGACACTGCCAAATGATGAAATAAGCTACTTTGAAATAAGATACTCAAATTGCATCTCTTATTTTGAGTTACGGTGCAGTGTAAACGCACCCCAAGAATATTACTGCTCATGTCAATGAGTAAAATTAAGCTCAAGCTTAATGCTTTGCTCCGTCTGGGCCTTGCAGAAGTACAACACTGTGCAACATTTAAAGGAAACCATCAAAAGAAACAAGACCAACTTAATACAGTCAACATGAAGAAAGGTAGATATTACCTGAAGGGGGAATTGGAACTTCTTCCACATTTCCACTAATATATGTTGTTAAAGGGGTAATTAACTCCTGTGGTAAAGCTGCCAGGGAACTGAAATCATCCATAAAGTAAACCATTGTTGGACTAAATGCCATCTGCTGAAGTTCTGCCTTATCGGCATTCCTAACGCCAACACAAAACGTCAGCACTCCGGCCCGAGCTAATTCATTGGACGCCTGTGTGAATGCATCAGCAGATGGTCCTGCTAGAAGCAGGACCAAGACCTGTGGAACTTGTTCATCTATTCTGCTCCCACCAGTTTCAACGAAGTGATTCGTAAGGACAAAGTCTAGTGCAGCGCCCGTATTCAGAACGGACCCCCCTCTAGGGAACAGCTGCCTCAAGCGAGCAATGATATCGGCCTTGCTTGGGAAGGAATTCAAAGAGAATTCGGTTGTAGGAGTGTCACTAAACTGCACTAGGCCAACGCGTACATTGTCATATCCAACATCGAGGCCATTAACTAGGTTCACAACAAAGTCCCGCACAAATGGGAAGTTGGCATTTCCAACGTTGAGTGATCCATCCAAAAGAAAGATGATATCCCTTTTGCCTTGCACTGCAGTGGAGCACAGAAAATAACGTGAGACATCATAGAAAACACACCAGTATTTGTCATGTGTGCATACAGTATGCACCGCACACACATGTATACCTTGTTAGAGACAAGAGGGAAGAGAGGGAGAGAGAAAAAGAAACGAAAAGAGAGTTTCCAAGAAAGTAACAGCAAGAGCATTGAGTGAAGCTATTGGCTGTTTTGGCTTGGACTGCAGAGAATATTTGAATGGCTAATATTTAGAAATTTAGAGCCCAGTCAAAAATATACAAGAAAATGCATATGATGACTAATGTCAACCAAAATGGTTGCCTACCCTGTAGTTACCTCAGTTGGTGTAAACTGATTTAATTGGCTTCAGCAGCGAAACACTCATTTACACCAGCTAAGAATCTGATTCCTTGCAGTTAGCCTCCATTTACATACTGCTGGGAGTGAGAGAATATTTCATTAAAACTTTGAGCCTCCTATAACACCTGACAGAAAATGTTAGCTCGGTGGCAGGTAAAATGTGCTGTGATCCAAATCCGGGCCAAATACAACGAAACCAGCACCAGAGACAGTCCTTATTGGACACACTCCCCATCCAAGCGACTGCCCCGGAGTCAGATCCTGCCCTCCTTGCTTAGGTCTTGCTTTCGTATTGATGTTGTGCAGCAGCTGGCCTAGCCATGGTCCCCTTTGTCACAGCGGAAGGTGGCTTCAGAGCCACAAAGCCAGCTGAGTCGCACTAGATGATTCTCCCTACACCAGAATTGGGGCCTTTTGGGTCTGGAGGTGAGCAGTGAACCGCAGGATCTGGGCCAAATTGTCCCAGCTTCAAAGGCCTAGAAGACACCGCTAAGTCTCATTGGCAAGCTTAGGGTAAAATACTAAAATACTGGTCCTATTGAAGTCAATAGCAAAGCTCCCATTGACTTCCCTAGGGCTGGATTTCACTCTTGGAATCTCCCTTTTCCAGTTCCCACGTCTACTCCTTAAAGATTGTGTGTTATCGGACCTGAAATTCTGAACGTTCCCGTGTGCTGAAAAGCTGCTCTTGCTTCCACATTGAATCTGGGCTTCTAGCTGGGATCAGTTCAGGGGGATCCTGCTTTCAGGGAGTCAACTTTTCTCTTCTGGGTTGATTTTAACCAATCGGTCTGGTGTTTGAAGCTGCTGCGGGGCTTGAAATGTTAGGGGAAGTCTCTGGAAGATGGATTAGATGGGCTGGAGCCATAGGCCTATATCTGAAATATGGCTGGAGCCATGGCCTATGTCTGCATATGTACGTAACACATGTATCACTTGCCTACGCAATGTATGGCGGGCCTCTCCAGTTGATCATATGGATACCAACTCCACATACATATATAGGCACGTATTTATGTACGCTACTCTAGTCTGAAGGTCCCTTAGTCAAGGGTGATGTTTCACATCTTTAAACTTGAACATAGGAGAGATCTATCCATTATCTCTATCTATCCATTTCTCTATAGGGCCCTAGTAATGGGGCATTAAAAATCAAACGAGGAAAATTGGTCCCTTTGGAATGGAATGATATCTGCCAAACCATCTATATTGAAGCGGCGAGGAGTCCTGTGGCACCTTATAGACTAACCGAAGTGTTGGAGCATAAGCTTTCGTGGGCAAAGACCCACTTCATCAGATGACATGCATCAGATGACATGCATCTGACGAAGTGGGTCTTTGCCCACGAAAGCTTATGCTCCAACACTTCGGTTAATCTATAAGGTGCCACAGGACTCCTCGCCACTTTTGGGGATTCAGACTAATACGGCTACCCCTCTGATACTTGACTTCTATATCGAGTTGCTCTTTTCTGTTCTAATCTGTGGTCGCCATTTAAGGCCTCTATGTGAGCTAACGTCCTCAGATAATCTATTGGAGTGCCATTTACAGCAATGCTATCTGTAATGGGTTGTGAGAAGGAAACATTTACTTGCCTACAATGTTTCTTTATGACTGTGGGTATGATAGAGTCAGAGTGACCAAGAGAGAAGCTACATTTAGAAGTTGTAAAGAACAAAAAGTTTAAGGACATTTTTACTCAGTATTCAGAAATAAAAATGTCAGGTTTGACATGTAGCCATGCGAAACCGTATTAGCAGGAAACACATTTTGTAAAAGCTTGTTAAATGATAGATTCTTTTCCCGTGATATTCATCTTAATTAAGGACCAATGCAAACAAATTGGATTTTTAAAATTTCATCTCTCCGTGTGGAGCAGTCATTGTGTTTTGAACGGATTCCTAAAACCATACAATTTCTCTGCACTCTTGCATTATCATCTTAGTATCTCTGAGAAACTAGCTAGAGCAACAGTCCTGATCCAGTGCCACATAAGTCAATGGAAATCTCTCTAGTGACTTTCATGGGAACTGCAGGAGGTCTTACTTGTCAAATGTTTTCATGACATGGAACTGAAATGTGGGTTTAGAACATGGCCCTTTGCATTTTATTACAAGAATCAAATCTCAAACGTCTCCATTGGCGAAAAATCCTGAGGAGAACTGTAATACAAAATCTTTAGGCAGATAAACCATATGTTGAAATACATGGGAATTGGTTCAGATGACATTTCTCAGGTTACTGAACAAGAGTCTAATTCAGACCCTACTGATGTCAGTGGAAAGAAACAACTTATTTCAATTGACTTTGGATCACACTCTAAATGGACCCAATCAGTTCTATACTAGCTTTTTGCTCTGCTTAAATTCAGAGATGGGTGAATAATGAGATTATTTTCTGCAAATTTGAATTTCAAATGTGACTTTGAAAGTGAATTAGAAGCCAGCAATGTTCTCCTGAGCTTTTTCAAGTTCACTTTCTCTGAACGTATACACGGGCATGCTTTATTATCACCCATTGGCCGCAAATTTCAAATTGTATATTTGGTTGTATGATTCAAAATTTGCTTTGTGGTGGTTAGTTACACAAATCATCTAATCAGAGATCAGAAACAATATCGTGTGTCTTCAGCGACTAACACAAATAGCACACATTTTGCAGTTTAGACTCTACATCAACAAATACAGGGAGGGGCGTGGGCCGGGTTTACAAAGACATTAATGAAAAAACCCAAGTAGCGAAATGCATGAAAGAACTGAACAATCAGTTCATGAACATTTTGCAAATAGAAAAGAGGCAAAATTTAATTGACCTAAATAACCATTATGGACGATTCACTCATCTCTACTGGGTATACAATAAGAACTGCGAACTATTTCAGTGCATCTCCTTTGATAAACATGAATGGTTACCTGATGGTATTTCTTGAATAACTACTCCAGAGAATGTTTTGATAGGAGTCAGCACTTCAGGGAGAATGCCTTGCAGAAGCGGGGTTCGGAAGTCGGTTACAGTGAAAGCATATCTTGCTTCATGGGCAATGTCTTGTAGTTCCCCCTGATCGGCATTCCTGGCCCCGATGGTGAGAGTCACAATTCCATTCCTTTTCATCTCTGCTGCTACCTGGGCAGCGTCATCTGTGGACCTTCCACCAGTAATGAGCACCAGCATGGGCAGAACGCCTTCATCGCTCCTGTACCCAGCAGAACTGGTGAAGAAGTTTCTCCTAACATAGTCCAACGCCGAGCCAGTATTGAGGGCCGTACCCCCCATTAACTTCATCTTCCTCACGGCACTGATGATATCTTTTTTATTTTGACTGGCACGGAAATTGAACTCTGACTTTACCGTATCTGCATATTGTGCCGCAGCTACTTGGATAAGATTTGGTCCAATTTCCAGCCTTTGGATGATTTTGGCAATGAAATCACGGATGGCATTAAACTGGGCAGTTCCCAGTGCAGCTGTACCATCTACCAGGAAGACTATGTCCTTCTTGTTCACATCAACAACTGCAAGTAACAATATAAACAGATATTGTCAGTGGAAGTGCTCAATCATCCGTGCTTATCAATGCAACATCAACAACTGAATAGGATGTCTAGCTTGTTTTACTGTTGTTTCACATGCCTCTTATGGGTACTTTGATTTTATGTCCTGACCTTCACTTTCTTCCTTTTCAAAGGGCTTCCTTTTGGAACATTTTCTCATGTGGGGTTACACTGAATTCTGCTAGCGTATGATTTATTATGGCAATGTCTCTTTCTAAATCGTGGAAAAATTTAGAAAATGTCAAAGGCTGATCATAATAAAATTGAAAAATCCATAGGGTATTCTAGCAGAGAACACAAATGAAACATCTGCATATTTTTTCAATAGGATACAACACCAGTTGACATTAGCTTAAGTGAAAACATGCTAATTGACCTCATGTGGGGCTCCACTCCCATGGGTCTCAAAATAGTTATGCTCGGAAAAGTTATTAAGTAAAGAAGAGTTCCCACTTATTCCACATACCTGTGTGTGTCTTCGTGTCCTATCTGATCCTTAGCTAAGAAAGGCAAATTATTACTGTTCTTCACTCAACACAGCGAGTGTGGAAGAGTGAGCAGGAGTTTATTCTGGCTCACACACAGCATCAACAACATCGGTGACTAAACTTTAATTGCCAAATCTTTCTAGGCGTGTTGATGTAAGAAGTAGAATGAACACACCTGGATTTTCAAATCCCTATTTGAGTCAGAAGGTTTGGTGATTAGGAAAAAAAAAGTCAGTTGTGCTTTATTGGACTCAAAATGCCGTTATATTCAACACAGAAAATGTAGGCACTGTGATAAGTAAATATGGACATGGTTAACAGGCATAATGATAAAATATGATGGTATGTAGACACTATCAGAAAGAAGTATTAAATGCATCTTTTGTGCATGTTAATATTGTACAACCTCCATTTAACTTTCGACCACATGACCACATAAGCTGTAATAAGAGAAACAACACATTTCTTTATTTCCCACATTCAGAATTAACTGACATTTCTTTTTACAAATGCTTGACTTCTCTGGATGACCATGGAAAGCAATTACACAGGGATGCTGGGGAAAGGGGATTTTTTTTCCAGGTTTATTTGTTTGTTTTTTAATCACAATGGCCAAGGTACTCACAAGTGACTAGTGATTTTGCAGGCCTGAATTTCAGGTGCCCAACTTTGGAGAGCTGGATTTTCCCCCAAAAAAGGGCTGGAAGCCAGACCCTGCTACAGGATCTCAAGCTGAGCACCCAAAAACAGGGCTTCAAAACCACAAGTCACTTTTGAAAACGTTGCCCAGCTTGTCTTGTATATTTTAGGCTAACTGATAAAGAAGAGGAATAGAAAAGAACACTATTAAAACACTATCTGTGAGGCGCCTGGCTGGTGAAAAGCAGCGTGCGACCGCACAATATTCTTAGGAGTCTGATGTTCGACTGGAGCAAAATCCTTAATCGGGGCCATCGCTGCGGTGAGACTCCATGCCGGAGCAGGCAGCCCAGAAAGCAGTGGAGTTGAGGCATTGGCGGGCAGGCTGCGAAAGGACTGTTGCCGGGATTCCATACTCCACGTGTACAATACAGCAAAAGTTGCAGGGGATCTGAATGTGGTAGCATGAACCAGTGGTTTCAGACTATCTTGTACTTGTAGTCCAAGGCTAAATGGTGGGAGAACAGACATAATAGCTTCTACTAGAGTTCGTGGGCAGTAGTAGCAACTCCTCAATGCCATTAGTGTATGGGAGGAAGTAGCAGCCCTATAGCCCACCAGTGATCCCCTGCCTGTCTATCCTGGCTTGGAATAAAAGACTAGACTACGTCTACACTGGCAGCTTCTCGTACAAGAACAGCTGTTCTTGTGCAAAAACTTGCCGGGTGTCTACACTGCAAGCGGGTTCTTGCGCAAGTAAATTTACAGTACAGCGTCGGAAAACAGGGCTTCTTCCGGAAGAGTTATTCCTCTCCCCAAGAGGAATAAGCCCTCTTGTGCAAGAGCTCTTCCACAAGAGGCCAGTGTAGACAGGCAACGTGAATTTCTTGCGCAAGAAGCCCCTATGGTTAAAATGGCCATCAGAGCTTTCTTGCACAAGAGAGCGTCCACACTGCCATGGGTGCTCTTGCGCAAAAGCAAGGGGTGGGGGATGGGGCAGCTCTGCTACCCAGAAGGGGTGGGGCCTCAGTTGGAAGGGGCGGGGCCTCAATGGAAGGCGGGGCCTCTGGTGGAAGGGGCGTGGCTGAGGGCAATCAGCCCTTAGCGCCATGTAATAGCTGCAGTGGTGGCCAGGAATTCTGAGGCCCTATGAATCTCCAGGCTCTGGAGCAATTGCCCCCTTTCCCTCCCCGCCTCTGTCGGTGAGCCTGCTCCCCTTGATTTCAATGGGTGTTGCATCTGGCCACTCGCACCTGACTCAGAAAAATGCTGAGCACTCCATAATGGGGGGCTCCCTCAATGAGCATTAATTTCATTGGGAGTTAGGGTCCTAGCTATCTGTGAGGATCTGGGGTTCAGGGTTTCGTGGGGGTGCTTGGCACCTTGTACAAATGAGTGCTTACAGTTTGTGCTGATCTGTATAATATACAATCAGTATATTGGGGGAAAATTTCACCTGCACAAATGGGAATTAGGCACCCAACACCTATTGAACATTGGTGCCTGAATGCCATAGGCACATTTGACAATTCTAGCCCTTCTCTTTCTCCAAATAGATATAAACCCACACATATATTCTACTTTTGTATAATGTTTCCGATGATATTGTTGTGATACCTTCTTCAGATGAGTTGTGCTGTAAATAGAAAATATACAATAGCAGTGGAACAAACTCCAACTCCCATGGCACTGTGAGAACTGACGTGCAATCTTAGCTGTCTTTGAGGAGAATGTTTTAACAAAATCTTTCCAATATAAATATCAAGGAGCTGGAAAAAAAAGTTCTAAACTTTGATCCCATAGCTGCAAGCCATCCTCGCACTGATCAGCTGTGAACTGGATCCTTGAGGCCTTGCATTAATGGGATTTAGGGTGGATATTTTTACTGAACAAGAACAAACTGACCCAATTAAATTTGGAAAACAGGCCAGATGGTTAGATACACAACTACCATCAGAGAGAATTGCATGCATGCATCAACAGACAAACATGTAGTATGATAATGTACTGGGCCAAATTCTGCTCCGGGTTGAACTCTGGCAACTCCAGTGGAATACTAGATTTCAGAATGTGTAGAGGATTGAAATCTTGTGGAATGAAGTTTACATATGCCTACGCAGTGGGTGAAGCAGACAAAATGTCCCATAATCCATACTGGCCTTTGGAATCAGAAAGGATTGCTCATGTATACCACTAAGGGCACATCTACACAGCAGGGCTAAAGTTGGAATAAGCTACACAACTTCAGCCACGTCAATTGCGTAGCTTAAGTTGAAATAGTTTATTTCTGCTTTTGGCGCTGTCTCCACAGTAGGAAGTCCGAGAGAAAGCACTCTTCCTCCAACTTCCCTTACTCCTCGTAAAATGAGGATTACAGGAGTCGGATTAAGAAGTCCTCCAGCTCGACCTTATTTTGACAGTATGTCGAAATAACGGCTTGTAGTGTAGATGCAGACTTTGTTATTTTGGAATAACATCAGCTATTCCGAAAGAATACTGCTGTTTAGACCTGCCCAAAGGTAATGACATGTGCAAATGGATATTTTAATGTACCCAGAGAGAAGTGTTGACTGAATGGACATTTTGGAAGGCTCGCTCATTACAGAAGCCTTTGAAAATATGGCAGCTCATGTCTTTTATGGAAATCATTAATTACTTGAATTTATCTTAATTAAAGCAATTATGAAATGACAGTACCTAAGGATTCTAATTATCTGCATGTTCCATAAAATTCATGTGTTAAACATTAACTCCAGCACAGGTATTTAATTTCAGGGACATGTTACCAGATATATTCATGCATTAGGTTGCAATAACCCAGTTAATGCTGGCAAACAATAAAGAGCTTTACATCTTCATTGTCATTAAACTGAGAAGTGACACTTCAGTGTTTTGTTTTCACTGCCTCCGAAACCAACTCAGCGACAGCATTTAAGGATAAATTATGATAATAGGATAGGGATTTCTTCTCAAAATAACTGAGGGCTGCTTTAAAAAAATAAGGTCAATGTAATGGTACCATCTAATCTAGCTTTATCTAGGAAAGTTGAAACTCCATCCCTAGAGGTTTTTAAGTCATGGCTTGACAAAGCCCTGGATGGGTTGATGTAGGTGAGGTTGGTCCTGCTTTGGGCAGAGGGTTGACTCGATGCCCTCCTGAGTTCTCTTCCAGCCCTAGGATTCTATGATTCTATGAGCCTTCTTCCTCATCCCTGTACAGATGGTCTGTACCACGTCTGTGTGCCACTTAACTCCTCAAAATAAAGGACTTAAGTAACGCCTCAAACTTGGACTAGCCCTTTGCATAGGAATGAATTTCACTGTCAATGCAGAATTCTGATATACTAGGGCAAGTTGACGTTTTGCATTGGAAAATTATGCCTACGACTAAATGAAAGTGATTGCAGATAATTTCCTCTTCCCCTTAACATTATTCAGTTTCTTGCCAGAAAATCAAAAAACGTGGGGAAAAAAAACCACGAGAGAAGAAAGGAAAAACTCAAGTCTCTGCTCAGTTGTCAGTTGCTGAAAAAGAAACAAAGTAGGGGGAGGGGCTATTTTCTTTGGTTTTGATGAAAAATCAACATTTTCCAGAAGGGGAAAAAAATTCTTTCCCCATAGAAGTAGTACAAAGCCTAGAGCGGGATAGGAAATCTGCCCACGGGGGACACCCCTACTAGTTACTTTTTAGCTAATGACTAAGAAGAATCAAACTCTCTGCAGTCATATCATTGTCTATTCCCCGTCTGAATTTTACATCTGTTAGCTTCCCTGACCAAAGGTCCCACTTAAGCCTTTTCTTGAAACTTTACAGCAACATATGATGTCAGTTTGCCTGACACACGCATTCTTCAGAGCCTGACACATTATTTGTCTTCAGAGGAGTTCACATCTGGTTGTTTTATACCCTGCTGACTTAGTTTAAAACTCCTCTTGTGGGAGTACCAGGTCAAATTGTTGCCTGCTGGGGTAATGCGTTTCCTCCAATTAGCCCCGTGTCTTCTCCATTCTAGACCATCCCAGAGAGGTGTTTTCAGCATGCAAGAGGCCATTCATTCAATGAAATAGAACATTCTCTAAATGCATACATACCTTCTGTTACAAGGGTTGGGGGATTTAACAAAATGAGTCTTTGGGCCACTCCAACAATGTTTGGCAGTAAGAGTTCTTGAAGATCAGCAAGGTTACGGATATCCAGGGCAGTAAAGGCGAAGCTTCCGTCAGTAGCAATTTGCTGAAGTTCTGCATTGTCAGCCTTCAGGACCCCAATGCTAAATGAAAATATACTAGCTTGCTTCACCGCTACCACCGCCTCTCTGATATCATCACTAGACTCTCCACCACTTATCAGCACTAAGACCTGAGGCACACCTTCCTCTACTCTGCTTCCTCCTGCCCGGGTGAAGTGGTTCTCCAGCACAGATTCGAGTGCTGCACCAATGTTAGCTTCCTCGCCACCCAGGAAACTAAGTGCCTTCACGGCATTCAACACATCAGCTTTGGTGGAGTAGCGGTTCAAAGAGAACTCAGTTCTGGGTTGATCGCTATATTGCACCACCCCAATGCGAATCTGCTGAGTTCCAACAGAGAGTCTCTCAATGAAATTTACAAGGAAATCGCGTATGGCTGGGAAATGGACACGTCCGATGTTGTTTGATCCGTCAATAAGGAAAATAATGTCAGCAGATTCTTGCGCTTTAAAAAAAGAAATGCAAAAGGTGAAAGCATTAAAACAAGTGATCACATGCAGTTGTACAGTGTTCAGACATGTTTCTTTGGAAACCAGTAAGAAACACGAAAATGGGCAAACAAAACAAGACGTTTATTGGGGACAGTGAAATTTGCCTCTTCGTTCTGCATTCTGATTGAATATGAGTTAACAGACCAAGTATCTGTTTCATGAGACAATACAATATTTGGAAAGGCTCTAAATTCATTTTTACAGTTAATTACCAGGACAATACGGGGTGGGGGGATCTCTAGAGCAGAGAATTTTGTGAAATCTAGATAATTTCCATGGAAGCGATTTGTCTAAATATTTATAGAAGTTAAGAGACCCAAAAGAACTAAACAGATTTATGCATAAACACACATTTGCACAGTCAGTGGAAATAATTTGTAATCACAGTTAACTTCAGGATAGGTTATCTCATTCCATTTTTTTCCAAACCAATTGGCAATAGGACTTTCAATAGAAAATGTAACTGCTGTGCTGGACAAATATATTCCCAGCTGGTATACTTTTTTATATAAAAAATGTTTCAGCCTCTCTTTGGAATAGTCCTGTTTTGTATGTTTAAAATGTTGGCTGAATACATTGATTGGTTGTTTTTTCACACGGAGTAGCTGTTATCTACATGTGTTTGTAGTAACGCAATCAAACGATCTGTTTGACTGGTTCAGTTTAGAGCTTTATTCTCAGTTGTTCAATCCATGCACAATATGAGTTGGACGTGTGTATCATGACAAGGGCAATAACTATGTAGATGAAGACCACAAATGAAGGTGCTTGTATCTGTGCGTCTGTGCAAACACAGAACCTGCACTGATGACCATGGTTAAGTAGCTGGTTTTGTCTTTTTGCCTGACCACCGGATATTCAATCAAATAATGCAGAATCATGTTAAAACAGGCAGATGAAACCAGTCATGACATAATTATCCAACCACACTTATAAACACACCCGGATGACCACAAACACCTAAGGTGTACATTATGTTGGATAGAATTAAGAATTCAAAAAAGAGGTAAGACCTCTTTCTGGCCAGGACTTACCATAATAGACTAAGAATTTCCTAACCAGTCTGTTCTTCCTCCTTATGCTCATCGATTAAATGAATCAAGGGCAGAATATAACCTCTATGTGACATTCAATTCAGCAATCTTGAAGTCATTAATAAATAACCGGCAAATAGATATTGGAAATCTTCTCTGACTCTGAGCTTTAAAACACCTATTGCGAAATCCTGGTCCTATTGAAGTCAGTGGCAAAACTCCCATTCACTTGGATGAAAGGCAGCATTCCACCCTTGGTATTTGCCAGGAACCACTTTTATCATGAGGCAGTTATGTGATTAATCTGGTACAGTAGAAGACTCCAGTCCGGTACCTATCCTATGAGATAGTTGAGTCCCCACAAATAATGCCATTTAAAGAATTGTGGTTAACATCTACTCAGGGGCTCAGAGCTTTAGTTAAAATGTATGAAAGTCCTTCACTTTTAATTGAATGGATCATTTCAGACTGCGGGGTACTCGGCCCACATAACAATGAAAAAAGCAGAGGAAACGTCTAGAACAACACAGGGCTTTGTTCGTATCTGTTTCATGTGTCCCGGCTCTCTTTTTAATGGTGACATTTAATTTATTGACCGTAATTTTGATTGTGATCACCATCATAGTATGGGTAGGTCCCGTATAGGAGGAAACAGGAATACAATGTAAGCAAATGTTGGATAATTTGTCATCACTGTAAAAACCTTGTACTTCCGTACACACTGATGGAACAAGCCAGTGATGGAGGATAAATGAAAGCATGCTTGTTACACTATTAAGCAAAGAGCGTCAGATTAGATAGACAGCTAAGATTTAATGTAGGCATCAGGGCAAATTCAAGGCTCTTTCCTATTTACGCAAGTCAGCTCTGTGATGGTGGAAGTTTGACAGCTTTGTGTGCTACCTGGTTTCCCAAGATAAAATGAATGAAAGTCAATTATGAATGAATGGCACCTTACAGTCATCTCAGATGCTCACCTTGGACTCTGTCTAGTAGAGCTCACAATATCATCCAGCACTGATGATCAGCTGCACTATTATTTTTATTATAATGTATATGTCAGTTGTGTCAATCAGATAGGGACAAAATGCAGTTCAAGTACTAAGATAATGTTTGATTTTATTTGTAGAAAGATAAGCCTCGCCCAAAATTATTCTTGAAGGGTGGTAACCTTAGCAATACTCCTTCACAGAAATAAACCTGGATTTTGGACTTAAAAATATTTTCTTCTTTAAAAATATCTGAGAGCCAATAGGGAATTCCAAACATTAGTCTGGGTACCTGTCAAGGTGTTTCATATATGGGCTCAATCTTCCACACATTAAGGCAATAGCAAAATGCAAATTGGTTTTGATAGGAAATGGATCAGGGCCCTTAGTGGCAAAAATACTGGGCTCTCCATGGAGTGAAATCAGAGCATTTGGTACCACAATTAGTTTATATATCAGGGAAAAAAATCCACTCTTAAAACAAAGAACGCTCAGGTCACTGGTGGATAAAAGGTTTGATTTCCCCCTGGGTTGCAAATGACCTGACTGTTTGCCCCATCAGGTACTTAGCAAAACAATAGTCTGTGCTCACGCATTTTTATGCAAAGTATCATGCAATGATGGATGGCAACTGGTGGGATTGAAATGAGAGGTTAATTAGACAAGACAAAATGAGAGGATTAATGTTATATCTTGTATCCCGCTGTTGTCTCACGTTATTCCCCAAATGCTGCTGAGGTTTAGATGGAGTCTCCAGAATAAAAACAAAGGTTTGATCCCTCGACCTTTAGTATGTGGAATCTACAGTCCTTTTCCAACTTGGTAATTGCACAAAGGGGCAAAATTGTCTTATTCATGGGGCCCGGTTCTGCCCTCGCTTGCATCCAGGGCAGCACCTTGGAAGTCAGGGGGGTCCAAGGTGACTTCCTTCTTTTTACAAGAAGTCCTACTGCTCTAGTGCCTACAACAGCATGGCTTTAACTTGCCCGCTTTCTTTCATTGGACAGAGCAGAGACGAAAAGCCACCACTAATCTAGAGAGGGGATAGGAAGTGGACATTTCTGGAGCTACAGCTATTACCAAGAAAGGAGCCAACAGGGGGAAGGAGCCGTTCTTGCTGCATCTGCTCCCAGTGAGGAGCAAGAAGAACAGCCAGAGGTTTTTGAAGCTGCATCATCCTGAGGGCTTGGCTTCACTTACCCCGAGATCGACACTCTAGAGAGTGATCTCCCAGAGTTTGATTTAGCAGGTCTAGTAAGGACCAGCTAAATTGACCATTGATGACACCCCCATCAACCTCAGTACTCCACCAGGTTGTGAGGAGTGAGAGAAGTCGACAGGAAAGTTTCTCCCATCAATCTCCCACTATGGGGATGCTGCCAAAATTTGACAAGAGGTAAATTGACTCCAGCTATGCTAGTCTCATAACTGGAGTTGCATATCTTAGATCTTATAGACTAACAGATGTATTGGAGCATAAGCTTTTGTGGGCAAAGACCCAGCATCTGACGAAGTGGGTTTTTGCCCATGAAAACTTATGCTCCAATACATCTGTTAGTCTATGTGGGTATGTCTACACTAGCCCCCTAGTTCCAACTAGGGAGGCTAATGTAGGCAT
>JANRFK010006693.1:3611555-3623365 GCA_030068395.1 Apalone spinifera
GCGCAAAAGCGGCTGATTTTCCACAAAAACTGGCCAGTCTAGACACAGCCAAAGTGAAGCAACCTTTTTCCAGCTAATAGGAAAAGACCCATCCAAACCATTTTGGTTTTCTCTTTTAATATTAAACAGTTGTAAGTCATTTTCCTAAATTGCTTACAGGTTCTGAAATTCAGCATACCAGCAAAACAAATATTTGTAAGACGTCCTTTGATAGGAAGGAAACACTTTTTAGCATGTTTAGGTTGCATACTCTAGAAAGGAAAAAAAAATTGTATCGTGTTACAAGATCTAAAAGAATCTCAAACACTAGTGCATTCCATGTGCGGTTAAGACCAAATAATTAACTATCCATGATGCTTTCTCCTGCCCGGACATTAGTGAAAATAACAAAGTAAAGGCAGCTGCAACTTATCATTAGCACTGACATGTTGTATTTATAGAGCACTGCTGTTATTACTCCTAGAAACTCCAACCATCCATTATTCTACACTGTTCACTGTTCATATACACAGAGCCAGTGCTTGTTCCAAAGTGCGTGCAGTCCAAATAGACAAGACAATAGATGGGAGTAAATAAAGCATCAGCCTGTCTATCTAATATATATCAGAGACAACAAAATATAAATTATAAAGCCCTTATTACCATAGCCTCAGAGGGCCTCACAGTCTTTAATGTACGTAACCTCACAGTAGGTAGGGTTGAGAGTCAGCATTGTAAAACAGATTGAGCTGGTACGCAGCAGACTGGGTTCTCACCCCAGCTCTGTCAAGGCACTGCTCCCTGCCTCAGTTTCCCCATCTTTAAAATGGGAGTTAATAGCACTATTAACTCCCATTTGTAAGTGCAACGAGTTCTACTGATGAAATGGTCCATGTCAGCGCAAGAGGTGATTATTATGCAAGCAGGGAATTGCAGCACACTGAAACTAAAGATCGGATTTGCAAAACTGCCTCAGCAGTTTGAGGCCCTTAGTCCCAGTCATTTTCATCCAAATCTCCAGGTGGCCTTGAAAATCTCAACCAAGCAACTTGCCTAACTCACCCCCACAGGACTGTGATCAATCAAGGCAGCAAAGCGCCAAAGACCAACTACAGGGATTTAATCACAAGATCGTCTTCCCTCTGACTCAGGTTTCCCTTGCGGATCTCAAAGAGCTTTCAAAAACCTTCATTTCCCTTAAAAAAACAATGGGTTGTCCTGTAGCACCTTTATATATATATATATAGTATCAAGAGCTTTTGTGGGTAAAACCCACTTCCTCAGATGTGTGGAGAAAAAAGGAGGAACCGCCACATTTATAATAGAAAAACAAGGGAGCAAGGAGAACAAAATACCTGTCAGTTGCAATGCCGGTGCTAATAAGGCTAATTGAGTGAGCTGCAAGTGCCCCATACTTAGCTTTTGATGTCATTTGGGTGTTGAATATAACGGCCCCATCCAGTTCATGTCTTTGTTCAGGCCATGAGAGAGAGTGTCAAATTCGTATCTCAGAACTGTCCTCCTCAAGCTTTTCTCTGTGGGCAGGAGGGCTAGAAACTTAGTGAAATGGCCGCCGAGAACCTCACGTAATAACGTGACTCCAAGAGCCGGGACAGTAGGTAAAACACCGTCCCGCACAAGAAAAGCTGGCATGGCGATCACAAGCGAGTCACCACCATGGTGGTGGTAAAGGTGAAGCAGCTGCATGGATTAGGCAGGAAGTCGGCGGAGCTCAGAGAAGGCAGCTTCCTGCCAAGTTACAATCCCTCCTGGGAGGGAAGCAAAGGCTGCTGCAAAGGTAATGCATGAAGCTCCATGGGACCTGATGCAGGCTTGATATTTAAAATGAAGGGCAGAGACTTTACAGATTTGCACTCCTGGAATTGGGAACCAAAGGCCCAGACCTTCAAAGGCAGTTCGATGCCTAACTCCCAGTGGGACGTCGGCCCTTTGAGGGTCTGGCTCCGTATCTAGGGGTCTAGCTTTAAGTGGGCTGATTTTGCATGGGGATCACACTGCTCTGGGGTGGTGTACAAGTAAAAGTATCATTTCATCCCGGGCTTGTTGTGGTACTTGGCTCGGTTGTTGAAATGGCTGCGCTCCCGAGAGACATCAAAGTATGTTTTGGTGTAGGCAGCACCTCCTAGTTTGAGGGACACCTACGAAGCTAATTTATAGTGAGGATTGATTTCTCTAATGTGATGATTGATTTCTCCAGCTGTTGCCCAAGGGCCTGGTTCACCACTGTGTTACTCCAGTTAATGATTTATTAGGGTACTGTACAAACACTGACTCAGTCAACAAAACCTGCCCCAAAGAGCTTTCCACCAATAGCCTCTCCCAGAGCCGATGGTGCAAGGAGTAGATTACCATGCCCCCGCAAAGCCGTACGGTAATTAACAGGACAGCCCAGACATGCAGGTTCCTTGGTGCAGAGCTACCAGAAGGCTGTGGGGCTAAGTTTAGACAAGGCAGGCAAGGAAAAGGAATTAACAGGAGCTGCCATGTAAGGAGGGATGGGTGGAGGAAGGCCATAAGACTTAGCAAATGGGGCCAAACAGACACAACAGAAGCTATGCTCATGAGCACTATATATATCCCCAGCACATGAGGAGACAGGTGCAAAATGAAACTGTCCTACCAGTAAGAGAACGGGCAGAGTTAAGGGTGTTGGAAACCTTCACTCTGCCCTTTGAAAGGGCCCGTACTGCCTCAAGAGCAGGGTAGGAACCAAACAAAGACCAACTGCTCTCCCCTAGCTGCACAGGGAAAGTAAGCTGCACTCATTCCCCACCCCTTCTCGCCCACTTCCAGCCCAGCTGCACAGGAAGAGAAGGGGCAGAAACTCCCTAGTGTCTATTCTCTGCATTATGTTGTAACCTGTGATGATGCATGTAGCCAATGCAGGGAAATCCTTTACTGCTCTGTGTGGTCATGTAGCTCCACTTGTGATTAAACCCTACCAGAAATCATAGACTCCTAGAACACTAGAACTGGAAGGGACCTCGAGAGGTCATCGAGTCCAGTCCCCTGCCCTCCTGGCAGGACCAAGCACCATCTAGACCATTCCTGACAGATGTCTGTCTAACCTGCTCTTAAATATCTCCAGTGATGGAGATTCCACAGCCTCCCTCGGCAATTTATTCCAGTGTTTAACCACCCTGACAGAGAGTTTTTCCTAATGTCCAACCTAAACCTCCCTTGCTGTAATTTAAGCCCATTGCTTCTTGTCCTTTCCTCAGAGGCCAAAGAGAACAATTTTTCTCCCTCCTCCTTGTGACACCCTTTTAGATACGTGAAAACCGCTATCATGTCCCCTCTTAGTCTTCTTTCCAAACTAAATAAGCCCAATTCTTTCAGTCTTCCTTCACAGGTCATGTTCTCTAGACCTTTCATCATTCTTGTTGCTCTTCTCTGGACCTTCTCCAATTTTTCCACCTCTTTCTTGAAATGGGGTGCCCAGAACTGGACACAATACTCCAATTGTGGCCTAACCAGCGCAGAGTAGAGCGGAAGAATGACTTCTCCTGTCTTGCTCACAACACACCTGTTAATGCAGCCCAGAATCACGTTTGCCTTTTTTGCAACAGCATCTCACTGCTGACTCATATTTAACTTGTAGTCCCCTAGATCCCTTTCTGCAGGACTCCTTCCTAGACAGTCGTTGCCCGTTCTGTATGTTCCTTCCTAAGTGGAGTACTTTGCATTTGTCCTTATTAAACTTCATCCTAAAATCATTGCAAACGAGTTTCTAGTATTACAACCTTTTAAATTCCTGACTTTCACACAACCACACTTCTAAATGTCTTTCCTTTCCAGTGCTTTGTTTTATTATATTGTAACTACAGATTGAAGCAATTTAGTCCAACACCCTCAGGACCTGACGTGTCAAAGCAAGAATTTGCCAGATCATGGGAGGTCAATATTATCTAGCAGCATGACCAGCACTTCCACTGCTTACTGGGCTGTTAGAAGACATGTAGGGGTAAATTAGAGCTAAATAACAGCACAGAACAATGAGAGCCAGGACTGGTGGCTGTAAACAAACTTTATGGGACTGCGGGAAATGGCCATGATAAGTGGACATCCAGCTAACTAAAGTCATGCTGTACCACGGATGTTGCCAGACCAGAGAGTGCTGGACTAGAGAAGTTCAACTTGTACAGCATTCTAATAATACTGTTTGAAAGGGGGGTAGATATTTATTTACAGACTTACTACCATTTTAACAAAGGTTTTTTTACTGGGAATTTCCTTAGAATTTCCTTAGATACTGCAGGAACATTTGGTTGTGCTGATTAAAATGAACACAAAAAGGACAATTTAATAATAGAATACGTGGGGAAAAAATCAGCCGCATAGTATTTGGAAATGTCAAGTTCTATGTCTGACTACAATATACGTACATAATATGTACTGACCCTGTGCTCTATTGCATCAAATAATATCCATCTGCTAGTAATAACTCTTTCAAAAAGCAATCGTTTTTACCACTAACGTAGTAAAGTGATTTCCTTAAATATTTTCCCTGCAGCTCTTTTCTGCCTATTGCCTATCCTTCTGCCCGTAAAGTTTGACACTCTGCATAATTTTGTACTTCTCCTGGATATTTAAAATTGACTTTCGAAAATCGTTCTTTCTTTTTTCACGCGGGTGTAGCTTTCAAAAGAAGTGCAACACACATGATGAGATCTAAAAGATCGGAACATGAAAGGCAGGAAAAAATTACTACAGATGTTTCGTATCACTTTGATTCATTGCACATGTCTCGTGTGGCCGGACTGATTTTTGAGGGGTAGGGTCTGTATGACTCCAGCATGTTTGTGTGGAAGGGGAATAATAACAAAGTTGCGTCAATATTCCTGCAAAAATCAAATATCCAGCTAGACAGCCTTTTAGGAACTAGCAATAGAACATGCCAGCCATAGCAGGCAGCTGAAAGACTTGTATATTCTATTTGCTCCTCCATGTGGTATTTAATTAATTAATTGTTAAGTGCCTACTAGGTTTTAGAAGGATAACATTGAAGTGGGGAGTTTGCCAGCCAGAGAGCCTCAGGTTAGTGATTTACTGGGGAAATCTGGAGGCCAAGGAGACCCCAGCAGCACTGAAGGTGCAGAGGGAGAGGAATCGAATAATATAGGTGGAGAATCATAACGGGACCAAAGTAAACAGGACGGGAGAGGTGGCAATGGATGTGCAGAGCCGGCAAACGGAGATACAACAACCAGGCGGACTGCGCCCAGTCTGCTGCCGGAGAGCTAGAGACGGGGGGCTCCTTCTAGGGGCCGAGATGGCATGAAGAACGGGAAACAGCGCAGGCTGTAGCTCGCAAAGGCAACATATGGACCAGTGCGAAGGCCCCGTTGCGTGGCTCTAAAGAGGTAATTCACAATTCCCCCACCGCAGGGGAACTTTCAGTTGATGCAGACCCATTGTAGCCAGTTCTATGCCAGTCCTCCCATGGCAGCGGGGCCAATGGGAGGTGGAGCTGCTTGCTGGGAAAGAAGACACCACCTCAGAGCTGCTGGCTAGCCGAATGCAAAACCTACTGAGGTACAATTATACAAATGAGGGAACGAAGCTGCTCCTCTCTCTTGAGGGCCTTTTTGTGCTCATCAGGCATATGCCGTTAGCCATCCACGTGCCACGTTACCTCAGAAGAACACAGGCCGAGGGGTACAACCCTCCTGTTGAGATGCCAGACTGTATATGAAGGGGCGCGTTGCTCTTGTGCCAATAATCTGTGAGACCTGTTTCATTTCATGGGCAGAAGGGGCAGATTTAGGAAGTCCATGTGACATTCCCCATAGTGCAAAGGGCCACAGAGGAGAGGAGCCACACCTGAGGTTAAAATCCTAGAACACTAGAACTGGAAGAGACCTTGAGAGGTTATCAAGTCCAGTCCCCCGCCCTCATGACAGGAGCAAGCACCATCTAGATCATCCCTGAGAGGTGTCTGTCTAACCTGCTCTTAAATATCACCAGTAATGGAGATTCCACAACTTCACTAGGCAATTTATTCCAGCCTTTAACCACCCTGACAGGTAGGAACTTTTTCCTATTGTCCAACCTAAACCTCCCTTGCTGCAATTTAAGCCCATTGCTTCTTGCCCCACCCTCAGAGGCCAAGGAGAACAATGTTTCTCCCTCCTCCTTGTAACACCCTTTTAGGTACTTGGATGCTGCTCTCATGTCCCCTCTGGGCAGAGCAACTCAATACTGCCCCTAGCTCAAGGTTTGTTGCAGAGCTATGACTGAAGCGCACACACAACAAAAATCCGCTTTCTAGACTTGCCAGATAGACTCAAAAAGGGGTGCTGCTTTGAAACACCAGGCTATTTCCTCTCTCCTTAGCTACTCTAACTTACCAATGGGGAAGCGAGAATAAACCTGGATGCTACTGAACCACTTTGAAAAAAATACTTTTATAATCCATAGTTTGTCCAGTCGTCCCATGGGCTAAAAAAGACGACCGTAGAGAATATATACAGACTTATCTCTTCAGCTCTCAGCTTTTGGCTGAACTTCATGAGATTCTTTTGGGTGTTGGTTGCCAAGAGACAGGTTTCATGATCTCAGTTTTGCCGCCATCTGCTGGAGTCCTGGATCTGAAATTCTTCAGCGGATATAGTAGAATTTACAGCATTCTTTCCCGTATGGGGGAAAGTCAACGTGAGTTTCAGACTCAAGGTATTTATTGCTGGTATAGCAATTGTCACAGTCAAAGCAATTGACACGCATTAATGAATCCTCACAATACCCTTTGCATTCAGTAAACTCAATTAGCTCCAGATTGAAGATGAGGACACAGGTTGAGGAAACTGAGGCACGGCATAAAGAAGTGTCCAAGGTCAAAGAGCAAGTTGGCAGTTGAACTGGGATTAAAATTCACCATTTCCTCTGACCTCAGCTGTTTTGAAAGGTGAGGTTAAATGCTCTGTTTGGGGTTTATGCCTCTCCGCCCTTCTGACGTGAAAATTCACCAGCCCATCTACAGCAAATTCCAGCATGGATGGGATTTGCCTGCACCTAAACATGGCCATTTTTTCCCCTGCAGATGGTTTGCAGCAGCACCAAGGAATGCAATTGCATTGCTGAGTCAGGGTACCTCACTGACCAATCATTTTCCCCACGCAACCCCCACCTAAGATCAATCCTGTCAGATCAAAGGGACTACTCACTGGAGGACAGGGAACTGAATCTGGCCCATTCTTTCAAGCGGTAAAATTGGCTGCTATGAACTTTGGGACTAAGCAATCTGAACAGTGTAAGGGAGAAAAAAAAAACAGAACCTCTTTGGAGTCTCAGAATATTTGCTTCTTTTTCGTAGCATGTCCAGGGAGGAACGCCTTATCACAACATTAAAGAAGGGCTTGGCATTGTCAGACTGTTACGGAATCTCGAGACTGCAGCCCGTTATTTACGATTCTTAGGATAGAAAAGGGCTCCAAGGAACTATGACGCAGTGGAAGCAAAGCTGTGAAATCCCCCAGGACGAAATACGTCAGTGTCACACCTCCAAGCCAGAGTATGATCCTGTTGAAGGAGGCCAACGGGGAATTCTAAGTTGCTACTCTCCAATTCACTGCTGATGGGGATGCAGCCACTGTATCTGAAAAAGGCCTCAGCAGTCCATAACCTTGTGTGTCCACTAGCATCCGCCTAGGGCAATCACGCCTTTACAAATCTAAGCTTGGGAATTTCAAGAGTCTGATTTAGGTGCTCAGTTCCCATTGATATTTAGCTGACCGGAAGGCTGGCTCATTGGTTTGGCCACTGGCCAGGGACTTGAGTATGTCTACACTATTGGAGAAGATCGAATTAAGATACGCAACTTCACCAACGTTAACGGCGTAGCTGAAGTCGAAGGACCTTAACTCAACTTTTGGTGCTGTCTCCACTGCAGGAAATCAAAGGAAGAACACTCTCTCTTCGACTTCACTTGCTCCTCGTGGAAGCAGAACTGCCAGCATTGACCGGAGCACCCGTCTCAGTTCAAATTAGCTGCCTTAACTAGACTCACTAATTCGAACCCTGGAAGATCGACAACGGCAGCTTCTATTTTCTCTGTAGTGTCGATGTACCGACACAGACTGCCTACATAAATCTGGGCAAGTCACTTACTGCTGGACTATATGTGGGGTAATACTATTGGGATGTGATTTCTAAATCACACTAAGGTGTTGGCATTCACTGGTCCATGTAGACTCAGGGGGTACACCCTAGTTCCTTTTAAGGTAGCACTGTTTCAAACAGGGCTAAATTAAAGCTCGGTAGGGAAATTTGCGTTCCCCACCAGCAGCGTCATCAATGATCAATTAATGAGCAATACGTCAGTGTGCTTTAGAAATTGCTGCTAGTACCAAAGACAGAACTTCAATATGCCCCCTTCAAAATCTGATCCGAAGTCACTGAAAAGAACAAATTCTCCCCCTCCCCCTCAAATTTCTCACCATTTCAAACCAGAGAGAGTGACTCTTGTATTTACACTACCCACCATCCCTGCTCTCAGAATGCCGAGACACCGCACGAACTGTTCCTGGGACAGCTGAATACAACGCATCTATAGGCCAGGGCAAAGTGGCTATCACAAAGCCAGAAAACCACAGCCCCAGTGATCAGATTGCTTATTTTCTCTGTAGCTAAGTTAGATGACTCTTAGGTACTCCATCCCTCTTTGGCCAGCTAATTCCTTTCCTCAGAAGTCTCCTAGTCGGTTACTGATTTCCTGGAATTTTGTCCTGGGAGCCCTGAGTCATCTACAGCTGCTGGTCAATACATTCCAGTTCTGAAATTATTTGGAAGACAGCGGGGGACCATACCCCAGAGTCAAAATCATGGCTCCTTGAGTTAATGTTCAGTGTTAGACAGCCAGAGGGCTAGGCAGCTCTGCAGAAAGCTGTTTGTTCTACAAGTCTCCCTAACCCAATATTTAGCCTGACATACCTGGGAGAGGCTCGTCTGTTTCTTGTTATAGTGCATGTACCCACAAATCAAGTGGTGAGGGTATTTGCCACACTGAAAGCTGCCAGATGCCTGAAAACCTAAACCAATGATACAGAATAACCATATGCTAATAAGTGATTTTTGCTGAAAAAAGTTCTGTGTTTGTGCCTTTCTCCTTCATCTGTTCTCTTCATATCATAGAGGGTAATTTTTTTTTTCAAAAATTCCTAACAGATTTAGGAGATAAAATCTAATGTTCAAGAGTGACACAAACATTTACATCTCCTAGTCAGTTAGGAGACCTAGACTTGCCTAAGTCCCTTGATTTTCACTGAGATTTAGGCTTGTGAGACCCAGGTCTTCAAAGATATTCAGGTGCCTAATTTCTTGGGAACCTGAACCCCTTTGAAAGCCTTTCCCTTGCAACCTAATTTTTCTGCGCGCTCTTATTTTGCTGAAGGCTGGGTTTCTCCTTTTGGGATGTGTTCTTCTCGCATTGTACCTGGGGAACTCCGTCCTGTTCTAGCTTTACTGGCAGTGGCACACGTGCGTTTTGAAAGAAGAGTGGCCTTTGGCGCCAAATCCACTGCAGATGTGTGGGAGAAACGAAGGGCTAGCCGCTAACTAAAGTCAGTAGCGATCTGTGGTGGGAAGTGCAGCAGCCGGATCTAAGTGCTCTGTGAGCCCCACTTAGTACATTTCCCCAGCCTTATTGTGCAATCCAGCAGCTGTTTCATGCATCCCTAGAGGGAGAGGGAATGAACGCATAAGTTAGGAACCCCCGCTCCAGTGGCTCATCTATTTATGTCACGTTATATGTTGATTTATTTCATTCCTTAACTTGGCCTGTTCTCCTTATGCCCCGTCTGCCCCCTACTGGCGCGAATGGGAGGTTTTTTCCAGTGGGGTCTGGTCCTGAAGGCACAGGGCTTAAGGGCCCACGGTAAAGTTCTTGGAGAATCTCGATTCGACAGTGCAAACCTACAGCATCTCTCCTGCCTCTCCTAATGGAAGACACCCCCACACACACACACCACACCCTTCTTCTGTCTCAAAGACAGCTCCTCTGGGGCAGATTTCTCATCCCTCTTGTGCCTACACCCGAGAAAACGCAGGGGGAAGCAAGGAGAGACAAGGGTTCATGGTTCATTCATCCTGATCTGAAACAGGATTTCTCTTTAAAACCCTCTCACTGCCTTAACATTTGCTTCTTTTCTGCTGCTTGCATCTGGGACTGAAGTAGAGCAGTTCGCCAGAGGAAAAAGAGTATTTGCTGAAGAAATGAGGAAACTCCCTCAGGAATCAATGACTCTTTATATACTGTATTTAGTAACCTACACTACCAGGTCTCCTCCACCCATGCTACCCGGCTTCTTAATATAGAACTCAGATGTTGAAATGTGGAAAAACGGATGGGTGTGTGGGATACGAAGGTTTGAAGAGAATTCAGATTCACAAGAGAAAACTGGCACAAACGCCCACAGGGAGGCAAACTTAGCAGCACGCTTAACTGAGAGGCAGAGAGAAGGATTGTAAGCCAGGTGTATAGTTCAAACTGCATATGACCAGGAAAAGTTTCGCAGAATGAAATCCCTGTCTGACAACCAAGAGGAAAATGGTAAATTTATGCAACTATTTGGGGCTTCCATTAAGGGTATCACACACGTCACAACCAAAACCTTGAATTATAAGAGCAAAATCCCTAGGGCAAAGTAAGAGGTTTTTCATAAACAACAAGCAGTCCTGTAGCACCTCAGAGACTAACAAAACCATATACATAGTATCATGCACTTTCGTGGGCAAAACCCACTTCCTCAGATGAGAGTGGAGAGAGAAAGGGGGGAACCGCCCAATTTACAACTAAAAAAGAAGGTTTTTAATGTGTCAGGTGGGAATATGTATCTACGGGACCAATTTGGATTAGACCCTGAAGCCAGTGAAAGAATCGGTCGCGGGATCAGAGCCCTAGTTTTCAGCCTTAAAATTCTCATCCCTCCAAAGCCATGGATCCACAGGGCAGAACCGGGGGGAGAACATGATGTGAGGGTCGGTCTGCTTCATGAATGCAGGGAGTCACTCAGCTGTGCTCCTCACGGGGCACTTTGTCAGTATTTCCATTGGATTGTGAAGAAACAGTGGGAAAGAGGGGGGGAAGGTCTGTGTTTGCCAGGCTGCTTTGCCCCCAGGGACTAGTGGCAGTGCCATCTCACCAGGACGCTGGCCGAGGAGGCAGGATCAAAACCGTTAGTGGGCTTGACTGCTACCTAGAAGGCCCAGAGTCAATTCCCTGCTCTGCTCCTGGCTTCCTGGGTGACCTTGGGCAATTCACTTACCCTCTCTGTGCCTTGGTTCCCTGCCCATAAAACGGGGACCACTGCACAGTCCTACATCATAAGCATGTTGGAAGGTGCTGTGGGGGGGGCTAGCTGAAATGCCTGCTCCAAGGCAGGAGCAAATAATGGGATTAAACTAGCAAATGGGGGGGGTAAAGACCTGGGATTAAACCCAGCCCCCAGAGATCCTGCATGAAGCAGCCCAGGGAGCCACAAATGAGCAGAGAGCGCTTCCCGTCCCAGCTGCGTCCCCCTGGAGCAAAGCTGCCTTTGGCCAGCCGGGGCTGGGCCAGGAGCTGTCTTGGCCCAGAAGGATGGTCAGGAAGCAGTTGGGGCCAGGAACATTTTTCTCACCAAAGGCTCTGGTCAGGAGGGACGTGCTGCTGCAGCCAATGTGCAGGGAATTAATCGGAGCCGAAATCCCGCCTGAGAAGACCCCCAGCTACGTTTTCGGTGGCCCCAGGTGGCAATAAAATTGGTGGTGTTTCCTGGTGGGGGACAACTCCGCCTCTCTCTTGGGCAAGGGTGCATACGAAGCTGTTCTCCCTC
>JANRFK010006693.1:3627902-3640140 GCA_030068395.1 Apalone spinifera
TCGTTGGCATGGCCGGCGGGTGCTCCCCCAGAAACCCACCTGCAAGAGTGGCAGGAAAGGGTGGCCTGATGCTCCCTCAGAGGCGGGCAGAGGAGATGCCATGGGCTGAGGAGCAAGGCAGAGGAGTGCCATGGTGCGGAGGCAGACGACCACCCTAGAAGATGGCCCCGCGGCAGGGGCAGGTTGGGGAGGCTAAGGACTCCCGTCCCGTGGTTGGACTGGCGATGGCATGACTGGAAGGCCCCTCACCACACCGTGGTCAGCCGGGGTAGAGTCTGCAGGGTGGGGGTGGGGGGAAGATGGCGTCTCCTCCCGCCAGGGCGCTGCACTGAGAACCACTGGCAATGCCGAGCAGGAGTGAGACCTCCGAAAAGCCAGGAGACCAGTGGCAGCTGTCGCCAGCTACCCCAGCAACGGGCAGCGTGTGGATGGACACGGGTGTGCGGAGCGGCGCGCTGAAATGTCCAGCAGAGGGCACTGTCCCGCGGGAGCCACCCTCCTCTGCAGAACCTCAACCAGGGCTTGGCCATTGTCAAAGAAAGTGCAAACGTCAGCCATTCTTGGAGGGGAGCCGCTGCCCTTGCCTACTTCTACCGTTGCCAGGGCCGGCCTTACCATGAGGTGAACTGAGGCGACCGCCTCAGGTGCCAGACTGTGGGGGGGGGGCGCAACTAGGACCCAGAGTGTCCTAAAATTGTGTCTGCTGCTGTTAGTTCTCCTTTATCGGGGTAGGTAGCAGAGAAGTAGAACAGGAAGAAGGCAGAATTGAGACCTTTCAAAGTTCTGGCCCAAGCGAGGGGACATTTGAGCTCCCCGCCTCAGGTGCCAAAATGTTGTGGGCCGGCCCTGACCATTGGCCACCCCTTTGCTACCAATTTTTGTGCCACCCCCTTCAGGCTTAATTTGGGGAGAGGACAAACTATGTAATGAGCTAACGGACATAGCTGCAAGTAATTTGCATTCGCCATAACTTCAGATCAGGGTCCATCCATCCCAGATGGATTGACTCCGATCCTGAGTTTGGTTTCCTACTGCAGCGGTGTGTCGGGGAGTTTGGGCAGGGAGCCCATTTCTCTGTCTCCCTCCCTTGAACGCTCGTGCCAGCACATGTCAAAATCTGTCTGTTAGCATGCTGGCGTTTCGGAGGGCAGAGAAACGAGCAGGACGCCAGCTCGGGACCACATAGCCCACACGGGACCCAGAGTAACGGCTCAAGAAGAAATATAGGCTATAGTTACAGGCAAACCACAGACCGTGATTTCTGGAAGGTGAGCCAACTACCCTTTGGAAATGCTGCCCACAGCCCCCAGTCGGCCAACATTGGGCCAAAACTCACCACTCGCTTCCAGGCAACTCACGGAACAATTTTGGGTGCCAAGCCTTTGTCCCATCCAGCTGTGGTATGGCTACATAGTCAACGCATCCCTGGCACCACTCGCAGGGGTCCCGCTCTGAAGCCTGATGCAGAGAGGTCACCAGAGAAGAACCCCGTGGCTTCAAAGAACTTTGCCTGGGTAAGAACTTTGCACTTGGAGTGCTACAGGGACCCAGCTGGCGGGTGCTTCCATGTAGATCAGAAATGGGGAGTCTCCAGCCCACACCGCTCCCCACAGCTTCCCTTGGCTGGGAACGGTGAACCGCGGGCAGTGGGAGCTGCAAGCAGCCGTGAACAAAGCATCTGGCAACCCACCAGCAGCTCTCCCTGGTGAACCGTGGGCAACCTGCATGTGCAAGGTTCCCCATCCTTAATGCAGATGCTACCTATGCCAACCAGGAGAGGCTCTCCCATTGGCATAGGTAATCCACTTCCACAACAGCTGGTAGCTAGGTCGACGGAAGAATTCTTTGGTCACTGTGATGCTATCTACCCTGGAGTGGAGGCGGCTTATCTATATTGCTCAGAGGTGTGGATTTTTCACACCCTTGAGAGACACAGCTGAGTCATTCTAACATTGTAGTGTAGAGCACACCTAAGTAAGGACTTCAGGATTTGCCTGTGCATAGAATATAATTAACAGCTAATTAGGTATAGTCCAGTGGGCAGGACATTTGCCTAGGAATCAAGAACCTTGACATTTATTACTGGCTCGGCCACTATCCTGCTGTGTGATCTTGAGCCAACGGCTTGTTTTCTTGCCCACCCCTTGTCTATTTAGACGTTATGTTCGTTAGGAGAAGGGCTCTCTTCTTACCTGTTCCTCCGGTGGCTGCCACAACAGGTGTCTGGTCTCAGTTGCTCTTTCTTGGAGCTATTGTAATACAAACAATAATTGATCATAAAAAATTAGTCTACATTAATAATGAACAGCGATAACTGTTTAGTTCTGAGTTCCATCCAGCCTCCTACATGTATATAATAGGCACTGTCATCCGTACAAATTATGCACAGACGACACAGTAGAATTTATTGTATTCAAAATTACGCCTTACTGATCTTTTGGTTTTTTTCTGGCCATATTGTAAGCAAATCAGAGGGACTCTCGGTTTATAAAAACCCCAGCGGTCTAGTGTAAAAAAAGCTAAGATACAGCCTCGCAGATAAATAATGACACTGATGAAACGCATATGGTCTGCATTATATTTCTACAGCAATTCAATTTAAAACATATTTGACTGGTAACTTAATATTTCATATTTTTATGACACCAATTTTCCCTGAATATGGTTTTAATATTAAATCTAACTAGCCCAGTGCTCTGATCATTAAAGTAGAGTAATGAGGGTTTAAAAGCTTACATGTGATTGGCTTTATTGAGTCTAAAAAAAACTAGTTGAAGGGTTTTTCTTTGCAATCGACGGGGTGAACGTTTCATGGCAAGGGTGTCATGGCTGATCCAGCAGTGTGCATGGAGGATTGTTTAATTCATACTGTTTTTTCAGTTATTTCTGTTAGTGGTTTCATAACCGCCTCAGTCACCAATGCCAGCAGCTCCCTCTCCTTCTGCAGAGGCACTTTGAGCCTCCGCGGCAGCATCAGGAAACAGTCCATCTGCCAGCTGGAAAATATCAAAGAGAGGCATTCCAGAGAGAAACGGTCAATTCAAAGCAAAGACAAATCCCGGCCATAGTTAATCCTTGTCATTGGGGTTTATCTAGAGATGATGGGGTATAAACATAGCGCAGAAAATGGGAAACTCAAACTTGTTTCCATCTTCAACCTAGAGCTTTGATCGTTACTAAAACACAGCATCTTGAAGGTCTGCAGCCAGCAGCTGAGCAGAATGGCTCATGCTAGTGAAATTTCCGCTCTGCAGTATTGCTAACCGGACATGATTTAATGGCCGTGAGTCAGGTGTAGGTTTTGCAAAGATTCCTGTCCCATCTAGCGATCACAAGGCAATACAAAAAAATCCAGTGATTTATTTTATCCCTAATTATTTATCCCTAATTCAAAGTGCTAAATTATGTGTTGGACAACACAGGGGAGCAAGTTATACAGACTCCTAGAAATGTCAGGATGGGATGGATCGCAAGAGGTCACTTAGACCTAGCTAGCTCATACACAGCAGGTTGCCTTGTGTTCATGTCTGCCTAGCTTAGGTACTTTGTCCGCTGTTATAACAGTGTCCAAGCAGCTCTCATACCTTAGCATATTTATCCTCAACTCCCCCAGCAGATAGGAAAGACCCAACTGGAGTGCCTCCTTGCAGCACAGTGCACATGCCTGCCTTAGTTTCCCTTCTTCAAGCTCCCCGGAAGTACTCCAAAGCATCTTCTTGTGTATAAACATAGCCCTTATTACAAGAATTCCCTGCACAGCCAACAGAACAAGAGTCCCACACGGACAGTCCAGATTTCCCCAAGGATAATCCAAACAGTACATGCCACACACAGCCCCGGCAGGGCAGTCTTCCAACTGGAGTGCTATCCTGCTCTCCCCGGCAGTAACCCCAGAGCCTCTGTACTGGAAGCATCCTTTCCAGGCAAGTCTCTCTCAACTCCGGGCCTTCTGGTGGTTCCTCTGGATCCAGCCCTGGAGGTGTCAGCAGGTCAGCACATCCATTGCTCTCCTGCCTTCAGGCTACTCCTTGTCTTCAGCCTTTCCTCAGGAATCACCCGCTTCCTTCCAGCACCTTCCATGGCCCCTGCTGTTCCCCACGAGACCAGTCTGCTGTGACCTACTGGTCAGTAGTGCTGCTTGGGGGTAAAGGCTCTCAGCCAGAGTACCAGCATCTCACTTGGGCTACATATTTTTCCTGCCTTCCACTGCAAACACATCAGCTATTTCTGTGTCAGAAATCCCTGAAAGAACGTGGCTGGTTGAACCCAGTGACTTGTTTACGAACCCAGGTTTCCAACAAGTCATGAGGACCAAGTCAGGGCCAAACATTCCCTTTTTCAAGCCTACAACCTGTTCCCAAGGCTCACGTTTGCCAAGGATACTTCACCATCTATCTTAAACCTTAGCTTTCCATGAAATCCGAAAAACAAGGTGGGTGAGGTAATATCTTTTACCGGTCCAACTGCTGTTGGGGAGAGCGACAAGCTTTACCCATCTTGTCTCTCTATTATCCTGGCCCAACAACTCTACTGTAGGCAACAATGAAATGTGAAGGCATTGCATCTATCGCACTTTTCTTCTTTCTGGAGTAAGGACTCCGGCATTGGGCCCTTTAAAAAAAACCATCCATGTGGTAGAGCGAGGCTAACCCTTTTGAAAATCCCGCCCATTTAGGATTTAGCGGTGACATTTGCATGTGTGATTGCAAAGCGATGCTTCGTGCCTTATTTCAGTTTAATTCAACGCAGCGAGGGTCAGATTCTTCCCTCCCATGCCGGCACAGAAGCCGTTGGGCATCGTGCGTGTGTTGGGGCAGGCGGGATTCATCCGTGTGAGTTTAGCAAGGGTTCTGTGCCAAAAGGAAGGAATGTTACTTGTTATTCCCTAGCGACGGTAAATTGAGTTTCCATACAAAAATGGCATTGTTTGTAAAGAACGGATGTTTATTCTTTTTTTTGTTTTGTTTTTGCATGAAAAGTTGTAATTGCATCTGAGGGGCCTCTGTGGCAACCCACGCAAATGGAGCTCCGCCGTGTAATGTACACCCTAAGATGGCTGCCCTGATGGGGCACCATTACCCTGGAGAGGGTAGGATGCTTCCAGAAAGCCCCACTTTAGGATACCCTCACCCACATGGCAATGCTACCTTCACCAGTGGGTGAGAGAGGTCCCTACGCTTTTCTCCTTATGGAGGCACTGTCCCGAGATTCATCTGTAAATGGGTACACAGGCTGACAGGAGGCCCAGTTTCTACGGCTACCCTCAGTCATCGACTGAGGCCTTTCCTATAACTATTTCCATAGAGACACTGTGATGGGGCTGGCCAGCCCCGCACTGAACCTGGGGGCGGAGAGCCTGCCTATTGGATAGAAAATGCCCCTCCCCCGCAGCCCTGCTGGGCATGCTCACAGTGCAGCCCGGGTATAAAAGGCTGCAGGGCTGCTCAGTTGGGGCTGGCCACTGGAGGGGAAGGAGCTCCTCTCCAGACACCGGAGCCACAGCCATTGCAACTGGAACCAGAGGCGCCGGGTCGAGCCAGACCACAACGCCGGCTGTGCGGTGCAGCCCCCCTGAAACGCCGTCGCTGCCCCAGCCACTGCGGACTCCCAAGCCACGCCTGCCAAGGTTGTTGCTGTCACCGGATCCGCATCCACAGGTGGGACCACTGGCAGACAGGGCAAGAGAGTAGGAAGCAACCCAGGGCGGGGACCAGGAAAGGACCCAGCGGGCTCAGCGAGTTTCGGGGAGAACTCCCCGCCGAGCCAGTGGTGGGAGCCACCTGCCACTGATAGGGCCCTGGGTTGGGGCCCAGTGGAGAGGGAGGGCCCGGGCCCCCTTACCCCTTCCTCCCAGATCCCAGACGACAAGGGGATCCCAGAAAGGACTAGGCCACTGGGCCTGCAGTTAAAGGACCCGACTTTGGTGTTAAAGGGGACGGGGCTGGTGACTCCGCCACAGACACACAGAAAGGGCTCCCATTCCTGTCACTGAACGGGGAGACTCCGGAGACCCTTCCTACAGCTTGGGTCACTCGGAGTATGACGTCCACCACCGAGGACTTTGCTTATTAAGGCCTGGCTTCCTTCCAGCTCATCACCCACCTATGCAACTCGTCCCTAGTAGGTGGAGCTGAGCATACTCAGAATACTTCAGAGGGGCACTCAGAACAGTATCTCTCCTCCTCCACAAAGATTGTGCATCCTGCCGCATCTGTGGCTCTCCTCCCAAAGCGGACAGGGCTTGCAGTTTCTGGAAGACAAGATGGATGCTGGCAGTGAGGTTAGCCAGTGTCAAATCACTGAAATTAGAGGCAGGAAAGACTGTTCCTCTTGTCCGTCCGTCTGTCTGTCAGCAAGAGGATAACATCTAACCTGGATTCTGCACGGTGGACGGAACTAGAAAAGTCGGATTTTCTCTGTGTTTTGCCCTGTCACCTCAAGAAAACCGTTCTTTTTTATTATTTACTTCCCCTAATACAAAGGGTTTATATTCTAGAGCAGGACTCCAGGCTGAATTATAATTTTGCTTGAAATATATGTTTTTCATTAGCTCCCAAGGATTTGCCATCGCTTTTGTCTCAAGTATTTTTTTTTCTCCCAGTTAGGAAATGATCTGGAAAATATTTTCGAAAGCCTCTCTTGGTTCCGTTTCTCTCCAAGTTGTGTGTGTCGCCCCGCATGCAAATACTTCACTGACATTTCCACCCACTATTCGGGACTGTACTTGGGCTTAAAACAATAGGGGGCATGGTGCAGAGGAAAGGCTGAAGCATGTGGCAGGGGAGGGACATACAGACAAGAAAAGAGCAAATGTTGCATGTGAATATGGTAGGAGAAGGCACACTCTCTTCTGCCTTTCCCATCCCATCTTTCTTGAAATGTGGGGCCCAGAACTGGACACAATACTCCAGCTGAGGCCTAATCAGCACAGAGTAGAACAGAAAAATTCTCATGTCTTGCTCACAACACTGCTGTTAATGCATCCCAGAATCTCCATCACTGGAGATATTTAAGAACAGGTTAGATAAGCATCTATCAGGGATGATCTATATCAGTGTTTCTAAAACTGTGTTTACGAGTTGTGCCAAGGAGAAAAACAGAGTTCAAAATGGCCACCCTTAAAGGGGCAGGCAAACTTTTTTTTTTTTGGCTCAACCAAAAATCTGTGGTGTTCCTCATAAAAAAAAATTATTGTTTGGTGTTCCTCAGTCTTAAAAAGTTTAAGAAACACTGATCTAGATGGTGCTTGGTCCAGCTGTGAGGGCAGGGGACTGGATTTGATGGCTCTCAAAGTCCCTTCCAGTTCTAGGGCTCTATGATTCTTTGATTACATCGTGCAAAGAATATACCTGCAACCAGGGGCGTGATTCAAAATACTGTCTGCCTCCCAAATATGATTCCCCCCTTTGTCCTGCTCCTCTTCACATCCCCTGTTCTCCTCAACCGACAAACATTTCCTGCAAAATAAAAAATGGGGAGCTAGGGAACATCATTTGGGGTTGATCTTTACATTTGTGTTACATTTTTAAAAACATTTGCAATACAAAATCCATGTCAGAGCAAACAGTCCTTTCAAAATGAAAACTCCCAATGACCACTCGGAAAATGCCAACGCAGAACAGGCAGGCATTCTGGGAAGCACTTTGTAAAAATAAAAAAAACCCCATCTCAATCCACCTGCTCTTGCAAAACATTTTGCATTCAACAAACTGGGGGAAAACATTCTGTCAGAAAATTCCCAGCCAGCTTTAGCATCTAAGATAAACCGAGGGATAACCTCAGATGAGTAAGTAAAAAAATAAGGCGGTAATGACGCTAAGCAGAGTGACGTTATGCACAGCAAATCGTGGGCTTAATCCAGTGATGGGCAGCGAGGCTGGTGAGTGGACCTCAGGAGTAGTCTCCTTCATCTTCAGGGGTCTCAAAACTGTTGTAACAAAGATGGGATCCTGAGATAGGGAAGTGTTGCTAACTGTATTTGCATACCTAGCATTTGCAGGGCGTGCTGATTGATCCATAGCAGCACTTTGATTGGCTGCAGTACCAGTAGGGAAAAAACTACAAGGATGGAAACCAGCAGAATGTGGTACCCGGGCATGTAGGCAATTGTAATCCGTACCTGTGGCCTTCTTTGGCCAGCGGTAACAGGACATTGGAGTTTATGCAAGTAACAAAATCAAGTGAAAAGACTCCTGTTGTACATCTTTGTTAGTGTTCCGGTCAGCTCGAATCACACGGAACAAACTCCTCTTGCCTAGGCCAATAATGTTTAATCCTGTTTCCTGTTTCCCTGCCGTGGGGTGTATGTACAGCAGATTTCATTGGAAAGTAAATACACTGTTTATAACAGGAATAAGAACATTCCCACTAGCCGTGCAACGCTTTCTCCCATTAAAAGCCCCAGCATAGGAGATATCTGTGGAAGATGCAGATGCCAAAGTTTTCAAAAGTGGCTGTGGACTTCGGCTGTATCTGTCCGGTGAGAGGTGGAGGTAGTTCAAGGTGGCGTCTGAAGTTGAGTATCCAAAAATCTCTGGCCAGCTTCCTACATTCTAGCCATAATCTTTGGTGGCAAATTCAAAGAATTTGTTATAATCCTGGGCCTAGCCATGAATGATCATACGCATGAAAGCCCTACGCCAAATCCATCCGAGTCAATGATAGACTCCCTTTGACACCAGTGACCTCTGGATCAGGACCCAAACCAGTGTGTTGCTGAATGGTCTGGCGTAAGCTCTGTGCAGATAACACAAAAAACACCTAGCCTCTACAATAATTATTTACCACGCTGGTTAGGCTCACCAACCGTTCTTGTTGGCAGATCTCTGTACATTTATCACCTTTCAGTGTAGCCTTTAATCTGCAGAAACAAGCAGGGTGGCCGTTTTCTTTTTGCGCCAAACCCCCTTTTTCTGTAAGATCCTTATGCCCTCAAAAAGGAGGGTTACCGATCTTACGGAAAAAGGGGGCTTTGTGCTAAAAGAAAACATCCACACTGCTTGTGTTTGGGTAAAAACTCCAGCACAAAAACGGATCGGCAGCAAATATGCAAATGAGATTGTGACTCATGCAAATGAGTCCCTCATTTGCATATTTTTTGGCGGCAAAAACTCATACTGTAGACGTCGCCTGAGGGCCTGTTAAAGAGATTGCCTGACTGTTGAACTTGCCTTTAGAAAGCTAGGAAGTCTAGTTGAGCAGACAAAGGCACTGGGGTTGGAGTCCCAGTTCACCTATCCATTGCGTGCACCACTGGCTGTGCTCTCCTAGCTCAGAGACGGGGTGTGAAAATGAAATCCACTAATTAAAGGGAGGTAGTATGGCTTGAAGTATACACCGCTGAACTCAGAATAGGCGGGTCCCCTTCGCAGCTCTACAGGTGAATACCCATCCCGTTTTGCCGCTCTGTGCCTCAGTTTCCCCATCTGTAAAATGTGGGGGAAAGTGCTTTGAGATCATCTAATGCAGGAGTGGGGAACTTTTTTGGGGGTTGGGGCCACTGACCCACAGAAAAATCAGTTGAGGGCCTCACACCAAAAACTGACGTGGCCCCCAACTGAGAAGGAGAAACACACTCTCCCCTCCTTCCCCTTGCACACCAAAGCCTAGGGGGGCCCAGCCTCATAGATTTTGTGTGCTCCAGCACCGTGGCGGGTTAGTGGGGAGATGGAATGCCAACACAGGCTCCCCATGAGGGGGAGAGCCCTGAGCCTCAGGGGCCAGATCGAGGCAAGCCAGGGGCTGCATCTGAAGTTCCCCACCCATGCCCTAATGGAATGTGCTAGGCATTATTAAAAATTATTATTGTCATTATTACTATTGTATTAATGACTATATGTTTTCAGCTACTCTGGTTATGAGGGGTCAGATCGAGGTCTTTGCACAGACAGCTGCTGCTGTGTCAAATATCTATGATTCATGTGGAAAAAAAGACAACAAACGAGGTGGCAAAATTTGCCGAGGGCTCAAAATGACTGAGGCTCATCAAATCTAGAAAAGAGTCTGCGTCACTCTGGAATGACCTAGCAGAGCACGAGGTCTGGGCGGCGTGACAGCAACTTAAAAATCAGCCTGAGAGGCAATATTGTGAATTTCTGATACACATTAATGCATTCTGAAATCATCTGTATGCACTCAGGAAGAAATAAAAGCCCTACGCATCGCTCAGTCCTGCTCATTGGAACCATCTGCTCGTTGTGGGGTAGTAAATAAACAATGGGAAGGCATATCATGAAAGAGAGCAAGGCTGAAAAGATTGTAAAGTCGTTATAAAAATGTAGGGTACACCCTGACTTCAAAGGCAGTGTTCCCTTCCGGTCACCCCCGCCCAAGCGAGGGTGAAGAGAACATGGCATGAATTGAAATATTGGTCCTGTTTTGTTCCAGGCAATTCTTGAGATGAAGGCCCTGCCATGGTCTGGATTTCTTGACTTGATTTTGCATCATTATTTGACTGACTATTGTTTTTAAATCAAATGGCCCAGAGATACCAGGGAGCAGGGATAGTTCGGAGTGGATTTTTAGTTATGTGCTCCAACAATCATCACCAAGTAGATGGTCCCTTCGGGAAGCGTGCCAATTGGTGTACCTTAGAGCAGCCCCCCAGGTTGCTCCCTTCTGTGACTGGAAAGTTCCATAACTTATGACCAGCCCGGCTGCTTTCCCAGAGTAAGATGGATGAAGAAGAGGATGTGCCCCAATAGACGTAGAAGAAATGAACCTGCTCCAAAGCCCATTGAAGTAAATGGGCGCCACTCTGAATGGATTTGGGAATAGGCCATAAATCTGTATTTTCACACACAGCTCCTCAAAATGTCATCCCTTTTTTAATCCAACAGAGCAAATAAAAAATGGCCCTGGGAGAATTCACCATTCACAGAGCTCTGGCCCATCAATCCATACGTCTTCAGCGGCTCGCGTCGACGGTGTGTGGCTTTATTATAACAGCTGCTGCTAGGCGTTGTGCGGAGATATTTGTGCCACTGGAGTCTGTGTGCCAGACTCGATACAATGGAGCTGGGGTCTGCGTGTGGGAGGCATAGCTTATCCTTGGGGAACCTACGGTTTGCTTATTTCAAGAGAAACAGATGTGAGCCTGCCAAACATCTGCAGTCGTTTCACTTGGAAACCCGGACTGCCATACCGAACTAGAGTCAGAAACGCCCCTGGTGGCTCTCTGTGCACCAGGACTATGTTCCAGGGACTTTGTGTTGGCCCCAAGACCAAAGGTCATTAATTAGGCTCTTCGCTGCCTGACACATTCAAATCAGAGACACTTGAGGGGGTTTTGGTAACTCTTTGAGGCAAGTACAAGGATTGAACGGTAAGAAGTCTGGAAGAGTCTGGCCTAATAATTTGTCCGTGATAAGTACATTGCCACAGTCAGTAATAAGCTCTTCCTCTCCTCTATCTCACACACCTAGTGAATGAAGTGTTCCCAACTGGTTTCCTTTTCTGTGTAATTCCTTCTCACGTCTAACACTGCACCTCAGCATCCCGGGACGTACTCTCAGACCTTGACTATGCTTTCTTTACTTCCTTCCGTGAGGTTCAGATTTGCTGCAGACGGTTAAATGGCTGCACCCCAGGAAGCTGGAGGAATTCCTACAGGAAAGTCTTGTATCTCAGTCCAGAACAAACAACGGCTGTAGTGCAGACTTCAGAACGCCCAGCGCATGCTCGTATCGTCTTCTGCCTGACCCTTAACCTAGCCCTTCCTCTAAACCCAGACATTAATCATAGAACCATCAAGTTACAAGGCCAGAAGAGATCTCAGGAGTAGTCCAACCTCCTGCCCAAAGCAGGACCAATGCCAACTCAATCCAGTTGAATACAAACGAAGCTATTCTTCGTGGACAGAGGGGGAACTAAGCCTTCCTCAAGGAGCAGTAAGAGGGCTGGAGGAGCAGGGGGTGAATCTGGAGAAAGGTGTGAGGGGCTCAGACCCTGAGGGGCTGCATTGGTTCCCACTGACATGAGGGCAGAGGAGAAAAGTAAGCGCTTGTTGATGAGATGATGGAGAGATGGAGGTTAAATCAATGACAACTGTACACTGGGATAATAAACTCCGAGGCCCAAGATACTGCCTCAGCGGCAGGGGACTCCCAGCCTATTCTGTTCTAGGAAGGGTCTTATACCACCCTTATCCCCACCATAGCTATGGCCCAAATCTTCCACACGGTACGTCTACACTAGCCCCTAGTTCGATCTAGGGAGGCTAATGAGGGCGACCGAAATT
>JANRFK010006693.1:3659958-3678543 GCA_030068395.1 Apalone spinifera
CCCCCCCATCTGGGACTGCCACGACCCCGACCTTTCAACCCCCCTCCTCCCGCACCCTTCAGGAAGCATGGGGGACTGAAGCTCCCCCCAGATTCATACGGTGACATTGCTGGCTGGTCCCTTTCCTCACCGTCAGGGAACAGGAGGAAAGTGCATAGTTTGCTGCATTCCTCACTCTGGCTGGGGAGCGCAGGGGGCAGATGTGCTGTGCACTTTGTTCTCACTCCCTGTCAGGGACAAGAAGAGGTAGAGCAAGTTGCCCTGGTACAAATCTCGGGGGAGAAGGGGGCAGGCAGTGGACAGGGGACAGCCTAGAGGCCAGCAGTAGAGGGGCTGGTTTTGTCCTCCTCTGGTCCAGAAGGAACCAGTCAGGTCCTAAAGGTGCCGGACCAGGAAGGTCCAGCCTGTAGAATGATTACTGTTGGAGAAGGGGGCTTTGGAGAAGGCTCAAGTTTTCCACATTCACCCTGTCCTTAGATAGGAACAACCATGTGAACGGGGCCAAAAGCTCTGTCTCCTCTCACCATCTTGCTGGAAAGCAAAGGTCTGTACATCCCTTTCAGCACATGGACTTTTGTTTGCTATCAAGGCGAGAGCTTAGTCACTGGGATGGGTCTGTGGCACTCCAGGTCAGTTCCTTCCCCCGCCACTGATTTCCTGTGTAACCTTGGGCAAGTCACTTTGAGTTCTCTGCGACTCAGTTCCTGTAAAATGAAAATGCTTATCTACCTGGTTCCCAATCTTGCAGTGCACTCTGGGGAGGCATACCCCTGCAGCCAGACCACCCGTGGGGGAAACTGAGGCAGCGCAACTCCCTGTCCTGTCGGTGGCCCCACACAAATCACCAGACTGGAATGTGGGATTGTCTGACTCCAAACTGTGCTTATCCTGGCGGACTGCATTGCCTCTCGGAGTTCTTGGGAGGGGAATTTTCTCCAAGCCCACTCCCCTGTCTCGAAAAGCCATTGAGAATGTGCATCGCCCCGGACAGATGTTGCTCCTATTTTGCTAAATCTAGCGACATCGTGCCCTATGCTAGAAGGGAAGGAGCTAATTTATTTTAGTGAGCTGTGTGCTCAGGAAAACAAAGGGCTTGATGTCCTGGCTGGCAGGCAAGATGCAAGCTTCCTCCCTTGTCGTGCTCCACAGAGCCTGTCTGATTCGCGATGCCCCCTGCCAGTTGTGTTCTTGCACCAGCCAGGTGGCTTGGGCATCGCCAACTGAGATCCGCCAACTCAGCTCCCGGATCTGATGGCGACTGGATTTCAGACCAGGCCTCCAGAGACCAAAGCGTGATCCCCACGTTGTCAGGGCCCCAGCTTGAACGATGCGTTACGAACGCAGGCCTCAAAACTAAAATCAGCGCGCCCCCTCCATCCCGCCACAACCTAATCCCACGCACTGATCGTGGAAAGTCCCCACGGATCGGCGTGCCCCGGCGGGCAAGCCACCCCACGCGGCCCAAATGGCCTTTCAAAAACAACACAACACAACTTGATGGCTTTGGGAGACAGGCCTGGCCCCTGCCCAAAGCCCCCAGGGATGGACCCACTTCCACTTCACCTCTCATTCCCTTTTTGATTCTTATTTTTTCTCTCAAAGCCTTCATGCACGCTGGAGCTGGCCGATGCAGGGGGACGGGGCTTGCGGGAGGGATTTTTTGTTTATTTTTGTTATTTCTCTGTTACACAATCAGCTGCTTCCAGGCCCCACGGGTGAAACCCCGGCTTGCTTCTGTGCTCATTGAAGCTTGGCGGCGCCTCTTCCCCTCGGCGTGCTGGGAGTTTGCTGCGCCTTTCCAAGTTTGCCAAGACCGCCTGGGGGCCCAATTCCTCCCCCCAGCCTTGCATCTGCTCCCCTAGTGCCTGCCTCTTGCCCCCCCGCTGCTGCCCAGGGTCCCCCCACCGCCGGGACGAAATTGACAAGGGGCCGGACTCTGCTGCGAGGCTAATCGGCCCATGTGATCGATTCGCTGGCTGGTTCTGCTCAGCCCCCGGGCAGGGCTGGCAGCATGTGACAACACCATATTTTTACTCCTCCCCTTAGGACCGGATCGCCGGCGAGCCAGACGGGATCCAAGCAGCAGCGGCGGCGGCGCCCTCTGCAAGGTAAAGTGCCCCGGTCGGATCTGGGGCGAGTGGGGGCGCAGGGAAGGGACTGGGAGTGCTTCTGGCTCATTGAACTCGCCCCTTTCTTAAGCTGAGCCCCAGCCCTGCCCTGCAGCAATCCCCAGCCCGGGGCTGCAAAGGGCAGGGTGCTGCCAGCAGCAAAGGTAAGAAAGATGGAGGGAGAGAAACCCCAGTTGTATGCTGGAGGGGAGTATTCAAAGCAAAGTCTGGATTCACCTGGAAAACAGGAACCCAGAGGTCTGAACAGTGAACAGACAGCCCCTTAAATTTCCATGCTAGTTCATCGGCGGGCAAGACCCCTGGGAACCCTTCCAGCCGGCCTCAGAAGTGGGGTCGCTGGGATAGAATAGCGGATACCCGCGGGGGGCTGCAAAAGGCCAGTTGAAATCACAGCATTCAGGACAAGACATGGATGGAGTCTTTTCTTTTGCTCAGCTTTCCAAAGAGTGCGCCATGGGGGGAATGGGGGAATTGCCCACTTACTGGGTTGCCACTCTGTTTCTATGTAGGTACATTGCATGCCCCCCCTTGAAAATGTAAGGGTCGTTCCTGATGAGTGTGGTAATTCCATTTGTAATGTGCCTCTCCTACAACTGGTGTGTTAACTAGTATATCTGGTCAAGATATACTCCTGCCTGCTTTTGCCTCCAAACTCTTGTTGGCTTTCATGGAGCCACAGGGGGTACATGAGATATGGGATTATGCCCCAAGAGGTTCATTTTCAGCCTCTGAATTAGCAGAATAAATGGGGCAACTCCCTAGATTGTTAAGCCTATCTAATCTGCCCCACGTAGGGCTGACGCCTATAAAACCACTGGGGTACTGGGACGTCACTTCTCTTTAAGACTTTCAGTAGCTCAGGTTATAGCATTTGAAATGAAAACGCCTCCCGGCCCTTGTCTACAGGGAGGTTAGTTTCATTTTTTGGAGCGCAAAAATGCACAGGCCCGCCGGACGCAGGATGCCACTTAGTCTGCGCAATTCAGTTCTAATCCTGAAAGGTGCGAGGGGCCCTCAAATCCTGCTCTTTTCAGTGGAAATTGAAGGCACCTTGCACCATGCCAAGCTGGGCCCTTCCTATACCCTTCTATCTGACTCTTGTTATTGAGTCTAAATGGAGAACCACGCCCCACCTTCCAGCAAGGGGCAACAATGATGTTACTTCCAGGGACTGATATTTATGTTGATCCTGTGGCTCTGAAATACAGCGTACTGCAGCATGCTAATGCACTGCAAATATTAACGTATTCCGGAAGGGGAGGGTGTGGACGTGGGGGTGAGAGAGAGAACAGATATTATTAAAATAGTTCTGACTTGTATTGTTGAAGTCTACTTGGCACCTGTACAATATCCTGTGATTTCCGGAGAACAATTCTTCTACCTCAAGAGTCTTTAAGAATAATTATGTCTGAAGCCCCTTAGCCTATGCCATGTCTTCCTCCTTCATTTCCTCTCACCCCTTTATAATTTATATAACTACGAATAAAGATAAGAAGAACTATTACCTAAAAATGATATGCCATGAACCTTGTTGATGATACAGTTTTAAAAACAACCCTTTATACTATTCCCCCAACATTATAAAAGCTCCCTCCTCCCTCCTCAGCAGCGCTAGTGAAACCAAAATAATTGTGGGGTTTTCAGGCCTTCCTGTTTTAAAGTTGTGCCGAGCCAAAAAAAAGTAAAGATACTGCGAAGATTTCAGAACATCAGATTCTGGAATACCATGTCCAAATATAAAGCTATTTCAAATTAGCTGTTTCATTTTATATTTATATCCCTGCCTTATTCTGGCATAACTTTCTCGAATGAACAAGCCCATGTGTTTGAGCTTTAAACCCAATATAGCTGATTTTTATAATGGAAATGCAAACAGACATCACCATATGCTAAAATACCACAGTTTTGTTGATTCAAAACACTACAGTTTTACAGTACATAAGAACGGCCATACTGAGTCAGACCAAAGGTCCATCCATCCCAGCAACCTGTCTACTGACACTGGCCAATGCCAGGTGTCCCAGAGGGGGTGAACACAGAAGGTAATCATGTGATCTCTCTCCTGTCATCCATTTCCAGACAAATAGAGACTAGGGACACCATTCCTACCCAGCCTGGCTAATAGCCATTGACGGACAGTACATAAGCCTCCATGAATTTATCCTGGTCTTTTTTGAGCCCTGTTAAAGTCCTAATCTTCACAACATCCTCTGGCAAGGAGTTCCACAGGTAGACTGTGTACTGCATGCAGAAAAACAGTAATGCTGTTTACGTTTTTTATCTTCATCATTTGGTCCGATAAACATTAGTTTTTTCTCTTAGTGGAAGACAGCTTGAAAAAGATGCTCTTTCACTTAATCTCCCACCCCTTTAAGTAAATGTTATTGGTCATTTCTTGCTTGCACCTGCTTCTTTGGAAAGAGGTGGGGCGGTCACCCAAGGGGTGACATTTCCAGAATTGCTGACCTCACACATTAAATTTAATGGGCACTCAGCACTTCTGAGAATCGGGCACCTATTATCTTATCATCGTGCGAATCTAATCTTAATGCACGTGGTCATTCCAGAAGACTCGAGTGCATAATTGAATTAGTGACTACTGTAGATCAAAGACCAGCATGCTAGTGACATATGGACAGCTGATGAGCTGAAGTATTTATTTTATCGCCTGTGTATCAATTTGCTTAACATAATCAGAGGTTAGAAACTAAGTGTTACATTGCTGCCTCTTCCAAAGGCCAGATGTAGGCTGTGTAATGTGTGTCAAAAACAAAAATGAAGGATATAAAAAAATTGTCATGTGGGATGCTGTACAAGTCTGTGGGATTCCTTCTGTTAGTGTAGACAGCTCTTTCTGAAGGCTCAGTCTCAGAGGTCTTTATTTCTGATGTGAATAATTTTCTGTACTATAAGCAAGAGGACGCCAGAAATGTGGTAAACCAGAAGTAAATTGGGAACAAACAAGGGGATACATTTGAATTTCTGTCATGTGTCTAAGATCCAGTGCTCATTTTTTAACAGGGACGTTGTCAAGTTTAAAAAAAAAATTAAAAATCACCTCTGTGCTGCTCATTCTTTAGGATACAACTTCAGGATAGAATTTAAGCACATGCTTAACTTTAAGCACATGCTTATGTTCTATCCGGAATAGAGATGCTTTCTCTATTCCGGATAGAACATAGAATCGGGACCTCAATTATTTAAAGGTGTGTGGGAGGGGGAGGGGTTTCAATCAAATTCACTGTCCACTATTTTAAAATATTAGAGTTTACTTGTTTCATTTCTCTTAACTTAGACCATCAGGAGAAAGCAGCTGGCTACTTTCACACATCCCAGCTCTGGTGATCAGTTTGCTAGTCGTTTTCCTTTTAGTGTGGGCTTGCATTCTCAGCGCTTCAGGGAACCGATCGAGTGCAAACACAAACCATTTTCACTGAAATGGTTTAAAAACTGATGCATTAAAAATCAGTGTGAATGGGGAAAAAAATGTTTAAGAATAAACTTAATTCATTTGTACCCTCTGATCAGGGCTGTGGTTTTCTATAGCTGAAGGTTTTTTTTCTACCTATAAATAGCTGTTTAATAATTACAGTAACTATTAGGGATGTGAGTGGTTAACTGGAAGGCTGATGTAGTACTCCACTTGCTACGGGCATTTATTATTAGAAGTCAGACCCATCTCTGACTTCTGTGACTGTAGGAAATGCTTTTATTCTGCACCCCATACAATAGCATTGCATGCCCACAACTGTTGGACTAAATTCATCCCGGGTGTAACCACTGTCATTAAAATCAGTGAGGAATCTGTCTGTTGATTTTCAGCTGTGGCTCCTGGAACGTGGTTGCCATTCATGCATTGTTCCCACTGGTCAATTGCACCCAATCCAGTCAATACTTTATGTTCCTATCCATTTCTCTTTAGTTGTAATAGGGACATAGAAGTCATTATACACCTGTGCGTGCTGTAGGCTTGAACGCATGTCAGGAAAGGAATAAACGTGCATTTGTTCTGTTACTGTTTACATTGTAAGTTTCCATTAATTTTAATTGATTTACGGTGCGGCTGGCTTTGCCAAGTGTTAACGTCTGCACAGAGGCAGGTACATTAGTATGTTGTTTCTGTAAAAATGTATGCGTTCAATTTAACACACTCCAATAGTACCAAAAAATAAAAGCAAGAGTAGCTCTTTACTAATAAAAATATAGCGTATCATGAGCTTTAAGGGTAAAACCCATTTCATCAGAAGAAGTGGGCTTTTCCCACGAAAGCTCGTGATACACTCTGTATATAAATCTGTTAGTCTCTAAGGTGCTACGGGGCTATTCGTTGCTTATAAAGTCACAGACTAACAGGGCTACCCCTCGGAGACTCTTCACTAATGTAATTCCCGAGACAGTAGACCAGATTTACACTGTTTATAACAGCGATCAGAATTTAACTCCCCGTAGGCATGGTCAAACAGGGTTTCTCAAGGAGGAAGTCCTACCTTCCTGACACAGGGCCTGATTATACGGTCTTTTCTCACGCCAAGTCGTACTTTACTCCAGCCTTGCATAGAACCGCTGCCTCCGGAGTAAGCTACTACTCAATGTGAGGAAAGGGATGAGAATCTGCCCCTGGATTCTCAAATTCACAGACATTTTTTTAAGTGTATTTCTCAGGGTCAGATTGTTCTCCCATTGGGTGGCATCTGACTCCCATTGAAGGCAGTGTGAATAGTCTCTGGTCCTTGTTAAGGACTGATCAAAAGTAGAGTACAAACATCTGAATCGTGCTCATAATAGTTGAAACGATGGCATGTGAATACTAAACACACATTATTTATTAGCAGCGTCGCTCCTGTGATTTAGCATTATTGTCATCATGAGAGTATTACTAACACCGCTGGCTTGCATTTTGCATCATTAATTTGCTTTGATGTCAAGCAGACTGGAAAATCACTTGGGGCAAGCCTGAGAACACCCCCACAGGAATACAGGGCTGTAAGCTGGTTCTCCCCTCATCGCATGTTGTAGTGTGGAAGGGAGCCAGCAGCCAGGCCAAGCCTTGAATCCATCTCCCTCATCCCCAATGCGCTAGCCAGCATAACCAGGCCTACACGCAGAGGGAAGGAAGCTGCACCAGATATAGGCAATAGGTAGCAGGTTTGAAACAAACAAAGGAAAGTTTTTCTTCATGCAGCGCATAGTCAACCTATGGAACTCCTTGCCGGAGGATGTTGTGAAAACCAGGACTTTAACTGGGTTAAAAAAAGAAGTAAATAGACTCATGGAGGTTAGGCCTGTGAATACTTATTAGCCAGGATGGGTAGGGATGGTGTCCCTCGCCTGTGTTTGTCTGGAAATGGGTGACAGGAGAGGATCACGTGAGGTTTACCTGTTTTGTTCACTTCCTCTGGAACACCTGGCATTGGCCACTGTGGGAAGGATACTGGGCTAGATGGATCTTTGGTCTGACCCAGTCTGGCTATTCTTATGTTCTTATATAGAGCTATTGCACATGGTTTAGTTCTCCCACGAAGCAAGAGAGAATCATGACTAGCCGCAGTTTGGGCCCTGGTTCATGCCTAGTACGTTGCAATCCTGCACAACCTTTCCTTCAAAGCGAGTAGTAAAGCCACTGTGTGGCCCCTTACAGTGACTGGCAAGACTTTATAAAGATTGGCTCTAAAGGAGGAGAATAATAATTAGAATGATCTAGGCTGTGCCCAATATACCCTTCTCCATCCAATGTCCACTGCCAATCATACACACTGCTGTCAAACCCGGAAACCACGCCAGCTGCGCGGGTTCACAGATTGTCAATTCCCAGTTGAAACTGCGAAACAAAGCTTCCTTTTCTAATTCCCAGTGGCTGTCAATTGCAAACCCTCGTTAATGTCATAGCAATGACTGCTCTAGCAACTGCTCAAGGACTAAAAAGAGCCCTTTTTCCTTCGCATTAAGTGAGAAGGGTGATAAAGTTTGCTCTGGTTGCCTTCAACTCTCTCCAAAAGTGAGATTGGACCATGTCACAATAGGAATCCGTAAAACCTTAGGATGCTGTGCACTGAATTTCTTTGCCCTGCATGCCTTTGCAATGTTTGAAGGGACGCAAAGTGCAAATGATGGGAACTCGGTAGGAAACTGCAGACGGGTGAAGGGAGAAATGGGATTATAGATCTGAGACATTTTATGACTCCAAGACCGTTCCAAAAAGCAAACAGCCAGTGAACTTGCCTTTGCCATCAGTGAAGGCTACCTCCGGGTGGGCTTTCTGCCCTTGTTTGAATGCAGTGTAATCTCTCCGTCCCATACGTGGGAACTTTTGGTGGGAGTTTTGCTTGCCTTCTTTCAACTCGGAGTTGCAAAACGCAGACCTCAGTTTCAGCACATCCAGGACCTCTTGCTCCTGCACATGGGAGGGATTTGCCACCGTTCCGAGAGCGTGGGCCATTAGGGAGTATGGAGCACTGAAGGCCTGGGGAGGAAACCCAGATTTGCAGCACCGGGACCACAGCTGGTATAAATCAGCATCGCTCCATCTAAATCCAGGGAATTGCTGTGGTTGACACCAGCAGACGATCTGGCCCATAATATCTAAAAGTCTAACTCTGCTGTACATGGACATGTGCCGCAGTTTTGAAATAACATTGATTGATTGCCCTGATTTTCAGGAAGTCAAGTGCATGGCAGAGCTGAGCAAAAAATGGATTTTTTTTTTCCTTTGCAGTTCAGGGACCAAACCAAAACATCTTTTAAAATAATTATATATGAGTTCGGTTTGAACCAAATGTGAATTATTTTGTTTTTGTTACTAGACAGGAAAAGCTGCGAAGAGGGATTGTTTATGATTGAACATAATATTTTGACAGGGCGTACCAGGGCCTTTCAGGCCCTCTGCTGGAGGCCTTGTAGTCCCATCACACCCTGCTCCAGAAAAGGAGCAGTGAAGATGCATCCTCCAAGTCTGCCTAGAAAGGCTAGAAAGAAGCAGCCAATCAGAGCCCAGCAGGCTCAGATAAAAGACGCCCTGCAGGGGCTGGGAAGGTCAGTTGCTGGCTGGGACAAGAAGGGGGAGGAGGACTGGGAGGAACTGGACAGGTAAATAGGACCAGGGACCAGAGAACGCTGAGGTGCAGGAGAAGAGCAAGAGGTCCCATGGGGACCAGCCCCGGGAATAGCAGCAGCAAGTGGCTGCTATTTCCAGGTCCCTGGGGAGGGATCTGGTGCTTCCATTGGCAGGGTGGCCCAAGCCCTGAGAAGGGGACCGCTTGATTCAGAAGCCCAAGCAGAGGGCTGGAATTTAAAGGCCAAGCGTTTCCATGGAGACAGCCCTGGGGACACTGCTCTGTACCAACACAGGGCCAGACCATACAGCCAGCCCAGCGAGGGCTGAGCCTGGAGACACGGCTGCAGACGTTACCAAGGGCCTGGGGACAGGCCCTGTTGGACCTCCTATCCCGGGAGGGGTTTGTAAGTTCGTGTACATCGACCGTGTGTAGCTTGGCCAGAGTAGGGAGCCACTGAAGACACATCTGACAGGGGCTCCGTGACGACAGAGCACATGCTGGTTTGCACCCAACCAGCAGGAGGCGCTCACGAGGGGCAAGTGGCACCAAAGCTAATTTTCCCCCTGATTGTTCGCTTTGGGTTATTTTTCGGTATTTATCACCCCCTTTTTTTAGTTCTAAATTCACGGCTTCGAAATGAAAAGGTGAAACTTTCCATTTGGAACCAGCCAAAGCAAGCCATGGCAACTTCTGGCATTTTTTTCCCACGTGTTATTGTTTTAGTCTAACCTGTTCATCGACGTTGACCTGAATTTGCGACTTGTTTGTGTCCTGAACATCACCCAGCAGAACGCATGCCCCCTTCTTTCTGAGCTGGGGTTCGGGAGAGGCCGGGGGTGGGGGGAAAACTGTTCCTCCTTTCGTGCTAAGAGCAGCGAGAGGCTCCCCCTTTTTCTGCCTGGCTTAGCACCTCATCCTTCAGCACCTCTCACTCCTGTTTCACCCTGTTGAACACTCTCTGAGGCAGCTTCCGAGAGACCCTTTGCTGATGCCCCCGCCGTGGAAAACTGAAATCCCTATGACAGTGCATTGGCCTGTCTGGAAGGACTGACGCAAGGGCAACTCCATTTAAACAGCCTTAGTAGTACGTGCTGGTTTTTCCATTTGCAAGTCCTTGCCAGTCCGATAAATTTAGGGATGCCACCTTTTCTGGCAGGGCAGACTCAATGCTATTGCCGCGAATGGCGTCCAGTTGGGATAGCTGGCCATGCTATACTCCAGTCAGTGATGGCCTGACTTGTATGTACAGGTATCTGATTTCTGCACACCTCTCAGGGAACCTTGTGTGCAAACAGGCATGCAGTTGCACACTTCATTTTGCGTGCCACCCTGGCTCCTCTTCCAAAAATCAGGCTGCGTTTGAGAAGCCTGTTGGTTCTTAGGCTTGGTCTACAGGGAGAAGTATGCCGCCGTACCTGTGTCGGTCAGGTGGGGAAAAATCCAGGCCCCGACTGACAGAGCTCTTGGCTGAAGTGGCAAAAAACCAAAAAGGCCTTATTCCAGTGGTACTGGCATTGTGAAGCCTTTGGGGCCAGACCCTCCACTGGTGTAAGCCGGCTTATCCTTACATGGCTTCACATCGATTTCTATAGGGGAGGAGACAAGCTATATCGGGTCCCTGGGCAAGAGGGGGGTGGGGCTTTGGGCAGAAGGGGCAGGGCCAGGGCAGCCAACCCTCAACGCCGCCACCCCCTCAGCCCTTAGAGCTGCCTGGATCGTGCCACATGGGCTCCGGTGGCAATTTAAAGAGCCAGGGACTCCAGTTGCCATGGCAGCCAGGAGCCCTGGGCCCTTTAGAATCACCAGGCCCCGGGCTGTTGTCCCTTTCCCCTCCCTGCCCCCCGTCAGTGGGTCTGGATTTCCATGAGATGGAGCTGAATTCCCTCGGATTCATCCGTGGTGACCAGAAGTGAACTGCGTAAAACATCTGCTGACTCACGTTCATAAGCTGTGGGCATTTTATTCATCCATTTGTAAGGGGGAGGAAATTGAGGGGGAAATCAGCTGATGGTCACGTTGGTGTCTCTTTCTTAAAATAGGAGGGTTTGAGTGCGGCTTTTGTGTCGGGGAAAGCGCTTGCGTAACGCTGCACCATTCCATGAATGGACATTTTAAAAAACCGAGCTTCCATCAGTATGTGCCGTTTGCCTGCAGGGGATGGCTTTCCCATTGGAAATGAGGTCCGAGAGAGGTTAATATTTAAATGCTGCTCATTTGCCCGAACTGCATCAAGGGAGATTTTATTTTATTGCGTGACTGTTGAATTCTAGTGAAAATGTCACTTTCGCGTAATGCTGCTGTGTCTGACCGCCGTGTGGGTCTATTGCTGACCAAGATAACTTTGTTGATGAAAACCACAATATTGAAGGCCTGCTACTAGAAACTGTAAAACCAAGGGATGGCTCTTAGACCAGCTCTGCTGCTGTTCCATTTCTTCAACCCGTCTGAGTATGTGGGTTGTTCCATTGATGATCTATCAAAATCGATTCCAGTGAGTCTACTCCACTTCTTACAATTACGCATTGTGCTTACAGTCGTGGCAGGACCTGGGTCCCTTTGACGCTGGTGAGCGTTTGGGTGATTTCAGTGGTATGAGATTCAAGCAAATGAGCTGAATGCTTCGTGTTCGGTTCTTGGGCTTCGTGGTGCCTTCCTTCAAAAGCTATCCCATTGATTTCATGGGTGTGAGGCACCACTCAGTAGATGGGGTGGCAGAATCTGGCCCTATGACATTTTCAGACTAGGATTCACATTGTAAAATAAGGAGTGATCCTCTTTCTGCTGAAGTTTGTGGGAAGCATTGCCATTTACTCTAATAGCAGCGAGAGTAAAACCAGGTCTATATTAGACCCGGAAGGTCAGCTTAAGATACAACCTCCGGCTACATAAAGTTGAGTCTAGTTAGACTCAACATACCTTAAGCCAAGCTTGGCACTGTCTTCGCAGTGGGACATCAACAGGTGCAAACACTCCCGTCAGCTTCCCTTACTCCTTCTGACTTCAAGGAGTACCACTGCCAACATGGGGTGCACTCAGTATTTGATTTAGCAGGTCTTAACTAGACCTGCTAAATCAAACACCAGAAGCTCGATCTCCGGCACATAAGTAGAGATATGGCCTAAGACCAGGCTGTCAAACTTTTCATCATTGTGCAAGCAGTTGGTTGTGTGTGCCAATTTTATTCTAATTGGAGTTAGTTTCTGTATAGTGAGATATGACACTAATCACTTGATCTCTTGCCCGGTGGGACCAAGAGCTTGTGACTGTCTTGTCAACAAGATATTTCCTTCCTTGTCTGGGCACCATAAGTGGTGTTGTGTTTGTGAAGGGACTGGAAACTGCAAACTGGCGGGTACATACTCAGTACAAGTATGAATAGTCTTGAATTTGGAACAGAAGCAAACTCATGCTTGAGAGGTCCTGGGATAATTGCAACAAAAAAGCCCTTGGACATGGTCATCTATTGACCTGCTGTTTGGATTCACTGGTGCAAAGCCACTCTCAAATTAGCTTATATAATTTGCTGATAAACTCATTGATTACGTCTGCCAGTTAATGAATTGGGCCCCCAAATCCTCTAGGGCTACATCTACACCGCAATGCTATTTCAGGATACCGGAGTATCCCAAAATAGCTATCCAGCGTCTTCACAGCAAGCCCGTTATTTCAAAATATAACAGGCTTGCTATTCTGACATGCCTGTAAACCTCATTCCACGAGGATTAAGAGACGTTTTGGAATAGTAGGTTATCACCAAATTTTGAAATAAGCTACGCAGTTTGCGTAGCTCAAATAGCATAGCTTATTTCAAGCTACAGGCGCAGTGTAGATGTACCATAGGTGAGCTAGCAATAGATTCCTGGCTTCAAAGGAAAAGCATTGGCTTACCGTGCATACTGACTTCTCCTGAGAACTCCGTGTCTACACCAAATTCATTTGAATTTGGATTCAGCTCATCTGAAGTCCTTTTCGGGCCCAAGCCCAGCTGATGTTACTCTATCAGATGCCCCAAGTGAATCGCCCAGCTCAATGACTCTCCCTCGGGCCTGACAGAGGAAATAGGGCAGCTAACAAGCTGTGATGAGGCTTTGTTAGAACTTCTTCTCAGGCAGAATTGTGTACCTCCTTAGTATGTCTTCCACATGGCTTCAATGCCCAGAGAGGGGAGGAGCACGTACAGTAACGTTTGCTCCTACAAATGTAGAAAACTGTGTCCTTTGGCTACCCAGAGTATTTTATCTTGAGCGGCAGAGAAATGTTTTAGTGAGTGAATGACAAGGGAAGCAGATAATTAGGCCTGTTGTGGCAACGAGAAGAATTTAGGTGTCGTCCTACATCCTGCGGCTTGTACTGTGCATTCGGGCTGTACCCACAAGCTATTTATAGCCGCCACAGCCTATTGGAAAACCTCCTTTCCCCTTACCTTGTGCGCTGCTGCCCTGCCCAATGGGGAAAGGAGCAGAACCCCAGCCCCGTCCCCAACCCAGCTGCCACTGTACGGAGCCAGCGGAGAGGCAGCGCCGTGGAAGCGTAGGGGGCAGGGGTTGGTAGTTCTGCTCCTTTCCCCACTGGGAGGGGCAGCTCCTCCCGCTGCTGTACCACCCCCAGCGTTCCTTCCCCCAGGTAACGTGGGATGGAGAGGGGAGTGGAATCACATGGAGGGTCACATGGGAGGCGTTTAGCTGGAGTGGCCCCCCCATTGTGGGAAGAAATTAAATATACTTTCACACTGCTAACAACGACCAGAGTTTTAAACCTCCTGCCCTCCATAATGGTGCACGTGCAACGAAACCAGACTTGCCATTGTGGTTGTGATGGTGACACTAGTGAATTCTCGGTGCCAATATTAATGGTACGGCGGCCCGGTTACATAAGTTGGAACCAAACTAGGCTTGGCTTATGAACAAAGCTGGGGCCACATCAGACAAGCAAGAAATGGGCCAACCATGCGGAAGAAGCAGGGAAATGGTGTTCTGTGACTGTTGGGTGTAGCAGGTACCTGGAGAGTGTTTACAGCAGGCCAAAGGCGGTGGCACATCTCTGAGGGACAACAACACCCTTGTCCACAGATGCTCAGGCCAGGCTAAAGATCAAGGAGCTGTAGTTGATATCAGTTGGGGAGGAGAAGCCTCTCCCAGCAGCGGGGAGTCAGCAGGCAGGGACCACAGCCAGCACAACTAGAATTTGCTCTCAAAATCCAAGAGGCCACAAGGCCTGAGGGCTGGTTGGTTTGAACCCCATTAGCCCTGCAGTCTAGCGTAGAAAATAAGGCAAGGGAGAGCCCACACGTTGACAAAAGCCAGCCTTGGAACCCATGGGGATTACATTTCTCCTATAGCGGCCATGGCATGCAGAGAAGGTTCTAGAAGCCCTGTCACACAGTCCCTCACAAACATCAGGCCGGGAGTTGCTTGGTGTAATTCAGGCGCGTGGGCCGTTTACAAAGCGTTACCTAATAACAAGCGTTTTCCTCTCCAAATCAAGGGCTCAGGTGCATCAGGCTCTCTCAGTACGACTGGGTGAGGGAAGAGAGCCTTCCCCGAATTCCAGGGAGACTGTCTGTAGACCTCACACTGCCACAGGGTCTCTCTCTGAAGACAGGCTGTGTCAGCAAGTGATTGGCATTGTCCCTACAGGCCCCCCATTATATACCACATCATCTCACGCACCAAGCCATTGGAATGAACCAGCCCCTAGGGATATGGACAGAGGTGGAGTAAGTCCCATCCCTCTGTCAATACGAAACGCCTCCCTGGAGATGCATAGGCTTGTACCTTGCCTGGCAAAGAACGTGCCAATAAACGCACATCTCAGCTAGCTCTTAGGTGACCTTCCTGGCATATTTTTTATTGCTCTCATTGGAGTTTTGTTTTTTGTTTGTTTTTGTTGTTGTTTTTTTTAGCTCCCCTGACACAACTTCTTGCTAGGATGGGAAGGAAACTAGATCTTTCCAAGCTAACAGATGAAGAGGCCAAGCACGTTTGGGACGTGGTTCAACGGGACTTTGATCTGCGGAAGAAAGAGGAAGAAAGATTGGAGTGAGTACATTCTTTACAGGCACTTTAAGGCTCTGGTGACTCTCAGACGGAAATAGCATTGCTTGGATCTCGTATTTCTCTTTCCACGTGAGACTAGACCATGTGAACAGTTTGGGGGAAAAAATAGTTTGGCCTTGACCCCGCTGCCAGCAAAGCCAATAGGAGAAAGGAGCAGCCCATTGTGTTAACCTCATCCATTGCGTTTGGCTATTGTCTCAAGAGGGAGGTTGAGATACTCATCTGGTTCAAATCAGCGAAGCTCCATCAGGATTAATGACTGATTTTTTTTACATCAGTGGACATACACCAGTTTTGGCCAGCTAAATCAAAATGTTGCACCCTCACCCAGGGAATGTCCTGGGCCAAAATCTGGTTTCAAAGATGCAAATGCATCTGCCACCGCTTTCAGTGTATGGAATGTAGCTCCTTTGCTGTTATTTTTATTGGCTGGTTTTTATAAACTAACGACAAGGTAGTCGATTCAAATCGCTACATGGTTCTCCTGAGTGGGCAACTTAAAAAAGAGCAGGTCCCCATTCATAACTAATCGATTAGTCAATAAACGGGGGAAACTGTGAAGGTGCCAGCCCCAGGAGCTAACCCCACTGCGGCTCTGCCTGTTAAATGTATTAAGAGCCAACAGGTTCTTAATATATTTAAAAAGCAGAAGTGCAGCAGAGGGGGACCTGGAGCGAGCCAGGACAGCTGATTCCCGGTTTGTGCCAGATCCCTGCTATCCCTCTGCCTCCCCTGTGCCCCCCCCCGGAGACAGTGCTGGGGGGAACTGGCTTTTAAGCCGGCTCCCCCCCAACACTGGCCCCTTGCCCCCCCACCTTGCTGCCTCTTTGGGGAGGGGATCGAGTAGCTGAGGGACTACTCAACTATCCAGTACGCTTATAGTTATCAGAAAGTTGACTAGTTCTTACATCCCTACACTCTTCAGCATGTATTTTCCCTATCAACACTGAAACTATATGGCGGGAATGTTAACTGTATTTGCTCCGATGAGCAGAAATGTCCAGCTTTCGTTTGAACAGGGGGTTGACTAAAGACTTGGGTTTTATGCAAACTAATTCATTCATCCTCTGTGCGATGCTGAACTTCTGCTGACCTGATGGGCTCTGAATTGGGAAGCGACTGGAGATTGAAATTGGCAAATCACTGTTCTCCGATGTGCTCTGGGGGCAGGAAACCCATCGATTTCTGTCCTGTGGCTCGAAAGAATGGAACGAGTGACTGCCTCATGTCTATGTGCGCACTGCATGCATGAGCCACCCTGGTCTGCGTGCAGGTGTCCCCAGCGCACAACCTGGGGCCAGACTCGGTTTTTGCATAGCTAGATACAACGGCGATGGCTTTAAAACAGCGTTGCATGCACTTATACCAGGGCTAAATTTGCTCTTTTGCAGCAGCCTCAGATTGGTTGTTTCTTTGACAAAGGGGACAATTTACAACAAAACGTAACAATCACGCGAAGAATAATGGGAGTCTTCAGAACCCACGTCGGAGCGCCTTACCCCTGGCCACCGAAGGGCCCCCACTAGTATCAGCCTTCTCTGGACAGTGTGTAGAAAAAGGGACACCGAGGAATTTCTCAGAATAGACTTCGGAGCAAATTTCAGATCAGGAGTAAAGTCCAGTGTTTAAGGCACTCGCTAGAACTTGGGAGACCTGAGTCGGGTTCCCTGCTCTGGCACCGCGTTCTTGTGCGACCATGGGCAAGTCTCTTTATCTTTATGTGCCTGTCTTTCCCGCCTGTACAATGTCCTGCCTCTCAGGACCATTGTGAGGGTAACTCATTAAAGAGCAAAACAACACAAGGTCTGGTAGCGCTTTATAGACTAACAAAACATGTAGATGGGATCATGAGCTTTCGTGGGCACAGCCCACTTCTTCAGATGACCGGCATTAAAGAGCGTGATGCACCAAGAGCAGACCACCCTTGCATCCAATTGACCGGACCAATGCACTCCCACACCCGCTGGAATGAGCTCCGCAGCGCAACACACTTGGAGTCTGAAGGGGGAGGCCACACTTCTTATGCCGAGTGAATGATCGTCTCTGTCGTTCTAAGAGCTGTGCCCTGTGACTCCTGCAGGGTGTTAAGGTAACATCAGTACCCGGAAAGAGACAGGAAAGACTGGTCCTGTTCTGGGCAGAGAATTGTTTACACTGCACGCTGAGGTAAGCGGTGGAAAGCAAAGCCGCTCCGCCTTGAATCATCAGTTTGGGTGGCTTCCCGGAGAGGCCAATTGCATCGACTCCTGTCTGGTGAATAGACCCATAAAACGTGTTCCCGTGCCCATGGTGAGCTGACTTCCCGGCAGTTCGGGAGGGCCAGGGAGGAGTGCATTTCTAGTGTCTATGGCAACCAGAAACAACTAATCCCTGCAAGATCCCAACATGTGTTCAAGTTTCCTCGCAGCTTTGCCAAGGAGTCTCCTTCCTGACCAACAGCCCTCGCGCATGCCTCTCGGGAGCAGAAATTCCCAACGATGCTGTCGGACAAACTTTATCCTCTCTGCCCGGCCCTCAGTCGTTCTTCACATGCTGTCGAACGTGTGATTCAGAGGAGGGCACAAGAGAGCTCGGAGGCTCCCCAGGAGACTGTCTCCGGAGAGCTGCAGTTGAGCGCAGGGCAGTCTGAAGGGTTCGCCTGGGGTCGGGAGGGAGAGGAGTTTTACAGCCGGTGAGTTTGATTCGGTGTGGCAGGGAGCCGCGCTTTCTTTTTTCTTTCTGGTCACTGGTCCTGAATGCATTTTTGCACCAGTGCACCAGCGGAACAAAAGCCTCTGCCATGTGATTCAAAAGAAGCAACCTGGCCAAATGCTCGGGCTAGAAAAGAGCAGGATTAGATCATTTGATGGCTGGGAGCACACGTGCACCGGGCCTAGAAACCGGCTGATTTCTCTCTCCAACCCGCTTTTATCAATTCCTCCGGTTTTACCCGGTTCTGCAACGTGCAACATACAAAGGGTCGGTCAACGCGAGGAACTCTTCATACTGCCTGGCCAAACGGGCGGATGAGAATGGGAGGTTGTGTGTGTTTTGATGGCTGGGAAGCTAGGACTAGTCCCCTGCTAGGGCTGCAGATGAATGCCTTGTCCTCGAGCACACTGCTTATTTCTGCTTCTGGTTTATGGTGAGGACTTAAAATGAAGTTCTAGCCAGACCATCTTGCTTTCTTTCACGCTTGCCCCATCGTGGACTTGAGAAATGCTCACACTAACCAGCTGATTTCTCCTCCGTAATCCGCGCTGAGCCTTCAGACCAGAGTGGGGTGGCCAGCGAGCAGGAGGTAGGCTTGCCGGGTGTCCAGTATTGAACCAGACGGTCCCGTATTTTTGCCTCCTGTCCAGTAAAAAA
>JANRFK010006693.1:3678643-3705679 GCA_030068395.1 Apalone spinifera
GAAAAAAAATCAGAAAGTACTGGACATTTTAGGTGTCTGTATTTTCTGAATTTTATTCCCAGACAGGAGGTGAAAATACTGAACAGTCTGGTTCTGAACCGGATACCTGGCAACCGTATAAGTGAGCCAGCGTGCAGGGGCCCACTTCCCTTCCTTGTGCCCAGACCCACACGCCGCACACCCTGTCCTGCGGTCCCGCCGGCCTTCTCGTTCCTCAGTGCAGACAGGTGACAGTCTGGCCCCTGGCCTCCTACAGTGTGTGGAACAGGCTTCCGTCTGCAGCTGGTGGTGTGTGCTGCCCACCACCCCCGGCATAGCCAGTTGTTTCCCGAAATGCTGCTGGGCCTCCATCTGTTAGAGGCTTTTCCCCGGTAACTCCATAGCAGCCCCTGCCAGCCACACCTTCGCTTCCTCATTCTGCAGGGAGCTGAGTAACAAAACCTGACTTGAAAAGAGTAAACAAAGGCCCCGCGGTTCCTCTGGGTTTACCTGAGAGCTCTTATCTCCTTGGCAGGGCCAGGAAAGGGCTGTGAAAACAGGACAAACTGGTCGAGTGAACATTTCAGGTCTCCCTGAGCCTGGAGTACACACTGGGAAAGTTCTTTGGCCACTGGACGGAGCAAATGTGGGGATTTAATGTTTCCACTGTGGTGGCCCCCGAAGGCCACCCCAGACCGGGCCCCTGGAAACGTGGAAAATGACCGTCCCCGCTCCAAAGAGCAATTCTCAGAGGTGTCCAGGGCTACATAGATATATCCAATGGGCTGCCCGACACACCTAGTCCCCTTAGCCTGAGGAGTTCTTCCGTTCCATCCCCCAAGCAGCCGACTGGAGCACATACCTACCCGCTGCTCTTCGGCTAGGATTAAAAATTTGGGTCTGTCTCGGGCACCATCCTCCCTGCCAGAAAGCCACTTTTGGAAAGGGCTAAAAACCATCCCTCTTCTCAAAAGCAGTTTTTTAAAAAGTTGTGTGTAACTCCGGAGCAGCCCTGGCCCTGGCAGCTCACTCCCCACAATGCATTGCTGCAGCTAACTCTCGGGAGAACAGCTCATGTGCTGAGGTTTCTAGTTCCTGTGGAACTCCAGTGTTAACGACATTCAGGAAAGGGCAGCTTTCCGGCCCTGCCTAGATGGAAAACAAGCCTTCACGGACCCTTCCTACAAATCAAACATTACACGTCCTTCATCAGAACCCAAAAGGCAAATAAGCTGTGGTGTGGTATGTACCAGCTCCCGCGCTGCTCTGAGAACAAATCGAATCCCTTCAGGTAATGCGGCAGATCCTCCGTCAGGACCCTGCTCTTGTTCAGCGGATTGGAATGTGCGTTTTAGCCCTGGCACTTCCTGCATTGAGGATTGCCGGCTGCCCCGACCGGCTAGCCTGTCCTAAAAGCAGATGAAATATTTGCCTGACAATGGGCTCTTTCTGCGAGGGAAGTCCTAGCCAAGTTTGCTTTCAAAGCGCACCCTGTATCAGATAACCCTTCATGGGATGGTCATGAACATCTCACATGCTCCCTTTGTTCGTAACTGACAGGCTGGTCTGAGACCTTCCTACCCTCATTAAACTGTGGCTGTTTCACGGATTTTCAGTGCTGCAGTCCTATGGATTGGCTCCAAAACTGAGAGAACAGATTGTGAAATTTGTTCCCCGACTGTAACTACAGCCCTCTGCAGTGAAGACAGAGGCCTTCCCATGGTTCCTCCTCTTCTAGAAAACAGGTCTACACAGACAGCGTCCGAAACCCCAATTCACAGCCAAACTCCGATGAAAATAACCTGGTTCCTGAAGGTCCTACGGGGAAGGGGAGAGAATTTAAAAGCAGAAATAAATTATTGTTGTTATAGTGATGTTGTGTATGTTTTAGTTTTATTATTATTATTATTATTATTATTATTTATATAATCATAGTGCCTAATTACTGTAGTCGTGGACTCTTTTATGCTCAGTGCTGTACAAAGAATGAACAAAAAGACAGGGCCCATGGAGTTCACAAGACAGGAGACCACAGATGATACAGAGGGATCGGGGAGAACAAGTAAACAGTGAGACACCAGCGATCAGGGTGGTTAGGGTGTGGACTAGAGGTATTGGGTCTGATCCTCAGCTCGTGTAAACCATGGTAGCTTCAGTGAAGCCCTAAGCGTCCAGGCCTAAGGCTTTTAGCGCCACCGTGGAATCAAAGCCCCAACGGGCCTCTCTTGTGGTTTTGGATTCTGCTGAAATCTTGCAAGAAAAGCTGGCGTATTGGGGTTTCGACTGTTTGCAAACAAAAACTTCCAGGGTTACCTTGATGAATTTCCGCAAACCTTATAGCCAATTTGGCCTTGAATTTAGGATCCAGATTAGGGATATAAAAGCCCATTAAAATAGCTAACCGGTTAAACGATTTAAATTATATCATTTAACCAGTTAACCACTGTGGATGCGGCCGGGACTTGTCCACCAGAGCTGTGGAGGGGAGTAGGGAGCCGCTCCAGCCAGGCCAGGTAACTGGTTAACCCCTTACACCCCGAATCCAGATCCAAACACTGTCTCTCGGGCTCAGCTCTGCTACTTTCTAATACTTGTTTCATTAGTAATAAGAGTTTGCCTAGAGGAGTTTCAACAAGCCATGGGAGACACTAGTCTATAAATGTCATGGAGCTTGTCATGTGGAAGGAGGCAGAGTTAAATGAAATTATATTTGGCCAAAGTCACACAGGATAAACAAATCCACACGTGGGCCACATTCCACGCTCAGATACGCTGATGTAAATCCAGAATAGCACCATTGCTTTCAGGGGCAGCCAGCAGAAAGGCAGTATGGCCTAGTGGATAGAACACTACGCTAGGATTCCGGGGACCTGGGTTCTTCCTGCTGCTCGCATTGCCACTAGGGGACTGGAGGTAAGTCACCCCGTGCCTCAGTTTTCCCATCTGTATAATGGGGATACCAATTCCGCCCTCCTCTGTAAAACGCCTTCAGTGCTGCGGATGACGTGCTGTGTGATTACGCAGCTGGACAGCAGGGTAACTCTGACCAGAACTGGGGCTGAGGTGTTCAGTGGTTCCTGGTGTGTCAGCCAGCCCACGAGCTGGGCCTACTCAGCCCTCGCAGCGTAGCCGTGTCTGGCCCTGACGTCTGTGTCTGGCTTTTCCAGGGACCTGAAATGCAAGATTGAAAAGGAGAGCACCAAGCGGGAGCTCCTGTCCGGTCAGTCCCACCTCAACGAGACCCACTGTGTCCACTGCCTGCAGCCCTTCAAGTTCCTGGTGAACAGCAAGCGCCAGTGCTTGGACTGCCACTTCTACACCTGCAAGAACTGCAGCCGCTACCACAAAAAGGAGCAAGCCTGGATCTGTGACCCCTGCCGCTTAGCCAGGTAGGAGGGCCGGGCTCGGCAGACCTGCAGCGGAAGGGGGTTTCACAGGTGAAAGGTGCTGGAGATGAGCGGCAGTGCGGCCTAGTGGGCAGAGCCCAAGACTGACATCTGGGAGACCTAGCTTGCCGCTAGCCCGTTGCCTGGCTGGGGCAAGTTGCTTTGTGGCTCCGTGCCTCAGTTTCCCCATCTGTGCAATGGGGATAATAACACTGGCCTCCTTTGGGGAGTGTTTTGAACTCTACATGTGAATGCCGCTCCATAGAGCAAAGTCGGGGGAGGCAAGATACGGCCTGCAGGCAAGATCCAGCCCACCATGCCTTTGGATCTGGCCAGGAGTCCGTATCCTCTCCTGCACCCCAAACCCCCTTCTGCACCCAACCTCCGTCCCTGACCCCGCACCGCCTCTGTAGAAAAGTGTGGCCCTTGACCAAAATCTTGGAGTGGGCCCCCAGCAAAAATGATAGCCCACCTCTGCGCTAAGCATTACTATTTTGAGTAACCCCAATGGTTAGGCAAAGCCAAGCCAGGGTCCAGGATCCCAAAGGGGTCATGGACGGAGGTTGGGTCCAGGATCCCAAAGGAACGCACGTGCCAGTTCCCTCTCCAAAGAGCTGCGATTGTTGTAGTTGGGGGGCAGTTCCTGTTCTTTTGGGGCCCCTCTGCTAGAGCTAGAGCAATTCATGGAGGGTAGGTCCATCAGTGGCTATTAGCCAGGCTGGGCAGGAATGGTGTCCCTAGCCTCTGTTTGTCATGGCCCAGGAATGGGTAACGGGAGAAGGATCACATGTTTTAATCTTGCGCTCCAGCTCCGGGGTCTGGGGCTTGCCCTGTGTGCCATGGAAGCAGCAGCATGTCCCCCCCACATCCAGCTTCTAGGCCTAGAGGTAGCCATAGGGCTCCATGTGCTGCCTCTGCCCCAAGCACCGCCCCCACAGCTCCTATTGGCTGGGAATCGCAGCCAATGGGAGCTGCAGCGAGGGCAGCGCCTAGAGAAGCCCAGAAGGGGAACATGCTGCTGTTTCTTGAGGAGCTTTGTGCAGCCTGGAACTTGCACCCCTGAGCTCCCCCCACACTACAACCCCTGTCCCAGCCCAGGGCCCCCTCCCATCCTCCAAACCCTCAGTCCCAGCCCAGAGCCCCCTCCAGCACCTCAAGCCTCTTATCCCCTGCCCCACCCTAGACTCACACTCCCAGCCTCATCCCCTCCCGCATCCAACCCCCAGCCTGCAGTTCCTTCCCACACCCTGAACTCCTCGTTTCGGGCCCCACTCCAGAGCCCTCACCCCCTCCCACACCCCAGCCCCAATTTCATGGACATTCATGGCCCTCCATACAATCTCCATATCCTCATGTGGCCCTCTTACCCCCCGCGCAAGCCAACACGTTTGCTCCCCCCCGCTCCAAGGGGAAAGGAGGATTCATATGATGTGTGCCGGGAAATAAACCCAAGATCTTGCCTTTCTCTGTGTCTTCCCCTGGGGCCCAATCCAGCACCCTCTAAGCTAAAGTCGGCAAGCTCCCTGCTGTGGGTTGGCTGGATCCGCTCAGACATTGGCCAACGGAAGTGCGAGCACCCTGGCTCAGTGTGAAAGTTATGGTCTCTCTCTCTCTGGGCAGGGTTGTGAAGATTGGCTCCCTGGAGTGGTATTATGAGCACGTGCGATCCCGTTTCAAGCGGTTTGGAAGCGCGAAAGTGATGCGGTCGCTCTACGGCAGGCTGCAGCACGGGCAGAACATGAATCCAGCGTTGCTAGGTAGGGCGACAGGCTGTGCTCCCTTCCTCTGCCTCGCAGGCTTGTTTCATGAATGGCTGTGTGGCCCCCGGTCGATATCCAACACCCATACGTAAGCAGCTAAGAATGGCCATGGCCCATCAGGCCCAGGGTCCTGTCTTCCGGCACTGTCCAGAGCCCAATGCTTCTGAGGCAAGACTCAGAACAAGACAATTATTCAGCATCAACTACAGGTTGAATCTCTCTAGTCCGGCTCCCTCAGGACCTGACCGGTGATGAACCAGAGAATTTGCCAGATCACGGGAGGTCAATATTGTCTAGCAGCATCACCAACACTTCCACTGCTTACTGGGCTGTTGGAGGATATTTAGGGGGTAAATTAGAGCTAAATAGCAGCACTGAACACTGAGAGCCAGAACTGGTGGCTGCAAACAAACTTTATGGGACTGCGGGAAACTTGGCCATGAAAAGTGGACATCTGGCTCACTAAAACCATGCCAGACCATGGATATTTTGGGACCAAAGAGTTCTGGACTAGAGAGGTTCAACTTGTAGTCCCAACATCTGGTAGTCAGAGGTTTACATGCTACTGTTAGTAAATGAACCAAGATTCAATTAATTTGGAGTCATTTAGCTTCTCTGCCACTGACTTTCCTGCATAACCTCTGGCAAATCTTTTAATCATTCTTTGCATCAGTTCCTCTGCTATAAGATTTGGATTGTCTCAAGCAGGGACTGAAACTGACTAGGTAAAATGTATCCCGGGTGCAACTCTATTGATTCCAGGAGAGAATATGGATGTGTATGGGTATGTGGATACACGTGTATATGGTGCATCTATATATCAAATATACAGATATGGTGCTTTTCAATCAGTATTTGCACTGTTGTTTAAAATATCGCTAAGCCTGTAAGGAGGAGTTAGTCCGAGACTAACATTCATGCTTCCTGGTGCAAAGAAACCCAGAGCGTGGCTGCTTTTAAATCATAGAATCATAGAATCCTAGGACTGGAAGGGACCTCGAGAGGTCATCGAGTCCAGTCCCCTGCCCTCACGGCAGGACCAAATACTGACTAGACTCCACTCAAGTCAATTAAATAATTGACTTGAGTGGAGTGAGGGCAGTTTGCACACGTTGAGGTGCTAGGCCTGCAATAAAAGGCCTTTCTCATCTGCTCCTGTTTTCCGCATGCTGATAACCGTTTGCATACTGACATGCCAGCAGGTGGCAGTGTTGGACAGCGTCGAGATTCCCCGGGGTCACTCTGATGCCTGTTATAAGATTAACAAGCACATCTGCTGAAGTTGCTGTCAGAATTAAACTCGGGGGATCTGATCGCACAGGAAGCAAAGGGGAGTAGGGGATGCATAGGAGAGGGAGTGTCCCTAGCGCCTGGCAGGTATCAAAGAGACCTTCAGTAAGTACAAAATGCAGGGGAGGAGAGCAAATTCGGGGCACGTTAGCATTTAGAACATCCCGGCTCTTCTAGAAGGAGTATGCGGAGTTACCGACTCTCGCAATTTTATCCCAAGTCTTGCCTTACTTGGTGCTTTGCTTTCAAGCCCTGACTCCTGGAACCTTGCGAGAATCTCCGCTTCCCTTTTTTAAAAAAAACAAACCCTCCATTTCCAGCCTTTCTTGTTGCAGAGCAAGCTTGACGAACTAACCTAAGCATAAACCCTAGGCTTAAAAAACACAAGGCAAATTTAAAAAAAAAATCCCAACGTTTTTATTTTTTTTTTAATCTCATGAATCATCGCGTGATTTTTTGGGCACGGCTCGTTGGGGTTGCGTTGACGTTGGCAATCCTGGACCGACCGAGATCCATGAAATTGATCCCACTGTTGCTAAGGCCTTTGGACCAGGTCTTTGTTATTTTCGAGAGAGGCCTGAGAGCATTTAAATATGCGTTTGCAAAGTGGCAGGCCAGGACTGGGTTTATCAACCAAGCTACTCTCGGCATGGTGCAGCCATCTCTCTAACTCTGTAACAATGGCCTGCCACCACCGTGACATAGTATTTCTGCTATTTCCTTAATGCAAACGGGTCCGGTTGTGTATGGTGATGTCAGGGTAGCGGAATTATTTTCCCGCCGCGAGGAGCCAGATAATAGTGTGCAGTAATGCCGTGGGCATACATTAATTAAACCTGCATACCCTTGTTCATTTCCAGAGTCCACTCATTCCCAGAAACATAATTAGAAGCGCATGGTGCAGATATGTTAATTTCATACTGTTTGCTAGATCTGAAGAGCACTTAGCAATATACCCGAAAAGGGTTTAAATGTATAGTTTAAAGCAGCACAAAGAGAATACTGAAATGAGGATGAAGAATTATGACTTGCTTCGTCCTTTTTCATCCCAGAGGGGATAGTAACGTTTCGTTTTCAATTGAAGACACAGGTAAATTGGCAGGCTTCTTTCGCTGGAGTTACTCATCTGATAATAACTAGCATTGACTAAAGGCAGCGTGATAGAGGAGGGCTAGGCCTTAGTGGTTTGTGTAGCATCTTTTCATCCAGCAGATACGCTGCCAAGGCCTACATGCTGCAAGGAATGTAACTGTAAGCGTGTGCGTTTCGTCCAATTGAAACTGACGGAACTGCTCGAATGCTTAACATGTAGCTTAATTACATAAGGGAGTCAGGGTCTTAAGTGGTTGATAATGTTGTCCGAAAAATGCCCATGCCGCTGGGCCATGCAGGCAGATACAGCCACCCAAGTTTATCAGTCTGTCCTCCTTTCCATCCCTGCCTGCCTTGAGAAACACAGGGAAATGAATGAGTCTTGCAGCATGCACTTCAGAACCGTCCGCCCCACTGGGACAGGGATTTGAACAGCGGAGGAGTGTTCCCGCCAAGATTGGCCCCTACCAGGCAGCTGCGAATGGTTCATGCTCATGCCCAGGCTCCTTGCGACCGTCACTTGTGTCACACAGTCTGTCATCAAGGCCCAAACCATTCAGAGCCTCGCTGGCCGCACCTGGCGCCTGCAGCCTGCCAGCGAAATCCCAGGGCCCGGGAGCGACTTTACAAGCAAGCGTCAGCTTTCTGCCCCAGTTGCGGCTTCTCGTGCAGGGTAGCTAGCCGGCAGATCACCAAGTCTGCCTCCTGCTGAGCATGGTTGGGTGGTTGCTTGGTGTAACAGACCTGTAAAAAGTGCTTCTTTTCCCTCTCGGCTTTTCTTTGCACTTAGGTGTCCACGACAGAGTTTACAGCTTGCCAGATATCAACCGTAAGTCAGCTTTTCAGTGCATCTACAGGAAATGGTAGCAGGGCTGGCCCTGACCGTGGGCATCCCCAAATCTGCTTTCCAGGATCTCTTGGCTCCCAAAAGCCCAGAACTGTTGTACACTTCGAACAGTGAATATCGGGGGGAGGGGGTTGGAAAATTGGACCCTCTGTCTGTTCAGTCCGTCACTCTAACCTGCTGTGGGGCAGCCGTGCTCCGAATCACGTGCTGAACTTTAATAACATGAATCGTCCTGGGTAAGTCAGTGGGGCTACACGTGTGTTTAAAGTTAGGCAGTGAGAATCACAACGGCTCCCATTCCTATGGACGGGCGTTTTGTCCCACGGGGTTGGCCAACAGGCTCCCCAGGAATTTTGCTGTTTGGGGTTGTGCATTTATCTCTGCTTTCCAAAGCAGTATGGAGGAGGGGTGTAAAATCCCATTTCAATGTAATGTTTAACTGGTTAATCGCTTACACCGGGGCTGCTCCAACCCCCACTCACCCGCCACAGCCAACACAGAGAGCTGAAGAGCTCTGCATTTTCTATTCATAGTCCCTGCCATACAGGGCCAGTGAGAATCAGGAGGAAACCTGTACTGGGCTGGATTTAGAGGTGTGAGTGAGTGAATCTACACTGGGTAATGGATGCGTTAGTCAGTAGCTGAGACTCAGGGAGGTTCTCTGAGACTCACGCTAATCTCCTGTCAGGTAATTTAACATGAATTTGGCCTGGTGAGTCCGTGGTGGGGCATTTCATACAGCAGAGAGCGGGCAGATGGGTCTGCAGCAGGAACAGCGGATAGTCAGAGGGTGTAGGATGATACAAGAAGACAAGGAACCCACGGCCACACACACCACTGTCACCAAGACGTGTCTGGGCCCGTCGGTACCAGGAACACTGGCCTCTATCCAGGAGCAGATGACCATTTTGCGGGGCCCCCCTTTGCCACGGCGCATGCGCGGGGCTTTTTGAAGCGCGGGGCCCGGGGCGGCCGCCCCACTCGCTCTGCCCTATATCCGCCCCTCTGTCTCCAGCTAAAGGAGGCCTCCTTTTGCGGTACTAGGGCGATAGTGGGCAATCCGTGGACCAGCCGCTAGAGGGAGACATGCTCCCACGCTAAGGCAGGGTGTTAGAAAGCATGGGTGAAGGCAAGAGGCCAAGAGGAGCAGGAAGTGGCTGGAAGAGGCACTATGAGAGGGACACCAGTATGGGCCGAAAGTCAGGTTGCCATCTCTGAGACCTATGGCTTCCCCCTCTCCCATCATCAATAAAAAGGTCCTAGTGCCAGCCATTGCTAACTGTTAGGGAAATATGCGGAGAGTCCTTGGTCACACACACACACACCCATAACACGGCAAGTGTATTTTACCGTTGTATACTCACACACAGACCCACACCCCATAACACACCATACCATACACAATAAGTGTATTTTTATGTTTAATTGTTTAGCAAATTACATGTTTTCATCAGCAACCCCGGCAATAGGAGTGGGGCCAGGCGCGTTAAAAGCCAGCCAAGTGGCCACGCAAGAGCAGCCAAGAGAGCACGTCGCTCCAGCTAGGAGAGGGCTGGATTTCTTCCGCCAGCCACTCAGCAATCCGGCCGCTGGGTGCCAAGCCCTTGATGCACGTTTCTTTGTGCCCTTGCCAGGGGAGCACCAGTGGCGCGCTGGCAGCGGGGTAGGCACGGAGAGCGAGGACGAAGACGCTCTCGTGGATGGCGCGGAAGCTGAGCACTACACGAGGGTGAGCGTTTACTGTGCGGGCCGGGCCCTGCCTCGTTCCGCAGCGCGGGCTGTGCTCTTCTCCGCTCTGGGCTGTCCTGGCTGCGGGGAGTTCTCTGCCATGCCCGGCGCCAGGGCTCCCCCACTCCTTGGTTTCCTGAGACAAACCCGCCTTCCCACGCATAAGGGCCGGGCAGCTGCCCTCTGGAAATCAGGCCCCTTGCCGTGTCTCAGGCGGAGCTCCCAGAAACGGAGGCGCCCCAAATCACTAGCCCCTTCAATCAGGTTTCCTCTCCTCTGGTTCATATAAACATCCTGGCTCTCGGAGTGATACCTGCACCACCTTTTCCTAAGTAGTAGCAGTGTGGCCTAGTGAGCACAGCTCTAGGCTGAGACCTGGCTTCTCGTCCTGGGTCTGCTGGGTAACCTGCACGTTCCCTCTGTGCCTCAGTTTCCTTCTCTGTAAATTGGGGATAATAATCTTGACCTTCCTTTATACAGCACTCTCAAAATGAAAATGAGCTAGTTCTTGGTGAATAGATTCTACCTGTCGCATTTCATTTTCATGCCATAGGTCAGCCTCTTAGTACCACCTCCAGCCCCCCACCCCCACCCCCATTATGTCATTGGCATTGTCTGGGGAGGCAATTGTTTGTTTCAGTTCCTCTTCCAGAATTACAGTCACTTCGTTCAGTTTAAGCTGTTAAAGGCATAAGCTGTCCTTCCGCAGAGCTGTGTGCGCACTACGGCCCTTACAGCGGCACAGCTGGCTCAGCACTGCTGTAAGGTCTCCCGTGGAGCTCACACGCACACGCACACGCACACACGCTCAGAGCAGCAGTGGCTATCCCAGTGAGAGAGCCTCTCCCTCCAACATAGCGCTGCTCACCCCGGCGCTTCTGCTGGTGACACATCAACCAGGGGTGTGATTTTTTTTCCCACACCCCTGCCCAACAGAAGCTTTGCTGGTACAAGCACCGTCTCAGTTTAGGGGATGATCTCTTAAAGGGGCCTGGGCCTCCGGCAATGAAGGGTAAAACGCCGCACGTGCCAGATAAACGGGATCTAACTGCAAAGCTGCAAGAGGTGTTTTAAGGTGCAGAGAGGGCCTGGCCTCCCGGCTATTCCGGAGTGATCTCCCGGGTGAAAAGGGGGACAATTTTTGGAGGATTCCCACAGCAGCTGTTGGAATTCTCTGTGGCATTGGAGCCAATCTCACTTCTCCATAACTCTTTAATCAGCCTCCAGCTGAGGGTCTCATCCACAGCCTAGCCAAGTGTGGTCTTGAGCTAAAGATCGTTGAATTCAAGGGGAGTCTTTCCGTTCACTTCCAAGCATGTGGGCATGGACCTTGCTCATCTGATCCACGTCACTATTGTCTGTCTTTCCCACCCTCGTGTGCACACCTAGCCTTGAACCGGGAAGAAACGCGATCCCCCTTTCTGCCCTCAGCCACCCATAATGCTCCAAGGATGTGTTAGCAGGGCGGCCCGGCAGAAAGCGAGCAACATTCCCTCCCTAAATCCAATCCAGCAAACCAACACCATGAGATCTGCCACCAGGAGAGAGAAAACACACCCCCTCCCTCCCAGAAGCATAGGCAGAGAAAGGGTGTGCTGGGCAGAGTCCCCTTTTTAAGTCTGAGTTGTGTTTACCATGAATTATACCTTCTTGCACTTTCTATGCTTTCTAAGATGCGCAAGACAAAGCGCCTACTGTCTGTCCACCCCTTTGATTTTGAGTTGGACTCGGAATATTCTGCTCAATCACGTCGTCAGTCTATGCAACTTTCGCAAACTCCGGTCCACCAGGATGGCTTCCAGGTACTTGGGTGGTGGGAAGGGACTGCTGTTCTCGCCTTCCTTGCTCCCTCCATTTTCTTCTCTTCCGCATGGAGTTTCCAGCGAGGTGATGCTGATTAGCTTCTTCCCTTGCTTTCTTTTCTGCCACGTGGATCTTTCTTCTGAAGGCCCCTGGGGACTGGGGAGCTAGACGGCAGGAGATTCGGAAGAGTTGTGGCTTCTGATCTCATTTTCTTCTGGGTTTAATCACTTTTTTGAACAGGCCCCTGCAGGTTAAGTCTGTTTCTTGGCGCTCCCACAAGCGCATGTGCTCAATTCATGCCTAGCCTCCACGTAAGGGATGAAGATGGCTTCTTGTGAGTCCAGCCAGCTTCTCTGGCTGGAGATGGAGAGCAAGGCAGGCTGGGAGTTGTAGTCCTTGTGCCCAGCCCCGCAGCACTGGGTTCTGGCACAGCTTGTTGGGGAAAGGAGCAGGAAATGGAACAATAACATTTTGTTCTAGAAGTTAACCAAAGCTTGGCGATTTCAAACTCTGAAATGAGTTTGATGAAGATTTTGGGCCAAACCGTTTAGGTTGGTTCTAGCCCGTCCTTGGGACAGGCACTGTGACCACAGCCTGTGAGGAAACCGTATCTTTAGAAAGCATCCAAATAGAATCCGGATTTGGGGAGCCATGTTAGTGTTTAATCGGTAAACTGACTTGACACTTGAAAAACTTAGATGTGTGAGCAGAGATTGTCAAAGCTGCGTAGGGGATTGTGAGACCCGATTAGAACAGTGAGGTGTCCAAATCCCTTTAAGCAAGTATTTCAGATGCCACCTGTTTTTAGATGTTGGTTCAGGAATTGGAACTAGAAAGTGGTTCCATTAATTCACCGGTGGGGGGAGGAGGGAATAACCTGCAAATATTTTGCTCAGAAATGGTTTGTGGGACCACACAGCCCACTGTCTGGTCCTGACCAGTGTCCCCTTTCATCAGCCGTTCCCAGATGCCGGGGAGGACCCCTCCCAGAAGGAGACGATGGTCGCGGAGGCAGACCTGGCTGCTGTGTTCCACCAGATCTTGCAGGAGCAGGGACAACATGTGACTCCTCCAGAGCAGGAGTTTAGCACCGAGCTCCGGCTGACCGTGAACTCCCAAAGGAAGAGCCTGGAAAGGAACCCCAAACCCGGTAGGCCACACTGACAAGGGTCCGTCTGTCCCAGCTGAGGAAGAGCAGCTGGCCCGCAGTCCTCTCTGAATGGAAACGTTAGTGGTTCAAAAATAACTCACCTATGACATCTCAACATGAAACCCTAACCAGACATTTGATTGGCACGTGCAAATCCGCTTACACAGAGAGCTGGTCTTTTCTAGCAAGGGCTGTCACTTACCTATTCCCCAGCCTGACTCCCCTCCACCCTGGGCTGTGCTAGATCTTGCAGGCCTTCCTTGCTTAGCAGGTCAGATAAAATCAAAGCTAACAGGAGTGTTGTGAGCAAGACACGAGAAGTCATTCTTCCGCTCTACTCAGTTGGAGTATTGTGTCCAGTTCTGGGCACCGCGTTTCAAGAAAGAGGTGGAGAAATTGGAGAAGGTCCAGAGAAGAGCAACAAAAATAATTTAAGGTCTAGAAAACATGAGCTATGAAGGAAGACTGAAAGAATTGGGCTTGTTTAGTTTGGAAAGGAGAAGACTAAGAGGGGACATGATAGAGGTTTTCAGGTATCTAAAAGGGTGTCACAAGGAGGCGGGGGAAAAATTGTTCTCCTTGGCCTCTGAGGACAGGACAAGAAGCAACGGGCTTAAATTGCAGCAAGGGAGGTTCAGGTTGGACATGAGGAAAAACTTCCTGCCTGTCAGGGGGGTTAAACACTGGAATAAGTTGCCTGGGGAGGTTGTGGAATCTCCATCACTGGGGATATTGAAGAGCAGGTTGGACAGACACCTGTCAGGGATGATCTGACAGTGCTTGGTCCTGCTATGAGGGCAGGGGACTGGACTTGATGACCTCACGAGGTCCCTTCCAGTTCTAGTGTTCTAGGATTCTCGTCTATTCCCTGCCCTGAGCTTCCAGTGACTTGAACCCGTTCTGCCCCCAAAGACAGCCCATGGAACGAGCAGCACCGACCCCAGTACTCAGCGGATATGGACACTTCCGATGAGGACATCAAGGGAGCCCAGAAGTTCCCTGTCTACCAGCCCCACCACGTGAAACGCAGGAACAGAGCCTCCTCCCAGGAGAATATAAACTACTCTGGAAACCAGGTAACCAAGGGATGGTAACCCATTCCCAGCGGCGCGTGGGATTTGCTCCGTGGCTGGGACGCCGCAAGCTAAGTCATCTGTGAAGTGTAGCCCAGGCAGGATTGTTCAGGCAGGTGGGGTTTTGCTGCAGTAAAACAATAACCTTCTCCAGATCATTATGGAGTGGGCAGCCGCAGGGGTGGACCGTGGCAGGGCAGAGAGAGCACTCTATGTGCAGTCAAGAAAGCAGCTCCCACTGCCTCTACCACGGCAACCACTTCCACTCCTCCCCCCACCACCCTGTTATGAGGGGCCAGGAATGCCATGGCCTGGACCCACGAAGCACCAGACCCACAAGACCAGCAAGTCCCTGGCTATAGAGAGAATCCACAGGCGGCTGGATACCCTGATTTTGCTGCCCCGCTGCATTGCCAGAGAGTCTAGGGCAGTGTTTCTTAAACTATGAGGCAGTCAGAGGTGGGCCGTGGAGAACAGAGTTCAAAATGGGCGCCCTTAAAGGGACAGGTGACTTTTTTTTTCTCAACAAAAAATCCTTGGTGTCCCGCATAAAAAAAAAAATATATTGTTTGGTGTTCCTCAGTCTTAAAAAGTTTAAGAAACACTGAGTCATGGGTCTATCTCTTAAGGTATTTTCTTGGTGCCATTTTTTATGGCTGGCTCACAGGCACCTAGCCAGTGCTGTCCCATGCCACAGCATGGCCCATGTTCTGCTCGTGGATCCAGAAGGGCAGCAGGTTGATTTCCTTGAGAGTTGCACCAGCATAAGCAAGGGTGGCTCCGGTGAAGCACCTTTAAAGCCAGCTAATGCTGCCGAGTGATGTGCCTAGCCAGAGAGAGAACAGATCCTTCCATCTCTCCCCCACCTTTTCACACTGAACGGCTCTGCGCCTTTCGTCCCCACGCCGTCCTCTTCACCACCCTACATTTGCAGCTCAGCATGAAGAGGAAATGGAGTTCTACTTCACGCTGCCTTTAGCTGCAGTAAGAAGCCCAGCCTGGTCCATTTATTCTATAAGCCGCCTGTCATTCCCTCTGCACCAGAGAAAGACTTTACTCACCTTTACTGAATGGGTCAGTGCATGAGGAGCAGCTAGCGCCTTGGAGTGGGATCACTGCTCCCTTTCGTGACCCTCTTATTCCTGAGTAATGCCTGAAGTGTTCTAACTGCAGTTGGAAACAGTCACTCTGCTCTGTCACTTACATGTGAGTGAGGCTCGGGGAGAAGCTGCAAATGGTGCTTATTCTCGGGTGGGGAGAAGGGAGTCTGGTTCCTCCCCCCCCCCCCCCCCCCCCGGTGTTGAAGGTTTTAAACAGATTACAAAACCACAGACTGATTCAACAGACAGCCTTGCTCATCTGCTGAATAAAAGCACACGCTGGTGTTTGGACAAACAGATGTGAAGGTAACTCACAGGCTAATTTCCAATCTACATTTACAACAAGTGGAGCTGTCTAGGTTTTTTGCACATCCCAAACACCGGCTGCAATCGGTGGGCGTCTAGGTGGGGGAAACAAATGTGCAATCTAACTCCAAGAACATTAAATCTGAGGCCGACGTGCTGAATGCTAGTTTTAGTCAAGACTTCCTCAGTTCTTTCAATGCAGACTGTAATTGCTGCGGTCCACTGCTTCTGGAACAGCAATCTCAAGCCATCAAGAGGTGGAGTGTCCAGAGTTACCTTTGGGTCATTTGTGCTAGTAGTTAATCACCTTGGCTGGTGTAAAAAAAAAATCAAACCATTGTGCCTTATTGTAATCATTATGGCACATATATGACTTTAAAATCCTCCACATTATGACTGTAAAATCACGGGATTCTCTATAAAAGTTGGGGTGGAGGGTTCCTACCAGACCTCTGGTGTCTGAATCTTTAAGGGCAGGATCCACTTCTTCAGGCTTTTTCTGCATTCATGAGAACTAGAAACTTTCTTTGTAAGAAGCTTAAAATAGAGATTCTCTCATAATCACTTGTCTCCAGGGAGCCCAGGAGCTGTAAGAAACAATGTTGTTAGAGTTGGCAATACTGGAATGATGTGTAAACACACAACTGGGCCCCTGTTTAGGGCCCAGTCCTTCTCCCATGGAATTTGGTGCTAACGCTTCCACTGGCTTTAAGGAGAACAGAAACAAACCATTAGACGGGACAATGTCTTCCATTGTCATTTGGTTTTTGAACAGAATATTTTATCAACTCTCCTCAGTTTCCCCTCCAAAAAGCCCCCTAGTCATATGTGTCTCAATGGAGTTACATGTTCCTGGTTTTCTCTTCAATGTTTTTCTTTATATCTTTCAACGTTGGCACAACCAAAGGCTGGTTCAAACCCCCAGGAAGTCAGTGGGCATCGACTCAGGTCCGAAGTGAACAAGACTGGAATACTTGTATGTGGAATACCCCTGTTGCCTGTTTCCAGTTCAGGGTCGAGCTGACCTCACATGCAAATGCCAACAGAAAGCAAAGCAAGCAAACAAGCACCCAGTTTCTGAAAGGTTCCAGATGTCTCCTGGAGCAGATGACTTACAAGGAGCGGCTGAGGGATTTGGGTTTGTTTAGTCTGCAGAAGCGAAGAGTGAGGGGGGATTTGAGAGCAGCCTGCAACTTCCTGAAGGGGGGTTCCAAAGAGGATGGAGAGAGGCTGCTCACAGTGGGGGCAGGTGGCAGAACAAGGAGCAATGGTCTCACGTTGCAGCGGGGGAGGTCTAGGTTGGCTATGAGGAAAAACTATTTCCCTAGGAGGGTGGGGAAGCACTGGGATGGGTTCCCTAGGGAGGGGGTGGAATCTCCATCCCTAGAGGTTTCTAAGTCCCGGCTTGACAAAGCCCTGGCTGGGTTGATTTAGTTGGGCTTGGTCCTGCTTTGGGCAGGGGGTTGGACTCAATGACTCCTGAGGTCTCTTCCAGCCCCATGAGTCTGAATCTTCATAGGGCAATTGAGGTTTTGGCGGCAGACCCGCAGCTGATGTAAACCGTCCTTGCTCCACGGACGTGACCAGGCGAGGAGCTGTCCTCCACTGTCTAGTTTATGTTTAAAAACAACTTTTAGTGCCAAGCACTTGTCTGCCAGCCCTCGTCATGCAGCTAGTGCAGCACGATTACAGCTCCTAATGGAGATCGATGGGGGACGCACCCGCCCGACTCTGACTGCAGTGCTACCTAGACAAGGTTCCAATAAATTGGGCAAAGCCTAAGGGCTAATCAGATTGTACCGTCAGCCTGCATGACTGAGCCTTGGCAGTTTCACAGCACAGCTCTGTGTAACCGTATTACTGCTGAAATCGCTCAGCAGACCTCCCCTGTCGCGCTTGGGGCTGAATCGTGCACTCAGTTACACTCCTGTGACCTCCTGGACTTACGTGGGCCGGGGTGGTTGGAACAGAGGTACAGTGTGGCCTTGGGAAGGTTTGGCTGTCAGGGACTCGGGGTGGACTTAGAGGCTAACCCAGCCTTAGTTCCCGTTGTGGCTAGCTAAAACTTTCAGAGCTTGGAAGAACAGCCTCTGGTGCCGTTCAATGGCATTATAGATTGCTAGGTGAGTTCTTTGTGATTGGATTGCTAACACAAGGCCGTGCGGCGTTGCGCTTTCTTTCTAAGCCTCTTCTCCAAGCGGGTGGTCAAGTTGTTGCTTTCTCCAGAGTCCTGAGTTACTTTCATTACCCGCCCCAAGGGGAGGGCTTACATCTGGGAGAATTCATCCCTTAGATTGACTGCAGTACAGAGGTTAGCAACAGAATGGGAACCCAGTGATGCGTAACAGAGATAATCGGCCTTCTGTTACATCTGCGACTCTTAACCAACCGCACCCACCCTGCCGTCTGCTAACCGGAAGAGAGGACAATGCAGAACGTCCAGAGTTTGTGCGGCTCACAATGTCCTTTGCGGAGAAAACGAGTGTTAGTCGTCATCTGCATCACCATCATCTTCATCGCCAGTGGTCAGTCACCATCCGGGTAGCTCCCAAGGGGGGCCGGCTCTTACAGCGTGTTATGCCCATTGAAGTTTGGATATATGAAGCCTTTTACCTCATTTTCTTACTTGAACTCCCACACCCCGGTATTTTGGGGGTACTCCGCTCCCTGTGGGCCAGCGTGTTAATTCCCCTTTATCACAACCATCATGGGCAGGTTACCGCATAGATTTTTTTTTTCTGTTTCATCCCAGCTGCTACTCAATCGTGTATCTTCTCAGACATTATCATCCAAACTCAGTGGTTATTTTCAAAATCTAAACATATCACAAACATTGATACAAGCTTGGCAGGTTTACTGTTAACTTACTTATGTCAACCCTAACTTATCTGTATAATACAGCAGTTTTTATCCTAAAGCCTAATTTGGCTCAGTTAAATATCTTAGCCTGTAGGTTTCCTGCATTTCAGCTTCTAGCCTTAAGGTATCTTCAGGTATTAGTCTCTTATATCCATCTCTTTTAATGGATTAATTTATTAGTGACAAATGCTACAAGGCTCATCCTGTTTATTGCCCCTGGTGTGATGTAAGCGCTGGTCACATCAAACGCAACAGTATTTACTGCGGCTTCATTTTAGAAGTTATTGGATTACCGCCTCTCTGGGGGTGTAGTGTTACTAAAGGTGCGTTCTATTAAGGATGATAATTAGAGTCCTCTTTGCTCTCAAGTACCCATTTGTTACATTCATCTACTGAGCTTACTGTATTCTTTTAAGTGGCCGCAGCCACTCCAAGTTCTTGTAGGGATCTACTTAATCATCTATTAACAAATATAACAGTGACAGGCGAAGAAAAGAAGGAAGTGTTAAAAACAGGCACGCATTTTTCTTTCTTGTTTCATGTGCCGGCCATTCATCTTTTAATGAGATATGGCTGATGAGAATGGGTTGTCACATAGAAAAGAATTTCCATTTACAACAGTTTTCAACATTTTTTTTTCTACCTAAAAGAAAAAAAGGCTTTTAGAAGGAAATATCATTATTTACCAAAAGCACTGATTTCCTTTGAAATGTTCCAAATACTTTTTTATTACAAGAAAATGTTTCATTTTGACCTTTTGAAAATCAAGAAAGGATTTGTCTTTGGGTTTTGGGTTTTGAATTTTCTGCCCTACCTTGTCTTCATTGGCCAGACCAGCCAAAAATACAGGTAGCCCTCACCATTCGCAGGGATATGTTCTTGAGCTCACCACAAATGGAGAAATCCACAAACACAGGGGGCGGGGAGTGTTCCCAACACAAAAAACCACATTTTCCTTATAAAATGGTATAATGATGCAGTCGATTTAATATTTCCATGGAATAATGCAATAAACGCGTGTAGTAGCTAAAATTTCCCTTCGTGGAGGCATTGCAGCTTCAATTCCCTTTTCACTTTCAGGCTCCGTTGCTAGAGCGCACTGAAAAAGCGTCATCACGCTGGGTCATGTGCTTGAGTCGACACACCGTGAAGATGCAAAACCGCAGCTAGCAAGGGCTTCCCATACATAAATCGGAAAAACGTGTTGGGTTTTGAAAAGCAAAAAGGAACGTTTTTGGTTTTAATTGGAAAAATCAGAAAATGTCAAAGGAGAGTCTTCTTTGGGTGGCTTTCCATTCAAAAAATGTCCCAGAGAACAATTACCTTCTTTCAAACATTTCCGTTTCCATTGGTGTCTCGGGGTGTGTCTAGACTACAGGGTTTTGTCGACAAAAGTGGACTTTTGTCAACAAAACTATACCTGTGTTTACACTACCTCCGAGTTCTGTCAACATAACATCGACAGAACTCAGCAGTTTTGTCGACGGCGGTAAACCTCATTCTACGAGGAATAACGCCTTTTGTCGACAGAGTTCTGTCAACAGAAGGCGTTATTGCATCTACACTGTCCTTTGCATCTACACTCTCATGTCGACAAAGCGGCTTGCTCTGTCGACAGAACTGGATTTAGTCTAGACGCTCTTTGTTGACAGAAGCTTTGTCAACAATATCTGTCGACAAAGCCTCTGTCGTCAAAAGCCTGTAGTCTAGACATACCCTCAGAGAGGAGCCGCTGGGGTGCAAGCTGGCTGAACGGTTTATTGGTGGGAAGTGGAGCTTAAACCAGACTTGAATCTGATCCAGTGTCTTAATGAACATAGAATGATTTTCTTGCTGACACTGTTCACTGGCCTAGGGACAGTAATAATGGTTTGATGCTGTTGATCAATGACAGACTGGTGTCCACATTGTCGAAACAGAGGGCCAGCTAAAAAAATGCACCGTGCCTCAGGAAATCTAGCTGGGCAACTCCTCTACTGGAGAATTTCCCTTGTAAGTTGCTGGTCCTGACTGACAAATAGGCAAGCTGCCCTCCTGCCCTACCTCTCTCTGATGCTGGCATGTCCGATCCAAGTTGGCCATGAAGATTCAGGTGGAACAAGTTCAAGGTGCTTGGAAAGCCATCCTATTTTCCCTGCCTCATTCTACAGCAAGCTCCTTGACTTGTACTCTTGAGTAGAAAGATCTATGCAAATAACTGGGCTTTTTTATTCACTGGCAATTTTCTGGAAATCCAGGGTTAGATAATGGTTTGCGTCCAAAAACATGTTTTTTGAATTTTTTTGTCAAAATGAGAGGCTGAAAAAAATTCACCTCAGGTTGAACAAAAATGTTAAGTTCAACCCCAAATGAAAAGCTTGGGCTTGATTTCAAGTCGGAGGGGGAGGGGAGAGAGATTGGGGGTAACCATTGAAATCTTTTAAATAAAATGGACATTTGGGAATGAAAGTCATTTCATATTGAAAAAATCGAACCCAGCATGTCAAAACAAAACATTTCTGGGGGTTTTTCCGATGTTGGTTTTGACCAAAATAATATGATGGTGTTGATGTGGATTTGTGAAATGTTTCAGTCAACCCACATTTGCATTTCTCTTTCAAAAAAAAAAAAAGTTTTGGTGAGAAAATGTTGCCCAGCTCTACTTTTGATTCCCAGAGGCCCTTTTGAAAACCCTAATGGTCTTTCCAATGGCGACCTGTTCTCTATTTCATGCTTAGCCAGTGACACTGGTGATGGGCCCTGTCCTATGCCATATTCTCCGTTCTGTTGATTAGATCTGCCCTGTACTTATTCTCGGGCTGGTGGTGGGACCTGGTCTGTACTCTCTCTCTCTCTCTCTCTGTCTCTCCTCTGCCGTAGATATTTGAACTCAACAAACGCATGTCTGCTATTGAACGCATGCTGAACCGTCTGGAGGAAAGAATCATGGTGCACTCAGAAGAGGTAACGGTGTCTGAGTTGGGTGCTTGGATTAGCTCCTCTTCAATCCATTCTCTGCGGGAACAAGGCTGTTTTATTTATATGCATCTGTTCCTGTAGGCGTGTAAACGCTTCCAGAATTGATGAGAATTCCAAGGTTACTCCACAGGAATCAATAGCAACATTTAAATGTAATAATCTGTGGTGCGAGTAGCAGATTCTGAGGAGGACATTTGTCTTTTCCATGTGATTGCCCCTGTCTGAATGGCCATCATTATGCCCTCAAGGAAGAAAATGAATTTAATTTTAAATTCTCTTGTGACATTGAATCAGCTGGTGCAAGGATAGATCACTTAGTGCTACTTTGAGTTTCCAGTTGCAGAATATGTATGCGCTTTGTTTCCTTCGCATAGGATCACAAAGTTCATTGATATAATAGTTGATCGCTCAGCAGAAGGGATAAAAACAGTTACAAAGATTCACGCAGGTCTGGCTTGAATGGAGGGTAATTTCTCTCTGGTTAAAATTAAAGACGGATTCAAGCTGAAAAGAGTAGTGCTTGCTCAAGATCCAAACATCATCAAAATGTGCGGGTGTTTGGAGCCAAGATTTAAATGTGGTACCTCTCTAGAGCAGAGAAAATTACTTACCATCTTCCAGCTAACTCTGCTGAACTGGCCTTTTAATTTCTGTTTCTTCTTTTTTCCTTGGTGGAAAACTTTGATTTTTTTTTTCAGCACAAATTTGAATTCCAAAATATTTTGGTCATAAACTGAAATATTTTGATTTGGAAATGCTTCCAGAGTGCCTCTTGGGAGTTGTCGTTTGTGTTCCTCAATTCTCACTGGGTATGCCAGGCTGCCTGGACAGACTACATCTCCCATAACGCACTGTACTCTTTCCTCTTGCAGAAGGGAAGCAGTGCATCATGGGAGCCTACAGTCATGCTGCATGTCTAAATGACAGCGTTGTATCTCAGCATTTGGATTTCAGCCAAAATATTTCCAGTTTTTGACAAATCAAAATCTTTTGCAGAAAGTAACAACTCAAATGTTGAGTCAAAAATTCCATTTTCTGTACAAAAAGAGTTTTGATGGAAAATTTTTCAACCAGCCCTATTTCTTCAGAGGTCAGTTCCTTAGGGCATGCTGCTCTCAGCTACCAGGAATATACCTGTCCATCTTAGGATTGGATTGGTACTTTAGCCTGAGTTCTTGGTTGGAGCTCACGTATTGTGAGCTACAGCCTGCCTCTTGTGTGAGTGGTAGAAGCTGAGTGGTGATTATTTAACCCTCCTTCACACGGTGTGGCTCTCTCTCCCACTGTGGTTGGGATCCGTAGCTATTTGTGTCGGCACTGCATCTCAGGGAGAAGCCTTACTCTATTAGATCCAGAGGTGCTGGGTTTGAATTCTGCTGCCGATAAAGCACCCAAGAGCATTGCATTACATTTGATCAGATACATTGACTGAATAAACTCTCTCCTTTATCCTTTTGCTCACATAGAAATATCCCAGAAAGCTTAAACATACCCACACCATTCGGATTGCATGACCACCAACAGACTGAGAATTGCTTACTTTTCTCCTTCTAGTCTCCGGCCCCTGAGTCCCACACCGATCCAGATGTGGAAGAGGAGGAACTGAAGAGGAAGCTGGAAGAGTTAGCCAGCAACATCAGCGACAAAGAAGATTCTTCTGAGGAAGAGGAGGAAAGGGGGAAGGGTGAAACACAACCGGAGATGAGTTCCTACAGCAGAGACCTGCCCAGTGATGCTCAGAAGGTAGCATGCGTCCTACCCTCTAAAATTCAGTTCCCGTTCTCACGTCAGTCTCCATATTTCCATTTTTGTTCCTACTCTTCCTCTCCTCTTAACATCCTATGACGGTACCATAGACAATACTGACTGGCTTTTTCTGTGCCCTATCATGGACATCCAGTGTTAGCAGCTAAGATCTTTGCCTCTTCGCCTTGGCTGGACGCTTACCTTGGGATGGAGCGGTGAGAGAGAGGCTAGACCAGTTGTCCTCAACCTTTACCATACTGGCACCTCTCCCACGCCCGGTTTCCATCCTCCATTTAGCAAGAAGGGGAGCGTACGGTGGTGCCGGAAGCTTGTAGTTGAGACAAAATGGTGGGAAGTGGTGAAAAAATGGAAGGTTTTCTCAGCGTTGAGTAGGTGTGCGCGGTGGGGAGCCCATGTCATTGGAGGGCTCTCTAGGGATGTGAAAGGTTAACCATGAGGGGCTGGAGCAGCTCCCCGCCCGCCACAGGCAGAGGGCAGTTTCAGCCTGTGGGGCCGGCTGCAGACGGGCGCTCCAGCCCAACCAGAGCGGTCCCATCCGTAGCAGGCCTGGGCACACCACAAGCAGTGGGAGGACTGCCCCCACCCACCCCCCTTTAATCGGTTAACCAGATAAACGTGGCATTTAACCGATTAACCAATTAAAGGGGATTTTACATCCGAGGACACGAGCTTCATTTTGCACCATCACAAATGGTGGCTTGGGAAGGAGGTGCCCTTCTCCCAGCAGCAGCGAGGTCCCTGCGTGAGATACTGCCGGCTCCGTGCTGTCGGTGGGGCGGGGCGCCAGGCACAAAGAGAAACCAGCCCACGCCCGCGCGTCTCTGAGTCCCGGTGAACTGAGGCGGGCCGGGGCGAGGCAGAGCAGTGTTGGCGTCGGCTCTGAGAACCGGCACACGGAAGAGGGGCCCACTCCAGCCTGAGCGGGAACGGGGGCCGTTCTGCGTCACCCCGCGGCGCGAGCCCCACTCAGCTGCCCTGGGCTCGGAGACTCCCTGTGGCGGGGAACAATTCTGCAGTGTAGCCGTCCCACTTCCCCCATGCCCTCCCCGGCCTCACAGGCAGCTTTGCCAGCAGGCTGCAAATGGGGGCACAAACGGGTGACACCCCCAGTCGTGTTGTATCCTGTGAAGGGACGGCGGCCCCGGGCTGGTGCCATCTCAGCCGGGCACTCGGTGTTACTCAGGGCCAATCCAGGCTGCTCTGGGGATCAGGTTGGATGTGGGGATCGGGTCTACCACAGCCCTGCCCCTTGTCTGCTTCCTGAGGAGCAGGGGCAGGGCCTGAGGGGCTACCTCTGAGGAGATCCACTGCTCCTCAGGGGGCCTGCCTAGATGATTCTAATTATTAGTCCCCCTAGGGAAGGACCCAGGGCCTAGCATGCCCTGTGCTGGGCTGAGGCCCCCGTGTTGGCCCTGCCATGTATGTGCCCCCAGTCCTTTGCTGTGTGCTGTGCTTCCGGGGGCTGGAATCCCTTTTCCGCACCCCGTCGGTAGCTGCTCCGTCCCGCGTTGGCGCCCGGGCAGCGCAGAGAGGCTCACGGCCTTACCCCACCAGAGACCGAGGGCTCCTGGCATCCTCGGCCCGAGGAGACTCATTCCCTTGTGTGCTTTTTCAGCTGAAAAGCCCCGGCAGACAAAGGCCCTATGGGCTGTCAATACACCAGACCCCCCCTCAGAGAGATGAGCTCCCAGGTCCGTTTTGTCCCCACAGTCGATGACTCAGTGTGGCTATGCTGACAGCTCCCGAGGCTGGGAAGGGATTCAAATATTAATTAAAGGAAGAGCGAGCCACGTAGGCCCTCACCCCAGCCGCCCTTTCCCGGCGAAGTGTTGCGTGCGCACAGAGCGGGGGGGGGGCGGCATCCCGCTGGGTTTTAATGGCTCCTTTTAACGAGCGGCGTCACTCGCCAAAGAGTGAGGCTGGGCCCAGAGCCGCTTCTCTTCTCCACGCGGCCTTTTTACCTGTGTCCAGCCGACGCTGGGCAGGGGCCCTGGGCGGCGGAGATGTAGGTGACTCCGAGCGGGCGAGCGGCAGTACGGGGCGCCAGGGTGGAGCGAGCGCGTGCGTTTTGGGAGATCTGTGTCCCAGCCCAGGGCTGTAATTAAATTCTAGGGACAGCCGGAATGTCACAGGAGTACGGAAGGTGCAGGTTGGGGTACAGCTCGCTGGTCTCTTACCCACAATCCCCCGCCAGTACGCTGTACCCACGCTGAACAGCTCTATGCCCAAAAACTACTCAACAGAGTCCAGGTGATAACAGGCAGGGTAAGGCATGGCCTTCCCAAACAGCCCAGACTCCGCCCCCAGAACGCCTACAGTAGGTGCTCGTGGGGGCGGGGCCTGGACAGAAGGGGTGGAGCTGGGGGCGGGGCTGAGGCGTGCCTCCCCCAGTCCTACCTTCACCCGCCACCCGTGACAGAATCTGCAGGGAGCATGTGGTGCCACCCGAGTTCTCATGGTGCGTCTGCACTGACCCGTGTCCGTTCCCATAAATAAGAGCAGCTTCGGGTCTGCTCTGACTTCGGCAACTGGCTGCACACTCATAAGAGCAACCGTCAGTTGTGAACAGGCAGACTGAGGTGCGTCCCAGCCTCAACCCACCCCCTGCACGGGGGCAGCGGCAGTGGGCATGGAAGCTACCCGAGTGTTCGCCTTTGCCAAGGGATTCTCAGGTGGCTAGGTCAGACCGGAGTCCAGTGACAAAGTGGCCGGTCAGAGGGAGTCTGGGCTATAGAGTAAAACTTGGCTCCGGGCTTAGAGTCAAGGTACCCCAGTTAGCTCTGCCTACCACTCGGTCGCCAAGCCAAACAGTTGCAGCTACAGTGTCTGCGGCTGTTATTCTCTGCTGGTTCGTTACGGACATTTAGAAAATGCTTCTGGTTTAAAAATCTCCATGTCCTTCCAGAATCCACTTGATCTCTGGCTCCCGCCTTTGGATCTGGACTCAGAACACCCCCAAATCCAGATAGGTCCGAGTCCTGGTTTTGATTCAATCCGTGTAAGAGACCCTTTGCAAAAATTCTGATCCCGGTTTGCATTTCAAATGCCCCCAACAATGGGCTCGGGGGGGGAGGGTGTTATTCTACTCCACGTTGGCTTGGTGGGGGCGGGTATTCAGCTTTACATTGACTCAGGGGCGGGAAGGGTGTTATTCAACTCCACGCTGGCTCGGGAAGAGCCGTATAAAAAGAAGGAACAGACATAGAAACAAACTCTTTTCTCCTATGAAAAGCAGCATAGAAACGACAGATTTCTTCTCCAAGCCCAGGTATTGACAGCCAGGATCAGGCCCACTGTAGCAAGAAGCCGTATGTTGCAATTAGGTGCTAAACACTCTCCCTGTGCAGCATTAGAGCTAACCAGTTAGTGAGATCCGTGCTACCCTAGGATGCAGCCTGGACGACGCAGGGAAAGAGGCCGAAAAAGGAACATAGTCAGGGCTGCCCACCGTGAGCAGCTGTGGCCTGATGAATCGGAGGTGAGCAGCATCAGGGAACGCTGCTGGGCTAGAGGGCCGGACGGGAGCGTTCCACCCCGGGAACCTGTCCCGGAAAGGACAGCCACCCGCTTCCCCGGGCCGTCTGCTGAGAAGCAGCTGCCTCACGTGGAAAGTAGAGGCGAGATGAGCAAAGCGCCTGATGCAAGCGCCTGCTTCCCAGAGCAGCCGGGGCAGCAGCAGGACACGTGCACCGGCGGCGTGGGTTACGGCAGGAGTGAACGCTCTTGGTGTGGGGCCGCACAAAGCTTTGGGCCTCGCCTCTAGCGCTGGGCGGTTGTATAACTGAGCTGAATGGTGTTGGGTATTGCCAGCCGCAGTGGCGGGGGGATGGCGGGATTACTGTGAACTGCCACATACGAACCAATAGCTCTAATACAGCCGTCTCCAGCCTTTTTAACCCCACCATCACTTGGTTAATGTGAGATCTCCCTCAGACCCA
>JANRFK010006693.1:3705779-3721337 GCA_030068395.1 Apalone spinifera
GGGAGGAAGCTCTCCAGGCTGGGAGGTGGGAAGGAGGCGGGCGAAGCCTGTCGAAAACTTGACGGAACCATAAGGCTAAACCAAAGAGGGTCAACTAAGGGCCAGGCCCCCCCAGAAAATCAGGTGTCGGGGAATCACTCCCTCCCCCCAGCTGCCCCCAGGCACAGTGCGGGGAGGGTGTCCAGTTAGACGGGCGTGAGAGAGGCAGAGGTTCACTGCTGTAGACTGCTGGGAGATTTAACTGAGTTTAGTGTGATCAGCCTTCAGCTCTTAGTCGCTGCCCAACAAGGTGTTTGCGGTGGAGTCCAGCCAGTGCCCCTTCCCCCGACACGTTCCGTCCCTCGCGAGTACAACTAGATCTCTCTGGGATGTGCCCAGGGTACAAGCCAGACTAATGAGTAGCTGTGTCACCTACCCTGTAACCTGGGGACACTGTTTTGCGGCTCTGGCCTCTGTCTGGACAGCTTACGGGCAGCCTCCCATGCAGCCAGCCAGACACCTCGGCTCTTGATTATGGGACCCTGGCCCTCTCCCAGGCCTAAATTTCCCCCAGAAATGTCTGTCCTGCCCTGCCCGATCCTGAACAATACAAATCCATAGCACGCCTGTTCTTGCTGTAACAGAAATAATATGCACATAACTCTCCCCGTCCCCCAAGGGAGTTTCCCAGACCCGTCAATTCAAACACTGTGGGTTAAATAAAACAATAAAAGAAGTTTATGGACTGCAAAGAGAGAGATGTTAAGTGAGTGCGAGTCACGAGGTATAACAGTCAGAAGTGGTTATAAAAAAGCTAACGGTTAAATGCAACTGGTGCCTAACTTAATGAACTATGTTAAAGTCAAAGCAAGGTTTTCTCGCCGGTCTGACTGCCCAAACTAACGAGGCAGGAGCAGTTTAGTGGCTGCTTCCTTTGGCCCTTCTCGTGCAGTGGATCGATGGATGAGAGAGAGGAGAGGGCACAGTGGGGTGTGTTTCCCTCCTTTCTGTAGTGTCCGTTCCTCTTTTGGAAGACCCTCCCCGCGGAAATTCAGGAAAGAGAGTCTATAGGGAAGGATGTTCCCTGCCGGTTTTTCCACAGCGTCTTATGTTTCCCTTCCTCCGTGATGACGTTGTGTACTGCTTCAGTGCGAATTAAGCAGAGCACGCATGGCTTGGATTGAGTCCGGCCTGTTTGCAGTTTAGAATCCATATCAGAAACAGCAGACAGGAGAGTCTTACAGTCACACATGGAACATAGTTGCACGTAGTTTATCAGGACAATATTAACCATCCAATGTTGAGCTGACAAATGGTATTCCTCACGGCACTGGTGCGTTAATTGCACCTCCAGCTGCCGATGCAGCTGAGGAAGACAGGCGTTCACCACTCAGCTGCGTTGTTCCTTCTCCTTGCAAGCATTTGTTTCTAATGCCGGCCTCCTAGTCTCAGTGAAGATCCTTGTTCAGACGCTGACACCATGTGTTGGGGTGTTGGCGTTTTGCCATGGGGTTTCCCAATGAACTTTGCCTCAGCAATCGTGGCTCTGGAAAAATAGCAAAGGGGAGGAAATGGCCAAATCCTTTAGAGGAAGACATCCCTGCAGGAGTGCAAAGGTACAGACAGTTCAGCAAAATGGTAGTTACACACCATTGGTAGTTACACACGGACTTGGCTCTCACTGGAGTCCGTGGTAGCCTGAGGACTGTCGAAGCGCGGGGCGGGGTTCGAGTGGGAAGACGGTGTAACAGGCGATGCCTGACTGCGAGGTGAGTCACACGCCGGCTTTTTTGGCCAGGTGTCGGTGACTGCGGGAGAGACCGGCGGGCCGGACAAGGCCCCGCGGGACGTGGAGGAACGTGCGCGGCACAGTGGGACCACCGACTCGGAGCTGTCGGAGCTGGAGGACAAAGTGGCCTCCACGGCTGTGCAGGTGCAGCAGGCCGAGAGTGAGGTAAGAGCTCGGGCTGCCGCACAAAAGGCGCCGGCTTCACGAAGCGGCTAGCGCAGCTCCCCGGGACGGAACACAGGGCCCTGGGACGTGCTACAACGGGGTGATCCCACACGCCCAAGCTAGTTTTTGTGGTGGTGTTCATTTGTGTTACTGTCCCGCCGGGAAGCTGTCGTCAGAGGCCAGCTGCGCACGGTGCTGTACAAACACACTGCTGGGCCAACCGCTGAATGCTTCCTGGCTCAGTAAGAAAACAAACGCTGAGCGAGCATTTCCTTTGCACTGGCGGACAGTGTTTCGAGTGGTGTTCGCCGCCGTAGGCGCATTACGCACGATCAGCAGTGTTCCACCCAGGGGAGATTCACCAGCGGTACAGGTGATTAGCAGAGCACCCACAGCTGGCACCTTGTGTTTCTCCGGGTGAGGCACTCTGTCCATGCTGTGGTGCACATAACAAAATTTATTCTGCAACGAGATAGAAAAAAATAGAGGGAACATTGGCGGTGAGTACCCTTGGCAGCGAGGTAGCTGGGGGGAACTTGCCGAGGGCCCCAAAACTAATGGTGTTGCAGCCTGCCTGTGGGGAATACAGTGCCGTTCGGGTTTGGCCTGTCTGGATGGGCAGGCAAACCAAAGCTGAACAGTATCACAGCGACTCCTGTGCCGTAGGTCCCAGCACCAATCCAATCTGGCCCATCCGTCCTCCTGTCTCCGTTGATGGCGGAGCGGCGGGACCGAACTTAACTGGTACTGCCTGGATGAGCCCAGTTCCCAGGGGAGGTATGCATGCCGCGTGAATCCTTCCTGGGACACATCTGCGGGAAGCTGTGCGCTTTTTCTCTCGTAGGTGTCTGACATAGAGTCTCGGATCGCGGCGCTGAGTGCTGCGGGGCTGACCGTGACCCCCGTGGAAAAGCCAAAGAAGAAATCCAGCACGCAGGTGAGTGCGTCTGTGCGCAGAGCGCGTCCCCAGCAGGCAGGTGTACACATGGCACAGTGACACGAGTCTGTTCTGACCGCCTCCCCCACCCGTTCCTGCCTCAGTGCTAAGTGACAGGCAGGCCTGCCGGTGACGCGGGGCGCCGCTGATCTGGGGCGGCCAATTCTCATCGCTGATCCTTTGCCGTGACTCTGAGCCTGCCACGTGAGTTGTCATAGGTGGAAATGAGGGTACTTGCGGGGCGGAGGGCCTTTACATTGCACTATTGAGCTTCTCACCCCTAGCCTCACAGTGCGGCCCAAATGTGGGTCCATATCTTTACTCCCCGAAAGCCCAAGGCAAAAGCTTAGCTGATTTTAAAACGGCGGTAGGAAATTCTACATCCAGTGTAAACAAAGCAGCCGTGTGATAAGTATCCCTGGCTCTTTTACAGTGCTGGCCCTCGGCACATTCCCTGTGTTCACAAGGAACTCGTTTACTGCTCACTGTCTTCTTCTCCTTGCTAAGAAGGAAATCCCAACCACCCGTCACACAGAATCGTCAGGATTTCATGTTAGGCAGGAGATCCCCCTCTGCAGCAACCTCTGCCATGTCCGCATACCACCCCTGCCAACCTCGAGAACTTTCCTTCTGCCCTAGGCTCGCTCAGCCTACGGCAGCTGAGATCCATATTATCAAAGGAGATTGGATCTCCTGGCTGCTGCTGTTGGCATTGTGGTGGTGCTTAGAGGTCCCAGGACACTAGTGGTCTTGGCAATGTACACACATACTGAGGCCTTGTCTCCACTTACCAGTTCTGGCAATCGATCTTCCGGGGTTTGATTTAGAGGGTCTGGTAAAGACCCACTAAATAGAATGCTGAGGGGGGTCCCCATCAACCACTACTCCTCACTGTTGTCTTCCTGCCAGTCCTTGAGCAGTCATTTCGTGCCACCCGTAGGTCCCTCAGTGTCACCAGGGCAGATGGGTGGGCATGGTGCGCCCTTGCTACAAACGTCCCAGCTGCTCTGGGCAGCCCTCTCGCTGCTCTCCTGGTGCGGGAGAAGTCCTAGAAACCTTTTTCCTTTCTTCTGCCCCCAGCTGTTCATGCTCCAGCCTCCCAGGAACGCTGGGAGCAGCCCAGGGGATCAAAGTACGGACTCTTCGGAGATGGCGTTGCCCAATGACTTCAGAGTGAGTCCTCGGGGGGGTACCTTGCAGTCAGTAAGGGGATTCAGCCAAATCAGGAAAACCGGGACTGGTCTGCTCAGGGCGGGTCTGGAAAGCCCGTCTCCCCTAGCCCACTCATTGTCTGGAATGATTGTGGCCACCAGGGGGCGCCAACAGCCGCCGCAGGCCTTGGGCAAGGCGTAAGGGGCCGGCTCTGTACTCCTGGAAGGGGTGGGGCTTCAGGGAAGGGCGGGGCCATGGCGCACACACATGCACACAACCCTTAGCAGCTCTCTGACAGTGATTTAAAGGGCCTGGGGCAGCAACCAGGGCAATTATCCTCTTCCCCCCTCGTCGGCAGGCCTGGTGGCCACCGCCCTTTGAAGAGACGTCCAGTAGCCTGTGTGAAAGGGGCTCGTGGGACACGGCCGGCTCCGCACAGACACGCGTTTCATCGCTGTCAGTAATGGGCAGCTGCTGTTGGCGGCCTCGGCAGAAAGGCCATTAAGGGCCAAAGGAGCTGCCCTGTCCCCTCAGACAGAAAGGTCCCCGTAGCTGGTGGCTTGCCTGCGGCTGGCGAGCCGGGGCCACGCCTGGATGAGGGAATCAGGGAATTTCCTCCGACCCAGGGTGGCTGCCGCGAGGGAGGGAGAGGCGTGAGCCCGCAGGCCCTGAGGCCAGGGGAACAGCTGCCGCTCAGAAGGGCTGGGCATGGCTTGCCGCGGCGGGAAGGGCTCTGACCAGACCGGGGCATGTGGCCACCCGCCGAAGGGGGTTAGTTCTGAGCTTTGAGTTAATAAATCCGGCCCCGAGGAGAGGAGGGCTGCTGGGGTTCAGCGGGGGAAACCCGGCCTGGAGAGTGTTTGAGGGTCCGAGAAGGGAAAGCGGGGGAGGGATTGCCTGCAGGGCCGCTCTGAGGAACCGCAGGGGCTCTGTGAGGTAGCCACTCTCTCCAGACCCCAGTGACCGCGCCTGGCTGAACAGGAGGCGACTTACACACAGGCGTAGATGTTTTGTTGGCCCAAGGCCACAGGGATTTCTCCAGCTGGGACCGGCCATTCGGTAGCAGTGTCCCTCTGCCTGTACGGTCACACATCCGGCACCCATTCTGAAGGCTGCAGGATTTTCATGCTGAATGTGCAAGAATCTCTCTGACCTATTCGGAGCGTGCGGCTTTCTGCACGGCACCTAGGTCCCTCGCCCGACGTCTCTCGGCTAACGACGTGCTTCTCACAGCTCCCCAGCACTAGACTTCGTTCCAGGGGTGCAGTCGGGCTTTCTCTTGTCAAAGGGAGTTTGGCTTTTAGGGACTATTAAACAACGGCCTGTGCTTGGCTTTTCCCCGGCTCGTAACACAGCATTTCCACCCACCCATGCTCTGCTGGCCGGGGGGCCATGAAGGCGTGTTTGCGATTGGTACCTTCCCTAAACACCGAAGGAGTCTGGCTTTGTGGCTATCCACTGGCCCCATCAGACGGTGCTTTGATAAAAGGGCACCACCCGGAGGCTGACCACAGCCCTCTCCTTTCTCTTCTAGGTTATGTCTATGCCACAGGTGTTGAGAAAATTCAACAGTTCTCTTCAAATGGCCGGTAAGACTCATGCTCTCTGCGTGGCTCTGAGGAAATGTCGTAGTTTAGGAGTGGAGCCCTGCAAATCCGCGTCAGAGCCGCGGGCATCCGCATGCGCCGATGGCCGTGCGGAGAGTCGCGGCTCATTTTGGCAGCTGTGGATACACATTTTGCATCGAGAACCCTGCCCGTTTGCAGCTCTCCGCTCTAGATCTGCCGGTGTCCGCATCCGGGGCTGGCGGCGTGGCTATCCGGGGATCGTTTATGCAGCTGTGGCTGCGGATACAAAGGGCTATATCCATGCAGGGCTCTGCTGAGGAGGGCTCTGTTGTGAGGGGCTGCAAGTCGCATCTGTCTGGCTTCTGGCCATGCTTTTCAACCAGGGATCTGGCCAGACACGTGCAAGGAAAGGGGATTTTAGATATAGGCCTGTGGACCGTGGGAAGGAAGTGGAGTCCAGTGGCCAGATGGAAGCAAAAGGCTAAAAGCCGTCCCGGCCCCTCCCTGAGTGCTCGCTCCCCCCTGAAGGAAACCCACTGGCAGCCTTGCCCCCTGGCCTCGCATGCATGGAGTTTGCCACTCCCCTCGTGGCTTTTTCCTGGGGGTCTTTCGGTCCCCGGCCCCTCCCTGTGCTGACCAGTGCCTGGCCCACTCCCCAGCTGCTGGAGGGAGCTCACGGGAGACGGCTCCCTGCCATCGAGGGAAGGTCTGTGGCTACGTGACAGCCCTGGCCACTACCAGCAAGAGCCGCTGGGGAATGATTTTTCCCCTTCTCTCTTATCTTGGCTCCTCCAGCTCCAGGAGGGACTGAAGCTAGCGCCACGCGGCGTCCAGATAAGCGCTGGATGGGGGAGGAAGGGGGCAGCCGTCACTGAGGGCCGAGAGCAGATTTAGCCCCCCCGCCTCCCCCAGTTAAAAGTCAATTACAAGGCACGTTTCCTGAGCAGGGAGCGAGGCCCTTTCTCTTTGCTGGTGACAGAGTCATTTTCTCTTCCCCGGCAAGGGCAGCCAGATAACCCCGGCCCTGCGCCCCTGGCCTGCTGATAGAGCCCCGGGGCACTCGGCTGACGTCAGGGCAGGAGTCTAATCTCCCCCGGGCCCAGCAGAGCAGCGGAAAGACGCGATATCTCCTTGCCCCTCTCCCCTCAGGTCAGTGGCGGACCCGGGAAGGGTGCAGATAGGGGAAATTGGAACCAGGCGTGAGCAAGCGGGGGATTATGGAGAGGGCCACAAAGCTGCCTCGTGAAGCCTGGTGTTACCGGGTCCGCAGGGCATCCAGAGAGGGACTTGCTTGGGCTGAGGAAGTCCCAGGCCGTCCTCTCCCGCAGAGAGTTGGCAGGGGGGAGCAATAGGCCCGGCTGGCCTTGCTGCAGAAAGGAACCCTGGAGCTGGCAGGCAGAGGCAACCGCGCAGCATCAAAATGGGCCCAGCCTAAGTGGGCCCAGTTCTCTGGGCGTTCCTGGCGCGGGCGCTGATCCTGCCAAGAGCAGAGCCACGCGAGAAGCAGAGAGCCGCCCCCAGCAGGAAGGGAGACTTGCCGGTGACACATCCCCCTTCCCCGGGTTTGTGCGAAACTTTCAGCGTAGGCGCCGAGCCCGTGTTTCAGCCGTGCTGTGTTTGCACGTGCCATGTTCCTTCTCTTCTCAGTCGCGGAGCCCCTCTGGCAGTGAGATCGTGTGCACTGCAGCGCCCGGGTCAGAACAGCGGTTCCTGAACAGCGGCTCCCTTTTGAACCCTGTCTTAGTTTGACAGAAACGAGACTCTGTCCCGTGTTCCCTGTGAGCTGGCACCGCCCAGGAGAGAGTCAAGTGCCACCCCGCTGGTGAGCAGAGCACACTCAGCCGGCAGCGTGTGTGTCTTCTGGTGGTGCACATATGCACATGCCTTGGCGCACGTAACAAAATTTATTCTGCACATGCATGGGGAAAAAAAAAAAATAGAGGGACCATTGGCTGTCTCCCTGCCCCGCTGCAGCACTCAACTAGCTGCTTCCACTCTTGTATTAACCAGGGGACCAAATACTTTCTAACTCCAGCATCGTTCTCCTGGATGAGGCAGAGGGAGGTGGTCTGAGGTTACAATGCACACCTTGCTCTTGTGCGGTGAAGGGGGTAGTTGGCCGTGGGATTGTGGCAGGAGAGTGCCCGCAGCCCTGCTTTCAGTGTGCAGCCGTTTCTCTGACCAGCTGCCCAAGAACTGCCGCTGAGCCCAGAATCGTGAGAGCAGATAACGTACTCCCCTTCCGGCCCAGGGCTGCTTCTCGCCAGGGGAGAACCTCTGTGCTGCCCCTCTGCCTGGCTGGGGTGCTGTTATGGCCGATAGCCGCACCTCGCCAGGGGAGAACCGCTCCCACAGCCCTGCTCCAGCACCACCCCGCACGCCAGCACAGCCATGCCCAAGAACCCAGCAGCTGCCTCGCCGCGGCCCCGTATGGTTCTACCACGCGCTCCGGTGTCTCCTCGGAGCGGCAGCATTGACGGGGACGGGACTAACTGGAGCACAGGTCCAGAGCAGCTGCTATTTCTCTGGCGAGGCCTCTGAATTTCAAGGCCCCCTGCCCTCCCTTGCATGCCCTGGGTTGCCTCTTGGCTATGCTGACCGAGACATTATCCGGCCTGGTCCCACCTTGCTGGGGACCCGGTTGTAATAGTCCCTGTGGAGCTGCATCTCAGCTAGCACAGAGTCGCCTCTTTTCCCGAGCAGGAAAGGGGGCCCGTCGACGTACAAATCAGGAGTCACTGATAGACTCACCAGTCCCCTGCGGCGAGCTGCCGCCTGAACAGCCAGGAGGCTAATGGCTGAGTCAGTGAAATGTATTTGCTGAATTCTGACTGGCAATAACAGCAGCAGCTCCGGGAGGAGCCGACACCTCTGACCGTGGCACCCGCGCCAGCCTGTACGCTCTTGGCCTGCCACATGCAGGCTCGGATTCTCTCCTGGTTTACACGCGGTTACATGGGGCGTGACTCGCCGATCCCACCCCCATGTGAAACCCACCCCCGAGGTGACTCAGGGGAAGGGAGCGATTTCAAAAGATGCATTTCCCAGGCACCCGCGTGTAGCTCTAGGGCCTGCCCCCCGGAGTAAGCCGTTTTGCTTTTTCTTTCCGTAAAGACGGCGACGAATCCTTTGACCGGAACTCCATGTACCGAGGCTCTCTGACGCAACGGAACCCCAACGGGAAGAACAGGAAAGCTGATCGCATCTTCGCGGTAACCTGCCGGCCTCTCGCGGGTTGCCCTGATACAATGAGTGGAGGGCTCCCCTTCTCTGCGCTGGGCAGAGGGGTGTACGGAGGGGGGGCGCCTGCCCTGCTCCTTAGTCGTAGGTGCTTGCAAAGAGGTGGGGGGGGGATCAGTGTTCCTGTTGATTTGCCACATAGGGTCTGGGCATTGTGCTTCTCCGCCCAGAAGTCAGAGCTGACTGTCACACCGAATAATTCACCCCACTAATGTCGGCCAAGGTGCGCTGGGCCTGCGCGGGAGGCCTCAGACATCAGTAGCACGATGCACGGCGGCAGTTTAGTCTGGCAGGGGGAGCGTGCCGGTGGCTTCCTCTCCTGCTCTGGAAGGGGCCGCCAGGGTGGCCCGTGGTGAGCGGAGATGGCACGAGAGGCACGGTGACGGGAAGCCGCCAGCGTGCGTCCCGGGGCCCAGGAGCTTCGTGGGTTGGACTCTGTAGCCCCAAGGTTTTCAGTTCTGTGTCTCGGTGCTTTGCAGAAGCCTGTGATGACCCATCGACCCTGAAGACGACAGAGCCTCCTGACACTACACCCCCGACCCGGCCTCAGCTCGGAGCTTCGCCTTTATTTCCTTCAACGCCTTCTCATCCTACCGGTGCCGGGCAGAGCAGAGGAGGCAGGCCGGAGGGGTGCGTACGCAGCTGGGATGCCACCTTGCAACCGAGTGCAAGTCGGAACGAGCAACTCGCTGCCTGTTCCTGACAGGATTTCCAGCCCACGGTGTCTGGCAAAACAGCCCCGGCAGACACCCCGCGCCCCCACATCTCTTCCGCGAGTCTCCGCTGCTGTGACACAAGGGCCCCTGTGTGCATTTGACAGCAGCCCTGGCCTGGCTGGGCGCTCTGAGGGGTTGACTCACTGGTATAATTCAGAGTTTTCGCGCTGACGTTTGCTTTCCTCTTGCAGAGATGCCAGGGCAGGGCCCATAAATATTAAAGGGTTTGCAGGGGATTTAAGGTGACCACTCACCTGCTGCCTCGAAGGGGGCTCGTATGGCTAATACCTGGCCCAGCGCTGTGAAAATGTATCACAAAATCACTCCCCAGTGGTCCCAGCTCTGCCCGTCACCCCTCCTGCCCCGCCATGGGCAGGAGCAACAGAAGGTCCCTAAAAACAGGAGGCTACCGGTGGCCAAACCATGGCCCTTCCCTCGTCCTCCTTCTGAGCCCTTGCCCTGGCATCGCCTCTTCCCCCATGCCCACTTGCTCCTCGCTGCCCCCTCCCCCTACATTCCTCGTTCCAACACCGCTCTCCATGGGTCCGGAGGGAGCCATGGCACAGGGAGAGAAGCGACAGTGTATTTAAAGTGTCTCTGAGTGTAGCCACCTACCGCCAGGGCCTGGTATTCCAGGCCTGCGGGGTGTCGGTCAGACACAGAATGCAGGAAGGTTGGTCACTGCTGAACGCTTGCAAACCATCTGGACAAAGAAGGGGGTGATGGACACCCCAGTAATTGTCTGCATTCAAGTCCTTCCAGCCAGGACCTTGGGTTGTTAGTGACCAGCTGAGCTGAGACTCGCTAACACCCTGACACTTTACCGCCTGCTGTGGGGAGCTGCTGGTTAAGCAAACTGGGACGCAACATTGTCTCGTGTTTTAGTTTGTGGGGGTGGGACCCTACACACCTAGAGTCTGCTCCCAGCTCTGGTACTGTCTGGGAATGACTTTGGGCAAATCGCTTCCTTCCTCACGGCCTCTCCTCCCCAGTAGCACAATGGAGGAGGTAAGTGCTGACTTACCTCGGTCAAGCAGCCACCAGCCAATTTTTGGATGACATGTTTCATGCCGCCAATCCCTGTGTGAGGTGTCACCCGTAGGAATCGAACCCAAGATCATAGGCTCTTAATACTTGAGTCTCCCCTATCTGAGCTGAAAGATTCCCCTTTGACGGCCACTGCACCTGTGTCGTTGGCCTACCCACCACTAGAGGGGGACAGCGCGCTATCGCGAGCCGGTGTCGCTTACGCATGTACAAATGCCAAGTATTCCTAGCCGCGGAGAAGGGCTATTCAGCTTTTCGCCAGGGCAGAGGTGAGAAGGAGGGAGGCGGCACCTGGATGCCTGAGTTTAAGTCCCACGGAAGCCCAGTGCACTGGCGCACTTTGCTGAGGAAGGCTGCTTTACGGAGTGCATTACACAGAGTAAACAATGCTGGCCCTTCGACATCTCTGTCCCATCTGACCCTGCCGGCGAGCTGCGATGGGCCCAACGCGGAATCATTTTGCTCATCCAAATGCCACCCGATCCCAGTTTCTCTTCCTGCCTGCCAGGCCAGGCTGTGGGCAGCAGCAGCAACCTCTGTAACGCTCGCCCTCTGGAACACCACCGTCCTTTTTCCCTCTGTCCACAACCCCGAATTCTGCCTGTCGCGAGTGGTTTCGCACAGCATTCCTCCCCGCCACAGCTGGGCCCCTTCCCCTCACTAGCAGGGCACTTGTCAAGGGCTACGCGCTAAAGGTTTGAGCCCGTGGTGTCCCCACGGAGGTCTGATTCGATAGGCTGGCCTGCCCCCCGGGGTAGAACCTATACTAGACTGCCTGGACCCACAGCAGGGAAAGAGGAGGTCTAACAACATTGGCAGACAGGGAAACTCCCTGGCAACAACTCCGCTAGGAAGGTCAGAGCCCACCTCAGTATTTTAACATAAAAACATTTCGCTCAGAATGATTCATGTGAACCCTCCCATGAGTCGCTTGTTAGTGCACTAGGGATTTGCACTCACACGTGCATATTTATACGTTTTTCCTAAAGCTCATTAAGCATTTTGGGAAAACTTGTCAGAGCAGCCACCAGCAGGAGATGACAGCTGCACGCAGAGGTCACGCAAAACTTCGTTCTGAGAGCCCCTGGATTAGGTTTGGATCATGAGTGGAGCTAACAAAGCACTGCACATATGTTCTGCACTCACCTCGCACAGTAATTGTGCGTAGAGATGGGCCGGACTTGGAGATACTGTTTCACGGGCGAGTCTGCGCCTTTTGACGTTTTTCTCCCTCTCTTAAATAGAACAAAAACAAAATATTTCAAAATCTCCAACAGAACCCAGTTCCAAAAAAAGTCGGGGGGCAGAGTGTCAGGCCAGTGGTTTTGTTTCACTAAAGCCAAACCATTTTGTTCCCGTTACGACTTTCAAATGTTTTTAATACGCAGTTGTTCAAATGTTATTGGGGACTGAAAAAAATCAAAATGGGCCAATCTGCCAAACTGGGCTATTTTGAAGTGATTAAAATCCTTCTTGGAATGGGGAAATTTTATCACAATTGACATGTTTTGCAAATCATTTGGATTTGGTAACAAATGGGGGCTTAAAAAAAAACCCTTTTGATGAAAATGTTAAGCTCCACTCGTGACTAATTAGGAGTAGTTGTATCCTAAACCTAATGTTTTATACTCTTGGGCATGCCAGCAGAAATGACCCAATGTGACTTCTCCACCGCTGCAGCATCTTTTTTAGTATAATTCATCTAGAAGTTACGTAAGGAGTGGTCTGAGGCAGCTGGCGCCCCAGGCGGAACGTGCGAGCAATGCCCCCGCCTGCATGGCCATCAATGGAGTGACGTCATCACCGGGTACCCTGTGACGTCATCACCGGGTACCCTGTGACGTCATCATCGAGCGCCCCCATTGAAGGCAACGGCCGAGTCGGCCTATAGTCACAGGCTGCCCCTGAGTTACATGCCATCTCAAATCCCCTTCATGTCAAGTCACTTCTATTCTCACTAGCGCAGTCCAACCTGAGCTCTTGATAAACGTAAAAGAAGAAGCTTTTCTGGAAGAGATCTTCCGCAAAAACTTCTTCCAAAAGAGAGCGTCTACAATGCAAAAGCACATTGAAAACGCAGTCTGCTTTTTCGAAAGGTAGCATCCACACTGAATAGACGCTCTCTCGCATTTCAGCTGTGATTACTATGGATGGAGAGGCCACCAGCACACCTGTGCTTTCTCCTCTTTCCTCTTCTTCCGAAAGAACTCCCTTTTCCCCGTCCACATGCGCCTTTTTCCGAAAGAGTTCTTTCAGAAAAGGCTTCTTCCTCGTAGAAAGATGTTTACCAATGTCGGAAAAACCCCTCTGCTCTTTCGATTATTTTTTTTTTTCAAAAGCACGTGATTGCAGTGTGGATGTAAGTGAACTTTTTTCAGAAAAATGGCCGTTTTTCCAAAAAAACGCTGCAGTGTAGACATACCCTCAATGGAATGAGGCAGATTTCTACCATCAGGAGTTGGCCCGATGTTTTTTAAAGCCAAATACAGTACCGCCTTGCCTAGAAACACACCCTCTGCAATCCACAGTTCCACGTTTGGTTCTAGTCCCAGACTCTCAGCATCTCATGACAACCCTCAATAATGTAAAATAAGGCAGTGTTCAGACTGTAGTATCCTGGGCCATTTTTACCTATCGGCTTTTATCCTCCTCTGTCTCTCTATTGCTGTACATATGTGACATCATGCAATAAAGCTGAGATTGTGTGAGGAGATCCTAGCGCCCCATTTCTGTGTCTGCTTTTCTCCTTCCCGAGTCTGGCAGAATGGCCTGCCTCTCTGTTGACTTGCCTCACTTAACCGCTCGGTACAACAGCATCAGATTTGCAAAATGATGCAGTGGCTGAAGCAGAGGGAAGGACGCTGGGGCGTGGAAGCAGAGGAGATGCAGGCGGCGGGGGCGACAGTAGGGCGAGAAATGCATTCATTCACCTGGTATTGATCGTAACGCTGCCTTTCCTGCACTCAGTCGGGAGCGAGAGAGGATACTTGTCAGACAAAGACCAGGGCTGTACGTTATCTGGGCCCTGTGCCGTTGTGTTTTAAGCACAAAGGAGCTACCCGAACATCAGCAGATTAACAAAAGGGATTGATGCATATAAGAAAATAGGAACAAGAGAATTCTATGTAGCAACCCTCTCCTGCCCCTCAAAAAAGGTTTTATTTATTGGCAGTTCTTTGCTTCTTTGAAAAGTCACATCTTTGCAAAGACCAATCAAATCCCATTCAGGTGCAGGGCTCTACCAGTGTTCCCTGTCAGCTGTGTTCAGGAGAGATCCAAATGCACCCAGCTGATTAGCAGAGTCCTCACAGCACCCTCAGCAGGCAGCATGTGTTTCTGCTGGTGGTGCCCATCCCCACATGACTCAGTGCACATCAAATTTATTCCGCACCTGGATGGAAAAAATTAGAGGGAACATTGATTAGGGCTCACGTTGGTGAACAGTTCCCACCAGCCAGCTGTAAAGTTGAAGAAACATTAAAGGGTTCCTGGACATGAAAATCAGAAGGGCTGCGGTTTATTTCATGATGGCTTCACAAACTGAGATGTAACGGTTGACTTGCGTAGCGTAACTCGGTGACTTCCAGGGAAAACCTGCTTGCCTCTCCACACAGCAGTGCGCTTTCAACTCTGGAATTGCTTCCATATCGTAACATTTCCTCTTCAGTATTCCTGTTGGCCGGAATACGCAGCCCACAATGGTAACTAGAGAACAACCGCCGTGGAGGGAGCCAGTGAGAGGATGCCACCAAGTTGCAGTGGGGGATTCGGATCCAAACACCTTGCAACTTTTCTAGCTCTTATGCCTGGATGCTGGCCAGGGCCGTATTAACAGCGACCATGCCAGAGGATCCATGGCAGTTATGAAATAAAATTGGAAATTGACACTCTACCCAATGGAGCTTATGCACTTAATGCTGCTTTGCAAATAAGTGATTTTTTTGTTGTTCACTGGAAGTTTTTTGGGGAAAAAAATCAAAATCAAACAGGGGGATCTGGTGAGCAGCGGGGGCACTAAGGCAGATCCCCTCCTGTCCTGGTGCCGCAGACTGCGCTGTGCCCCAGAAGCGGCCGGCAGCTGGTTCGGCTCCCAGGTGATGCTGTGGGACATTGCAGCCATGAACACACTGCTGAAGTACGCAGAGCGTTGCACGGCTGCAGCCATCCGCCCAAGCATTGTAGCCGGCAGGGCTTACGTTTGGGATGTCTGACCTGCACAGGTGGGTCGGTAAATTGACCCTGATACAAATGCCTACTATAAAGCATATGCAAAAGTGGGATTGTCACCGTTGTAGCTTAATTGACTTACCAGTGGGCTCCTTCTGGAACGAGTCCGCACGATGTTCATTCACAAATGAGGGACATTAATGGCGCACAGGGGGAAAGATTAGCATATTCCCCAGCTATCTGATTTGTCCAAATGAAGAACTTATTAGAACCCCGAGATAAAATAACCACCCTCGTGAGTCATGAAAATCCCTTCCTGAATTTGATAAAAATTAACATAATGGGTTATGGGGAGGGGAGCTGACGTTAAAAAGTGCTGGCTTTGTCCAGGGCTGGATTTGTCTGTGACATCAGCACTTAGGCAAGGCATAAAACAAGCCAAACAGGGGCTCTTTGGCTCAGAGTCTAATCACTGGAGGAAGGAAGCAGCATCACACTCTGGGAGCCCTGGTCGATACACAGTAAGTACTTTAGCAGGTCCGTGTCCCAGCCACGCACACGCGGCTGAGGCAAAGACACCCTGTTCGAAGCAGCAGAAGAGCAAAATAAGCCAGAGGTAAACTGGAAGGGGTTTGAATTGTATCTTTAGTGAATTCACTAGGGTGGGTTTTCTACCAAGTTTTTATTTGCTTGTGTGATATGTTCTCTCCGGGATGCTGCTAAATGTTTTCATGCCATGAACCTGGTCTGGTGTAGAAATCTGCTTACTAGCATGTTTCAAGTGTGTGTGTGTGTGTG
>JANRFK010006693.1:3739517-3757218 GCA_030068395.1 Apalone spinifera
TGGGGAAGATCTCTTCTGGAAAAGCTTCTTCCGAAAGAAGCCTGCAGTCTAGACGTACTTAGAGTCCAGTCTGAATGGGGTTAGGACAATACGACACGCACTTCTTAGTAGGGCTGTTAAAATTCGTTTTAACTAACTAAATGTGTAACTGCTGAAAATTTTACAGAAAGGGTGGGAGGCTGGCAGCTTGCTGGGAACCAGTGCATGCTAGCCCCCTGCACTAGCTAGCTCCCACCTGCCCTCTTCCCCGCCACCACCATGATGCTGCCTCTGCTACAGAGGCAGCAGCTCGGGGGGCGGGGGGGAGGGGGCAGGTAGCTCCCAGGAGCCGGTGCGTGCAGGCAGCCTGTGTCCAGGGGCGGCCCATGGATGCAGGCAACCTCAGCAGTCGCTTAGGGCACCGCGTTCAACGGGGCACCCAATGATGACGTCACACCATCTATGGAGGGCTATGGGGGGGGGCACCGATCGGGCATTCCGCTTAGGGCGCCAGCTGCCGGCAGCTCACCTCGAGCCGCTCCTGCCTGCGTATAACCATGAAGGTTAACCAGTGAGCCCCGGCTCATTGGTTAAGCGTGTACACGGTTACACTTTCACATCCTTACTTCCTAGGATGCAAGGGTGCACGTGTGCCACCATTCGGCAGTGAGAGTAAGAATTTGGTGGCATTTCTGCAGTGAGTGCTATGAATGGTACCGGCATAAATCCATGGATAATGCTGTACAGTGGTACAAGTGGAGCCTTTCTGGTCTGGGACTCGCTGGTCTGCAGGACCACAGATGCTGCTGGACCAGAGCACCCCTGTCGGCTGGGAGTCTGTCAAGGAGCCAGCAGCAGAATCCAGCCAGCTCCAGTGTTGGAGCGCAGCTAGGCCAGCCCTGCAGCCCCTGCACAGCCAGGCTGGCTGCCATTGGGGACCAGAAGCAGGGTGACAGCCAGGAGGGGAACCAGCTGGGAGGCCAGCGTTCCTGGGAGAGCCCTCACCTCCCCGGTCCAGCAAACTCCCTTGTCCGGGATCCATCAGCTCCCGAGGGTGCCGGACCAGGGAGGTCCAACCTGTAGTGTTTCTGTGGGAGCGGGGGGGAGAGCATGAGAAAGAGGGGAGAGGATGCAAAGAAAAAAGTCTCTAGAACTGGTAAATGGTAAAGTCTCTCTTGGGCTAGTCAGAACTGCAGATTCTGGTCAAATGCCACCCAAGCCCCATGCTGCGTAATAACATGATCCTTGGAGAGCCCCATTTAAATGTGGCAAGACTTGAAATAAACCACTAGATGTTGCTGTAACACTGAGGCGGATCCAGCTGTGTAGCAGTTCCTGTTTCTCTCCCTGCCAGTGAACTCAAAGAACTCTTTACCATAGTGAAGAGGTAGATGCTCTGGTTTAATTTCTTCAGAAGTGTTTCTGAGGTGCCTAAAGATCCAGCCAGAAAGAGCAGCAACAGGAAGGGCCCAGCTTTTAAAATGGGCGCATTAGCTGCACAGCTTGCCCGGACTCTTGCTTATTTCACAGCGATCCATCCTGAGACAGGAACCAAACCAACCAGTCACTGGTGGCAGCGGTGGGGTTCTGTTCCCTCACATTCCACTAGGGGGCCATGGCTCACGCAGAGCTGCCAGCACTGAGTTCCCAATGCAGCCCCAAAGCCAACCTGCCATGTTTCTGCTAGGCCTGGGGGCTTAAGTAGAGCCAGACTTTACACAGACATAACTCCACTGAAGGGAGATACCGGCCCGGCCCTTTATGTCTTTATTGCTGCTACTCACTTACATCCCACCGTGGGCATGGATTCCCGGAAATCATTCTTCACATAGCGGAAGGCTAGGCTTGACTTTCCGACGGCCGTGCTCCCCAGCAGAACCACCTTGTAGACATAGGGTTCCTCCGGGGAAGGCCCTGTCTCCGGCTGTGGCGTTCTTCTCGAGGCCATATTCTGCAAGTACAAAAAAAAAAAACCCTATTCAGAAGGCAGTGAGCTCTGGGGCGCTCGGTTGATTCACTGGGTACACGAGGCCCCGTGCCTCGATTTCCCACACAGTGTAGTGGGAGGCATGGCTCCAGTTGAATTCTTCCTCCAACCCTGTCCCACTCAACAAGCTGGATCAAGCTCGATGTGATTAAAAGAACCGTACTGGGAGTCTAACGCTAAGGCTATTGCTACAGTATAGGGGCAGTACTGGGCTTGTAGAGCGGAGGACTGTAGCAGGTACATTAGGAAAAAGTTCCTAACTATCCGGGTGGGTAAGCACTGGAATAAATTGCCCAGGGGGGTTGCAGCATCTCCATCTCTGGAGATATTTAAGAGCAGGTTGGCCAGACACCTGTCAGGGATGGTCCAGATGGTGCTTGGTCCTGCCGTGAGGGCAGGGGACTGGACGCGATGACCTCTCGAGGTCCCTTCCAGTTCTAGTGTTCTGTGATTCTAAAGACTTATCTACATGGAGCAATAATGCAAGCTCGGGGGTGGGGGAAGGGTGATTTCTAAAGTGTGCATTCATTGATCTGGGTAGACCTTGTTAGTGCACTTCAAGGTAATGCTGTTTCAAACAGGACTTCAGTAAAGCACGCTGGGGCAGGAACGCACTAAATGCTAAACTAGGTTTTTTCAATAACAAGGCTACAAAGGTTAACCTAGCATGCAAGTCCTCTTTTATACGCTTGCAAATTGAAGTTCCGTAGTAAATCTCCGGAATGGAGGTTGGCTGTAACTCTGAACAAAACGTTATGGTTGGCCTTTCTAAAGTTTACAATTGAATATTGACTTAATACAGTTTTGAAACTTAACCATGCAGCAGAAAAATGCTGCTGCTTTTTTTTTTTTTTTTTTGGTTTACGTTCAACACAGTGCTGTACTGTATTTGGGTTGTTTCTGATTTGGCTTGGTTTTTTGTCTCTGCCGCTTCCTGACTACGTGCTTCCGGTTCCAAATGAGGTGTGTGGTTGATAGGCCAATTCGTAACTCTGGTGTTTGTAACTCTGAGAGACTGCTGTAGATCCTGTTTAGATAAGAATTTGGGGAAGTATCCCCTCCCCCCCCAAAAAAAAAATCTTCCCATGTCAATAGCAAGGAGCTCTTATAAACTCCTGCTTTGAGGCCACGTACATAGACCTCAAATTTCAAAAAACAGGCCCTGAAAATCAGACAGCTTAAAGATAAATAAACCAAATGCAGGTACTGGGGAAGTAAAGCAGCCAGCCAAACGAGTGAGGAGATGCTTGATTATATATTTGATGACATGAACATTTAATTAGTGGGTTGTGTCTCACAAAACCAGGTCTGTAAGTGTTTGCAGTTTCAGGGCCCGTAAGTATAACTGCAGTGGCAGGTGTGTTATACTTGCATCAACACCTGGGCTTTTTGTCTAAATCAACCCCCTTTCTCCCAGCCTACTGGATTAAGAACAACAAGGTTAGATCCTCAACTGGTGTAAACTGGTGTAGCCTTAGTTGCCTTGGTGCAGCTACATTTATTTTTGGCAGTGGGGTATCCTGCCCCCAATATGTGTAATTGAAATCAAAACCACATCCTGCTAAAGCTGTTACAATTTCTCTCCCTCACTCTCACAAACTCTCAAGCAGCAATACATCTGGCAGCATAGATGGTTTAACTATTCAGTCTAACTCACACACACACACACACACACACACAAAAAAAACACACTGTCAACCTGTGGAACTCATTGCCCTAGGACACTGTGAAGGCCAAAGACCATAACTGGTGTATGAATGTGATGAGTTCATGGAGGCTGGGCCCAACAATGACTGTCATCCAAGACGGTCAGGGTTGCAACTCCATGCTCTAGGTGTTCCTAAACCTCTGGCTGTGACACCGGATGACAGGGGCAGATCACCCAAAATTGCCCTGGTCTGTTCATTCGCTTTGATGCTTCAGAGGCAGGACACTGGTCTAGAAGGACCTTGTATGGCCATTCTTATGTTCTGCCAGAATATGCAAATAAGTGAAACAAAATGGGTCACTGCAGCTAAATACACCAGTAAAAATGGGCTCGTTTCTGTTAAGATGCCATTTCATTTCAACACCCATTTGGACAAAACTTCGAAAATAGGACCCTAAAGTTAAACTCCAAAAATCCATCTTTGAAGCACCTGCCTGGCTTTTGAAAGTACCCAGCCGCTTCCATGGTTGCTCTGCAGGGTAAGAATCATGGCCCCTGGATTTAGATGCTTCAGTGCAGACCTACGAGGCTAATTTTAGGCACCTGTTTTTGAACACTTTAGCTGGGATGGCTGAGGACATCTGTAGGGTTGCGCCGGAGTTTCAAATGAACCGATGGCAGACAAGTGCTCCGCTCTCATTGACTTTCAAAAACCAGGGAAGGATCCACCACAGGGATCCACCAGAGATAAGACCCAGACATCAGGAGTCCCAAGATAATTCTGCAGTCAAGTCACTCATTTGGGTCCAAGATTTTTTTTCGAGAACAAGGGCCCCTGCTCTCAACGCCCGTGTAAATCTTCCTCAGAGCACCAGGACAGACGTCTTACAGGAAGTGCTGGCAGCTGAGTGCACACAAATGGTCATTGCTAAGGCTTACTTTGAACTGCAGAGCAGCCTGAGTTTGGAGGGTCGAAATGGGACGGGGGCATTTCAAGGCCTAAAGACGTTCTTGGACTGTACCACTGTAGGGCCTGATCCATTCTCCTCCGAGCCACGGGGAGCAGGGCTGGGCCCTTGTTCTTGAAAGAAAAATCTCGAACGCAAATGAGTCCGAGAAATACTCTCGTTGGACTGCAGGGTTCTCTTGGGACTCTCGATGGCTGGGTCTTAGCTGTGGCGGATCCCTGCGTTCTGATAAAACCTTCCCCGTCCTTCTCTCAAGCCCTGCTGGACCGGGCAAGCCCCACTGATACCCCTCGCTGTGGTAAACCCAGCTCCTGGTCAAACAGCGCTTTGGGGTGCAATAGGGCCAGATTAAGGCATGGGCTAGCGGCCAGCTGCCCGGGGCGCCAACCTACGGGAGGTTATAGCTGCCATCAGGTGCCGTGCGCCTGGATCGCGGGCTGCAGCAGCTCTCAGCGGCCACCCTGCAGCGGCCACCCGGGGCGGGGGCCGCGTTAACCCCTGCAGTGCTGGCCAGCAGCGCCCTTCCCCCTGCGGCTGCGGGGCCCTGCATGGACAGGCTTGGCCCGGCCCGGGCTGCATGCCAACGGCGGTAGCCAGGCTGGGCCGGGCCGGGCACGTGCGTCCTGCTGCCGCCAGCTCCGCGCGCCCTCTCCCACGCGCTGGGCGGGGGCGGGGCCGCGCATGCGCCCTCCCCCAACCCAGGGTGCAATTAAACTGTCTGCCCAGGGCGCCGGAATGGCTTGGTCCGGCCCTGGCGTGCAATGGTGTTCTTGCCTCTCTTTCAACCCAAAGGGTCTTTGAGACTGGGGCTGGCTGTCCTCGGTGCACTCAATTCACGACAGGCAATACATAATCCTAAAGAAGTTTCCCCTGAAATGAAACAAAGATGCACTGTCGTCTGTCCGACGCAGGGGTGGCTGGTTACACACAAACCTTGGACTACAGCGTCCATGTTGCTAACGTACCCAAAGGTGCTTTGAAATGGCTTTGAACATTACCGGTGTCCAGCCTCCTCATGTTCTCAGCTTTAGTTTCCCTGGGCCGCACCCCCAGCCTTTTCTCTAACCGATAGAGGAAGAGCTCACCTTTTTCAACATCGCTTTTCTTCTAGGTGGGAGCAGGGAGGAAAGGTTTCGGTCCATTGAAAGTCTGAAACAATGCTGGCTGGGAAGCAGCGATCACGGCAGGGTTGTCCAGGTATTCACGGGAAATCCAGGCAAACTAGAAAGTAAAAAGGGCATTTCTTGAAATACCCCACAGCGGGCCAGGTACTTTCACCAGCGTATTAGCTGCTCTCAAAGATCAGCACACAGATACAACAGTGATTGGTAAAGTTTAAGGTCCACTGCTCCCGCTGCGAGTTGATTTGCCTTTAAGAACTCAGAGCTATAAAACCTGTAATCAAGGTGAGTTCTGAGTTGTGTGGAGCCAGCCTCTCTTCCCTGGGGCGGGGCCATGCATGCTCCAGTGAAATGCTGAGCAGAGCTCTTCTGCCCGTTCCCCTCCTTGCTACAGGTTCCTATTCTTCCCTGTTTGCTATGTCCGGTAAACTTTGCGTCCACTCCGGATTACTTATTCCCACTGTGCTCTGCCAGGTCAGTGCTTGCAGAATGGGGTGTGTTGTGCTGCAGACACTGCATAGACACACTTGTTGAGGGTAGCAGGCCTGGGAATTCAGGGCATTACTATTCCTAATAATCTCAGGGCCTGAGCGTTGGACCAACTGAGCTGTACTCAGTGCAAGGTGGAGGAGGGGGAAGGGCCTTACATTTTCAGCTCCAGAAATGCTAGAACAGGCCCCTTTGGTCCACTCCCCGACTTGAGATCACCAGTATTCTTACCACCTGTGGGTGGGCCAGGAACGGGTGAAATGAGGTGTCCGTTCTCAGCTGTGCATCGACGCTCTGTTTTGTGGCCTTGTGCCAGGACGGGAGCTTAGATGACTTTGGTGTGGTTGACGTCCAGAGCGATTCCGATTTGTCAGGGTGAGTTTTCTGCTTGCAATGTGGCTGCAAGTAGCAAATCCATTCTCCTTGTAACGAACCAGAGCGGGTGGCAAAGGAGGTGGAGGCAGACTCTGAAACTTGGCTTTTCCTGCTTCCTTTTTAATTAAAGGAATGAATAGTTTCCAGGCAACTGGAGCTTGCTTGTTCCTAGAGAAAGGCGGCTCTTGTCTTTCTCAGGAACCCCATCTAGCAATTGTGAGGGAACCACTGTACATTAATGTAATGGAATATCCTGCCTCGAGCATGCAAGAGACTACAGCTGAGGTAAGCCAGCTGCTGTCAGTGTGGACAACTCTTGTAATTTTAGCACGAGTCTCACGATATTTGGTGTCTTTTCCTTCAAGCCCCATCTCTGGGAATCATGTAATAACAAGATCATCTGATTTTGTTTGTAAATAAGTTTCTAGTTCTTGCAGCCACGGAGAAAACTTTGAAACCCCTGAGCCCTAAAAGCTGGAGAAAAATAAATTAAAATCTCAACCTTTAAGAAACAATTTGGGGGGGGGGCCTGATTCTCTGGATCTCTGTTTTGGCCAAAGAAATGCAGAGTAATAACACCCGTGTGGATGCTGAGAAATCACACCAATGTCAATGTCAGTCAGAGATTGAATGATACATCAGCTTGTACCAATAGAACAAAACCTATTTTCTAGAAGTCAGTGGGGTTATTTTGGCTCAAATCAGTGTGTGACCACTCTTCTTTCTGAATAAAAGTGACGGATGTCAAAACTTTGACCAACTTAGCTAACAAAATTATCCCCTTTTTGTTGTTCCCCCCCCGAAACGAGTACATCTACACACCGTTTGGTAGCGACATAACTGAACTGACACAATTACGGTTTTGGCGCGAGGGGCCCTGAGAGCTGATTTTTTACCCCTCCCGTGTAGAAAAGGCATCACTCCTGTTTTGTGGCTTGAGGCAACAAAGGCGCAACACCTTCAAGTGGAACCAGGAGCCCAAATGGGGGGTGCCCCTGTGGCACTTCCACAGCGCGCCTCAGTTTCAGGACTTAAAGATGCCTCCCACCCACGTCAACAGGAACTTGATGGGGCCAACAGGGACAGGGCGAGAAGTCCTTTAGCAGAGAGTGGCAGGCTCTCGGGCCTAGTGCAGGACCTAAAGCCTGCCCCACAGGCTGTGAACCAAAGTCAATCCAGGCACTAGGGCAGAGGCCTACACATTCACTTTCTGGGACATGAACGTGGCAAAGCTGCCGCTAGTGTTGCTAAAACACAGGCACGCCTAAGAAATACTAAGCACTAGATATTTACATCAATACATTCCAGGAGGCTAGTACAGATACACCCCGATCTAGTATAAGATCATTTGAGTTGAGAGAACAATGAAAGGAGGTTTGTTTTTGGTTTTTTTCTGAGGGAAAGGTGCTAGGGAACTGAAAGCTTAATTCTGGGGGGAGGAGGTAAACTGAGGCAAGCCTGTATAACCCGTAATGTGGGGCAGGAAGGCCCCCTGTAATCCTGGCTCTAGTTATGGGTTATATGGTAGGAGCACTGGAATCCCCAAGCTTCCCTATTATTTTCCAGGTTAGTGTTGTCTAGTGATAGGCCTGAACCAAACGATGGCGGAGTTTTGTATTTGAATTTCACAGCTGGTTTTTATCCCCGGTATGGGCTGATCCAAATCTGACAGCTCTCCTACTACAGTGGCGGGGGGATCTGAAATCCAGATTTGGATCCAAAACTAAATGTTGACTATGATGGTATAGGAACATACTGCTTTCTGAAACTCGCTCTCATCCCCGGGAGGGGCCTGATGTAGCACCATAAAATACGGATGCTTGCCCAGCATTTGTACTAGAAATCTTGCAAGAAATGAATGAATGAACTCATTGCCACATGATGTGACTAAAGTTTAGAATTTAGATTCACAGAGGAACAGAATATAACAAGAATCTCCAGTGTTATAACAGTTAATGCAAACAAAGCTTTAGATGAGACCCTTCAGGTTTTAAACCCTTCTGTATGCCATAAAATAACACCTTAGTGGGACCAGTTTATAACACAGCTGCCTATTTTGGGGTTCTTGCACATCCTCTGAGATGTCTAACAGAGGCTAGTTCCAGACAAAATTGGATTGGATGATCCAGTCTGGCAATTCCTATGTTCCTGGTGCTTCCTGATTCTGATTGGGCCAGATATTTTACACAGCTTCTCTTTGTAGTACATTGGCATTTTTTTTTCTTGTCTCATCTGAAACCCAAAAAGCAGGTAGGGGAAGGACTTTCAAACATTAAAGAAAGACTCATAAAAACTGAAATATCCACACAGTGTAAATAGGAATCCAGGCTGATCAAGGTGTGGAGTCTTCATTATGTGCAGCAATTTGGCATGTTTCAGAGCAGGAGCTTGAAAGTCTCAGATGATAAGAAGAATCATCCTTTGAGAAGAATTTCCAGTTGTGTTTGGTTTTGTTTTTTTAAACCCACTGTATAGAATGCTATTAAATTTTACTGAAGTAGATATGAAATGCATCTCAACAGGCCAGGTAGCCTTAAAAGGCACATGCGTCAGTTCATTGGAAAGAAATCCTAGGGGATTTCTTAATCCCCTTAATTATTAAATTAAATTCATTAAATATCTCCTTAATGTAAAAGATAGGGCAGAGGGGGCATTTGTTTTAAAATCAGGTACAAAACATGTATTTTTTTCCTTCCGGTCCATGGGAATCCAAGCTGCCCAAAAGGAAGGTACTGCCACTAGAGAGCACTAGTTAGCAAGGATTTCAGACCACAAAAAGTCCTACTTGAATTGGCAACAGCCAAATGTAACAGAAGACACAAACTACCTGCAGATTTTATAGGAAAAGCTGCTTAACTTTCATATGCTTGGCCTCAAAGTAGCAGGGAAAAGTTAGCGTTTCAGTCCCACCTAACACCCACCTGTGTTTGAAGGACTTTGTATCTACTCCTGAACAAATTAGATCTCAGACTTAATTCTTGTCGCTTTTTCCATCACAGGATCTCAAAGCGCTCTGCAGAGTGTTCTGATTAGCAATGAGGCCTGAATTTTCTCATTGTGTTATTCAACAGTGTTGCAATGTTCAGCTGAAACTGTTTTACATGGGATTTGGGGCCCAGTTCTGTGTTTCTTGAGCATCCAAATCCCTCTTTAACTTAAAAAGGCATTTTGGGTGCTCACATGCAGAATCAAACCCTGTAGGCCAGGTGTGCACTAGGAATGCTTTGCCACTACCAGTAAAGCCATCCTAGTGTCGTAGCTATGCCAGCAAAACTGTGCTTTAACCCAATGCAACTTCTCCTGAGGGGGCTGAAATAAACTGTCGGTAGAAGTGCAGTAAGTCCTACTGGAAAGAGCGTGAGTTTTGCTGGTGTAACAGAACCTACACTAGGGTTTTTTTGTTGGCACAGCTATGTTGTCTGGGCTCACGTCTTCATGTCCCTGACTGATATAGCTATGCTGGCAAAAACTTGTCTGGTGAAGCTGGCCATTAAGGGAGGTTAGAGGCAGGACCACTGATGGGCGGGGAGGGAGGAAGGGACTGTTATCCCGGGTGCTTAGGGCTGGCTGGGGAAGGCTAGCCTCAGCCCTGCTCCTTCCAGATGTCCCACAGCCTGCTCCCTAACCAAAATCTCCCTGATTAGAGGAAAGATTCTCTGTGGTGGAAGTTTGAGCTGTATGCTTAGAATCCATCTCTAGTCCTTCAGTCTGTTTTTTGTTTATCTGTACCTTCTTTTAAATTCTTCCTCCATCATCCAATGGCAATTGGATGGGGGAAAAAAATGTTTATTTCTAATGTATATGGGCATCTGGAAATGTATTTGGAAGGTCAAACTAAATGACTAGATTACAAACGTCTTTCTCCGACCGCCGGAATCTTTTCCCAATAATCTCCGAGTAGCCTTGGTTCTGCTGCTGGTTTGCTGGGTGATCCTGGGCAAGTCATTTGGCGGCCTGTGCCTCAGTTTCCCCAACCCTGAAATAATGTCAATGATACTGACCTTGCTTTAAAATCTCTCAGTGAAAAAGTGCTAGGTATTTATTGCTCTGGTGTTTGGCCTATTTAGGGATAGGGCACTGGCCTGGGATTTAGGCGACTCAGATTTCGTCCTTTGTGCTGCCCCAACTTGTGTGAATTTGTGAGACTCGCTTCACCAGCTTGAGTCTCTATTTCCCCTCCCTCCCTTTGTCTATCTGCACCATAAGCTCTTGGGGGAAGAACAGCCTCTTCCTATGTATCTGTACAGCACCTGGCCCAGTAAGGCCTCTACCGTTACATTAATTAAATATAATAACGAGAATGGTCAGAACTCGTAGCTGTTTTGAAAGAGTGACATTGTTTTCGGAGTGGTGTTTGGATTCCATAGAAACACCCTTTCAGCCAGAGCCTCTCTTAACTAGCTTTTTGTTTGCCAACGAGATTTTAGCGTCAATAACCACCCCCCACTGAGCACGGTTTGTGCTGCCTCCTTGGCCAAAGGGGAGCGTCCGTATTGAGGCACAAACACATTGTACTTGTTCAAACGGGAACAGGTTATGCTGACCACACCGCTGGGTTTGGGCTCAGAGCAACACCCGATTAGCTGTCCAGATTCACACTGGGGCACTTTCGCCCTGTGGCCTCTCACTCTGGAGGTGTTTGTGGGCTGGGGAGGAAGAGCGCTCTCCTCAGACAACCCAAAGGCCATCAAGGAGCAATCTGGCTGCTGCTGATGGCGCAGTGAGGTAGGGGTGGACTGAGCCAGCTCTCCAGAGTCTTTGCAGGTGGTCGCTGTAAATTCTGCCACCAAGAAAGCAGGAGTTTCTGAAGCAGGGACCAGGTCCCTTAGGCTCACCAAGCAAGAGCAGTAAGTTGCTGCCAAGGCGAGGCTGTGCTTCCCCTGCCAATCCCCAATCCTTGTCCACTTTACCCGCCATTGGCCTGCCTTAGCCGGGAAATCCAGGTAGCCGCAGCCCAGCACCCTATCTTGTGCCCCCAAGAGCCATCACACCACACCAAGGGATGCATCCCACGGTTTGAAAGCCGATGCACTACAGTAGCCGTACGGGCTGCTATCCCGCGTAGAATACCAGAGCCGGCAGATCACTGCTCTGATTTAATATGGCGATTCCTATGCTCCTGCAGCAGTATCCTCAAACCAAGGCTTCAAAAAACCCCATGAATTCGGCCCTCCCGGCCTTCCAAATCATGAGCCTGGCTTTAAAGAAGCCCATCAGGTTTTAAAAAAGGAATAAAGCTTGGAGCTTCTCTTCCCGTTGGGCTCATGAAGGGAGAGACAGAACCGTGTGGGTTTTGGTTTCCCTGCTAAACCACATGCAGGTCACTTGTAGCGCAACATATAATAAAGTAATTTAGTGCACGTCACTGCCAGCCTAATGGCAGTGCCCTATACAGAGGGTTATGTCAGCCACTTGCAAGGAGCTCAGGGACAGCATCTAATTTACATACAATTGCCCCAGACTGTAGCCACTTCCATCTTTTATATGAGGCCACCTACATATCCCAGCATGCACTGCTGCATTCTCACCAGGCTCTTGCTTGGAAGGAGACGCAACTTCACATGTCGAGACCGTCGCGCATCATGCACATCTCCATTGCTTAGGAAGCAGGGGAGGCGGAGGATCTATTGTGGTCAATGTTCCCACTCGTTTTTTTCCGTCCATGCGTGGAATGAATTTTGTACTGTGCACCAATGTGGAGGTGGGGCCGAAGGGTTTGGAGTGTGGGAGGAAGCTTGAGGCTGGGGCAGAGGGTTGGGGTGCAGATTGGCCGTGGGCTCGGAGGTGGGGCTTGGGATGAGAGGTTTGCCCCAGGGCTGCGATGGGGAGAGGTCTCTCCCCAATCTCCCTCTTTCCACAGCAGCCTGGGGTTGGGGGAAAGCATCTCTTCCAGCTGCAGGGCTTGGCCAGAGAGTAGCCCCCCCGACTGGAACCTACGTGGCCCTTGATAGCCTGCTATGCAGCCACTTAGCTTGTGATCTACATTTGACCCAAGGGCTACTTCAAAGGGAGAAAGTTGGCCCCATGGCAGAACTTGGAAACACAGAAATCAGTGGCCTTCTCTGCTGTGGATCATACCCAGGCTCTATTTCCAGCTGAATGTGTCAAGGATTTAGAAGCAAGAGTCTCCAGAAATGTTGTCAATGCCCCTCAAAACAAGCAAACCAATATAGTGCGCAAACAGATTTGCCTTTCTTTAATCATAGAACACTAGAACTGGAAGGGACCTCGAGAGGTCATCGAGTCCAGGTCCCTGCCCTCACGGCAGGACCAAGCACTGTCTAGATCAAACCTGACAGGTGTCTGTCCAACCTGCTCTTAAATATCTCCAGGGATGGAGATTCCACAACCTCCCTCGGCAATTTATTCCACTTTTAACCACCACGACAGTAAGTTTTTCCTAATGTCCAGCCTAAACTTCCCTTACTGCAATTTAAGCCCATTGCTTGTTGTCCTGTCTGCCTGTGGTCAAGGAGAACAATTTTTCTCCCTCCTCCTTGTAACACCCTTTTAGGGACTTGAAAACCGCTATCATGTCCCCTCTTAGTCTTCTCTTTTCTAAACTAAACAAGCTCAATTCATTCAGCCTTCCCTCATAGCTCATGTTCTCTAGACCTTTAATAATTCTCATTGCTCTTCTCTGGATCTTCTCCAATTTCTCCACATCTTTCTTGAAATGGGGTGCCCAGAACTGGACACAATACTCCAACTGAGGACTCATCAGCGCAGAGTAGAGCGGAAGAATGACTTCTCCTGTCTTGCTCACAACACTCTTGTTAATGCAGCCCAGAATCATGTTTAGTTTTTTTTGCAACAGCGTCACATTGTTGACTCATGTTTAGCTTGTGGTCCACTATGACCCCTAGATCCGTTTCTGCAGTCTCCTTCCTAGAGAGTCACTTCCCATTCTGTATGTGTGAAACTGATTGTTCCTTCCAAAGTGGAGCACTTTGCATGTGTCCTTATTAAACTTCATCTTATTGACCTCAGACCATTTCTCTAGTTTGTCCAGATCATTTTGAATTATGACCCTATCCTCCAAAGCAGTCGCAACCCCTCCCAGCTTGGTATCATCTGCCTCTATGCCAATGTCTAAATCGTTGAAGATATTGAACAGAACCGGTCCCAAAACAGACCCCTGCAGAACCCCACTTGTGATGCCTTTCCAGCAGGATTGTGGACTGTTAATAACTACTCTCTGAGAACGGTTATCCAGCCAGTTATGCACCCACCTTAGAGTAGCCCCATTTAAGTTGTATTTGCCTAGTTTATTGATGAGAAGATCATGCGAGCCCGTATCAAATGCTTTACCAAAGTCTGAAATGACGGTCAAGCAGCTAACAGGGCCCAGTGTGCTAGAGCGGATTTTCAGAAGTCCTGCTAGTGGGGAGGCATGGTGGCTTGCAAGGGCTAGCAATGAGAATGCTTTGTGATGGATCCTGTATACCTCCGTCTTGCTTTTCACCTAGCCCACAGCCCCCTTCCTTAAATGCACTTCCAGGCGGCCACGGGAAGCCAGACTCTGTTGCATGAGCCAGATCTCCTCATCCCTCGAGACAGCCTGTGTTAGAGGCGCTCTGCAAGCGACCGTAAGCATAGCAGCCGCCCTGTTAGCTGCAGGGGTTGGAGTAATCTTGTTTGCCCCAAGGCTATAGGAATGATGCACTAGTCATTTCATAACACAGTGGTGGAATGAGTCATCGAGTTCCGACAAAGTAGGTAGGAATGAAGATACCTCTGGGAGAGGCCGTCGACTGCTCTATTTATTACCCATGGCAACGTTATAATTGAAAACATTATTAAAAATTATTTTGGGGAGTTTTTAATTGGTCGCAATCAGCCATTAATGTGTCTCGTCCTCTGGGGTGACTCAGCGTTGGCGCCAGTGGTGGCAGAAAAGGAGGACATTGTGGATAAAGCTGTCCTTCCATCCCCTCCATTTGCTCTTATTCTCTGCCGCCCTTCCTGATCTATATAAAAGCCACCACCACAATGAATCTGGGCAGTGCGGTGAATGGGCTGGTGGCTGTCGGATTCCCACTGCATTTGCAGTAGAAGGGAATATAAGAACAGCCACACCGGGTCAGACCAAAGGTCCATCCAGCCCAGTATCCTGTCTGCCGACAGTGGCCAATGCCAGGTGCCCCAGAGGAAGTAAACACAACAGGTAATCCTCACGTGATCCCTCTCCTGTCATCCATTTCCAGACAGCAGCTAGGGGCACCATTCCCTAACAGCCGTTGATGGACCTAACCTCCGTGAATTTATCAAGCTCTTTTTTGAATCCTGTTAAAGTCCTAGTCTTCACAACATCATCTGGCAAGGAGTTCCACAGGTTGACTGTGCACTGCATGAAAAACAAAGCAACTGGCACTTTAGATTGGACCAATGATCCATCTAGTCCAGCATCCTGAAGCCAGCAGTACACCTTCTGCTTTAGGGAAAAGTGTAAGAAATCATGCAGTAAGCAGCGAAGGGGGAACCAGCCCCCATAGGAAAAGCTTCCTCACAGCTCTGAGGAAGAGTGAATGAGATGACCAGACTACAGGAAGAGAAAGGATGGGCTTGTGCATAAAGCAGTTCTGCCTCTTGTATCTGCCACAGGTTCCTTGTATGATGCAGAGTGAGTCACTTAAGCAAAAATATTCACGGATGGCCACTCTGTTGTGTTCCTCATTTTCTGCCCAATTTGAGATGTCTACGGCCCAGGTCTGAGGAGTGCTTAGCACTCACAGTGCAACTGAAGACAGTGGGAGCTGGGTCTGTGTTGAAAAGCCAACCTAGATGTGTCTGGATAGCTAAGCACTGGAATAAATTGCCTACGGAGGTTGTGGAATCTCCATCATGGGAATTTTTTAAGAACAAGTCAGGCAAACACCTGTTGGGAAGATTCTAGATGATGGGTGGTCCTGCCGTGTGTGCAGGGGACTTGATGGCTTCCCGTTCTAAGATTCCATGATCTGTAAAGTGCCGATAGAACTTCCTTGCAGGGATGAATGGAAGATAAATTCACTGGAGTATGAGAAGCACAGATACTGAAGTGGTTAGTGCCACAGAAAAGCCCAAGAGAAAATAAAGGGGATTGTATTCAATTTATGGTTTGCATGAGTGGAATAAATAAGGCATGTACTTCCCTGAGCACTGTACATGGTGTTCATGGAACAAAGCGAGGATCCTGTGGATAAAAAGGTGATTGGATATCTAAAAATGGTATTATGTTAATTTTTAGTGTTTCTAAACTTCCAAGAGCTTAACTTTGCAATTGTTATGTTTTTAACATTTTTCTATACGTAACTTTCTAGTTCAAGAAGAAAACTGACAACCCCAAATGCTATCCCATGCAATTATACTCAACTGCCTCTCCAGTCATCAATATTATTTGAACTCTGAAGCTTTAACATGGCCATCTATCACTTTGAGCAGCAAAGTGAGGGGCAACTCCATCAGCTGACAAAAGCAGAAGGTTGTTTTCCGCTGTGGACCTGACCAGACAGTAGAGAAATGAGGGAAAATGTGCTGTGAACTGAGACGAAAGGGGCAGCCCAATTTACAGATGTCGTAAGAAAATAAGAACATAAGAATGACCATACCACATCAGACCAAAGGTCCATCTAGCCCATTATCCTGTCCTCTGATAGTGGCCCGTGCCAGGTGCCCCAGAGGGAGTGAACAGAACAGGGAAGCAGAGGTAGTATGGCTGAAACTGGAGACCTCCCCATTAGAGACAGGGCTTCTCTTCCCCCAGGGGATGTTGCTAATCTTCTCATGAGTTGCTGTAAAACTAGGGAAGTGGATACTTGGTTCCCACACAAAGCTAGCAGCATGAAAAGATGCACTGTAAGCAGGGACTTATTAAAACGACAAAGTGAAACTTCCCCTCTTGAAATCCAGTTTATTTGCAGGGGGAGTAGAAGAGGACATGAGGAGAGAGCCAGGTTTTGGCAGCTGCTGGCGTTGCAGTGGGGAGCTAGAAAGAACAACGGGGCAGGAATACACATTACGAATGGCAGTGCATTGTAGAACACTCTGCAGTCAAGGGCTTGCTGGCTGCTTTTGCTGCTGTTTTGGGGCTGGCTGAATGTTGACTCTTCCCAGCACCCTGGGCTTTCGAGGGACTGCGAGTGGTTAGATGAGGGCCAGAGAGAGGCTGTGTTGTGAAATCAGTTGCAGCTCAGTCCCTGAGTCACGCTGCAGCCAAAAGCAGAGTGACAATTAACAAAGAGCAGGCAATTAACAAAGAGCCAGGGCAGTGCACCTGCTGCTTCATCTGCAGGTTGGCTGGGCCTGGGCAGGAACCTCTAAGTTGCTAGCTGTGCACTCCAGAGCCACAGGGACGGTGCTCATCACACCCTCCCGCTCTGCCTCGTGATCTGAAAACTGAAAGAAATTTACCACGTAGGTGCTCTGCAGTGGACATGGAGACAGACATCCGCTTTATCATGCAAAGTGAAGCTGAGCTGCAGCAATTTAAACAGCTGATTGCTCGTTCTGATTAAGCCGGAGTAAGATTTTACAAGATATGCTTTCAGAGCAGCACCCCAGAAACATTGTGTTGTTGCTGAGGTGTGACAGCCTACTTGCTCGCAGGGTATTGAAGAGAGAGCTGAAAACTGCTCATTTTGCTCTTAAATATGTCCTTTGAGACTGGCATGGGACACTTCGTCTTGGCTGAGCATCATTGTTCACCCTCATGACTATTATAATACCACGGTTCCATTTTGCTTGTTTTATAAAAGCATCAAGTATCATAAAGATACAGATATTTCTGTATTTAATTGTCATTTAGGGGATAGTCTATTTTATAAGGAAGCCAGAACTGAGTAATGTACATCTGATTCATTATTTGATATTAACTCGGGCAGGTTTGGGATGACAGTGGCTTTAAGAAGATGGTTCACATTTTAGTCAGCACCTTTCTTCTGAAATAAAATGGTTTTACCAGGCTGGCATGCAAGTGAAACGGGGCTTATTAAACGCAGGGTCACTTTGTACCTCAGAAGCACAAAACACAGGGACATCCAGGGTCCCTGTGCCCATAAAACTGGCCAACTGGCCATGTGTACGAAGCACCCTCACAGATTTCCAAAAAGGGACAATCCTGGGAAAACCGGGATAGATGACAATGCCATAAGAA
>JANRFK010006693.1:3767477-3779605 GCA_030068395.1 Apalone spinifera
GTAGGGGGGTGTGGAGAAGCTGGCAAAGGGCTCAGTTGGGCTGTAGGGTCTGGGAGCCAGCAAGCAGCTCAGTTGGTCTGTGGGGGAGTTAGGAAGCCTGGGAGGGTCAGGGCAGGGTAGGGCTAGCAGTAGAAATGACCTCCCCTGATCCAGAAAAATCCCTCATCTGGGACCAGTCAGGCCCTGAGAGTGCTGGACCAGGGAGGTCCAACCTGTTGTAAATGTAGCAAAGAATTCTTGTCAGATGTATAAATGAAGTAGTTCTGCTTCAGGACTATGTATTAATCTTGTGTATTTGCTTAACTTAGACACACAAACAAGACCATAACTTGCTATTTTTATTACGTTCTCTAGAAAAGTCAGTCACACTTTTTGAATGCCAGCTAGGGGTATTAGCTATCGGTTAATAGAGTAGTTGACTAACCACATGAATTTTTAGCGGTTAGTCAACTATTCTATAGTTTCTGAGTGCAGGGCCAGCAGCCAGTGCAGTCTGGCCTCACTCCTGGAGAGCCCCCTGCTGCCCTGCCCTGAGATGCCAGTCAGTGAAGGGAGCCAGTTTAAAAACCAGCTCCGCGTGCAGACTGTCTGCTTGCTGCCCCACACTGCTGCCTCTGATATAAAGGCAGCAGTGTGGGGTAGCAGCAGCCCCTGTCTGCAGGGGGTCCCGAGCTCTCTGTGGGCAGGGTCTCTGATAGAGGCACCAGCATGAAGAAGGTGGTGGGGAACCAGCTTTTAAGCTGGCTCCCCCAGCACCGGCACCTGCTTGATATAGAGGCAGTGGATAGTCGACTGTTAAGCTGAGGCTTATCAGTTAGTCTAGTGGTTCCCAAATCACTTGTCTGCAGACCAGTGTTGGCCTGCAAACTCCTGGCTGCTGGGTTGGGCTGGTAGCCAGAGCTCAATCTGGCTGTTCACGGAAGCTCAGCTTGGGCAGCCATGTGGCTGATTTTGCCCACCGGCAGCCCTGAGGCTGAGGCATCGGCAGGAAGAGGCAGAGCAGGAAGCACCTTCCACCCAGGTAAGATGTTAGCCTGTCAGGGCTCTGTGCTTCCCTCTCTACCTTTACCCTTGATTAGTTGATAAGGGGAGTGCTCTCTATCCCACTGCTCCTCTCCCTTTGAAATGCACAAGAGCTTCCCCTGGCTCTTGTATCTTTCAAAGGGAGAGAGGCAACAGGGAGCAAAGCAGTCCCTGCTGGCACTGGTTCCCCTCTGTGTGTCTCCCTTTGAAATGCACAAGAGCTGCCTGTGGCTCTTGTATCTTTCAAAGGGAGAGGAGCAGCAGTAGGGCTGGCGAGAGTGTGACTGTTTCAGTCCCTGCTCATGCTGTTTCCCTGCCGCTCCCTGTCCGCTGTGGAGAAGGTACTGGGGGTGGGAGGAATTGGCCCCCAGCACTGGCTTGTGCTCCCACTCCTTGCTGCCTCTCTCACCACTCCATGTACAGCAGTGGCTCCAAGTCCTGCCCCTCATCTACAGGCACCAACCCCACAGCTTCTACTGGCCACTGTTCTCCATTACTGATGAATGGGAGCTGCAGGAGTGATGTCTGCAGGCAAAGGCAGCATGTGGAGACCCGCTGCTCTGACTTTCTCAGGGGCTGCAGGGGCATGCTGGCCACCCTCAGGAGCACAATTACTGCAGGCATAATTACTCCAGACATTACTCTGGTAGAGGCAGTAGGGGGGGAAGCGACTAGTTGAGTTCCTACTCTACCATCCGATAAGCAAACAGTTGCTTACATCCCTAGGAGGGAGCGTGTGTGCGTGCTGCCAATGGTCGCTCCCCCGTCCGTGTGGCAGTAACAGCCTTGCTCCCTAGGGGGGACAGCCTTGCTCTGGGGAGTGTGAGTGTGGGGTCAAAGGGCAAAAGTGTTTTGGGTGAGGACGTGGTGGGGTCACAGGGCAAAAGGCTGTTGGCATGGGCTGTAGGAGTCAAAGGGCACAGAGCATACAGGTGGGGGTCAAAGGGTGTTAGGTTCTGGAGAGCAAAGGGCTGGGTTAGGGCTAGGTAGAGAGGCAATATTTGATTGGTATAGTCATACATTATATGTATAATGAATATGAAAATATGCAAATAACATTTTGTCAGTCCACAGAAAGTTTGTGAAGGTGTTTGCCAGTCCACGGTATAAAAAAGCTTGGGAACCACTGGGCAATAAATGATTCCCTGTAAAATTATTATACAAAAATTTGGATGACCTGCAAATGCTAATTGGACATTAATAAACAGTGTTTATTTCTAAGACTGAGCACATCCAATCAATACTTTGTAACCTGCATACTTATCTATGGTGTGCTTCATTGCAGGATTCTGATTAGTCAGCTTGCTTTTTTTCAAAACCCAGTCTCTTTAATGCGGTAGAGTGGTTTTATGGTGGAACTGGGAGCGAAGATTCAAGGGCTGTGTTCTTGGGCCAATCACTTAACCTCTCTGACACTGATCCAGTTGCAAAATGTACACCGTAATACTTCTTGCAAGGTGGTTAAAGCTTCATTAGAGTGTATAAAGTGCTTTGAACTCATGTATTCAGATAGCTTTCTTTAGGTATGAACTGTTGTATATAATTCAGAACATTCAGTGTGTTTGGAGGAAGCCAACTCTTTATTCATACATACAAAAGTATAAGTGATTTGAGTGACAGAAATAGGGCAAACGAGACAGTTCTCTATAATGACATTGGCTCCAAAGTAGGAGTTGTGTGTCTTGTTAGCTGTCCAGGAAATCTTTTTGATTAAAATCTGGCATGAGCCTTGTGGTAACCTGAAATTCTGTTGATCACTATATAAATATTTTATCCACTCCATCTGTCAGCCAGAGCCATCATAGAATCAGTTGTTTGTTTGTTTGTATTAATATTTGTAATCGGTTTATACTATACCTAGCAAAACTATATTGACTTTTTATCACATTGCCCACCCACTTTCTGGCAGTTTTAGCATAACCTATATGTAGAGCGCATTTTGCGCATCATAACACAACATTTATCAGAGAGAAAGCGGGTCTAGAGAAAAGGAGAACGTTACGGAAGCTATATTAGTAGCCCACATTGGCTTGATCCTGAATGAATTCAACCAAGTTGGCAGTGACTTTGATGCAAGGATTAGGCCCACCAAGAGGAATCTGTAGTTGCCGTAGCATAGTGAGAAGTATTCCTGTTACTAAAAGGTTAATAGTTCATGAAGTAAAGGTGAACTCCCTATCTCTTCTAAACTATTGTACCTATATAGCCAATGAGAAGCGCTGATTTTTGTGGACACTTCCCATCTTCTTTCTGAGGAAATACTCAAAGCATTCTGTAGCTTTAGAATCGAGGTAAAACCCTAAAATCCATAGAATCAGAATAAAATAGATAGTCTTCTAAACTAGAATCCACCTCACATGCATATTGCGTTTTCGAATAACCTGTTTTGTGTACACTTCTGGCCTGAATCCTGCTCAACTGTTCTATGATTGGCAGAGGAAACAGCTGTTTTGGAACCCTGGATCCTATTTCAGTCCAGCAAGAGACTTGTGTAAGAATTGAAAGCACACAGAAAGGCATGCTGGAGCCTTTGCAAGCCCAGGTGGTATTTAACTGCAGGACTCAATGCTTACTCCGCAACTTTTGTCTGTCTTACTCTAGAGAAATAATGTTCTCAATTGGTTGGTTGATAAAATTGGGAATCAGAACAGTGCTTTCAAGTGCTACTGGGATGATCTAACCACCCAAACAAAGATCAGATACCTTTCACAGTAGGCCTGCAACAAGAGAAACATTTGTCCTTAATGGGTACAGTCAGGTCACCATGCCCACAGCAGCAAGCTGCCAGGCACACAATATGTCAATCGAGATGAACATAGACATTCAATAACCAAATCTTAAAATAGCTGCTGTGAAATACCAGCTGTTCCCTCATTTCTACACTTAAACCACCTTTGAGGGGAAGATAAACCTTACTCCTCACCTTGGATAGAAGAGAGAAAATATTATCTTAAACTGTCATGAGGTAACTTTAATGCTCTTAGCACTTGCATTTGCATGTCTAGCTTAGGAGGGGAAAGAATTGGATAGTTGCACTGGCATTCCAGCTTGGAGAGCTACATATTTCTGACTTAATCTGATGCATTTAATATCTGACTCAAGTCCATAGGCATGAATGGCTCGTTTTAGTCTTGACAGACACAGAAAAAATGTCTAAGGTTGGATGTCAGTCATGTTGTCATAGTGATAAGGGAAGTGTGCTTTATAAAAGTAATTCACAAGTTTTTTCTCACAAGAGGTTGGTTTGCGTTTGCTCTTTTATTTAAAGTGTGGGATAAAAGATGTATGATTCTTCTGACTAAAGGTGAAAAATAATAGGTATGTATTCTAGAATATAAGTACTAAATCAGAAGAAATGGAACACTTCTTGAAAATAATTGTAACAGGAGTTTTGCAAGACTGAAGCCTGAGCAATATCACCCACTTCCTTGGTGCATTATTATAATCCATACTTATTGAAATGTGTGGGAATAGGGAACATCAGTGCTAATATAATGGCCAATATTGATTGCAGGGAATTCAAAGAAAACACTAAATGGTGAAGGACCTTCAGAAAACTTAAAGCATGTTTTGCATGGTAAAATGAAATTAACTATGGGCATTTGAAAGATGAAAATTTCTAGGAGTAGATGAATTAGTGACCCAGAGAGTGCTAGGAGCGAATAGATGAAATTACACAGAGGAAAGCATGAGATATCAGGAAAAAACATTTGTCAGGCTGTCTTCCAAATACGTTGTGGACATTTTGTTAATCAAAACTAAAATGGTCAAAGAGCAGAAATACATAGTATAGAAAACAACTCTGCATTGGCAGGAGAATGGACTAGATGACCTCACCACTTAGATTGTCTGACATCATTGTCAGCCTTTCAGAGAACTTGGTTTCCAGAGTTCAGTTCCAGAGCCATTTCACAAATGTGATTGGATGCATTTTAAAATTGTCTTCTAAAACAGTTATTACATACTCAACACTAGCATTGGAAATGCTAATGACCAACACGTGATCAAATGATCAACACACAGATGATCGGAAATTAGGCACAACTTGGAGAATCCTACTACTTGGCTTGATAGAACAAATGGTGAGTAGGAATTGGTGCACAAGAGAGTTTGGTCTCAGAGGGGTAGCCTTACTAGTTTGTAACTTTAAAAACAATGAATAGTCCTGTGCCACCTTAGAGACTAACATATGATGCTATATGATAAATATACTATAAATATATTTTGTTAGTCTCTCTACCACAGGACTACTCATCGTTTTTGACCTCAAAGGTTAGTTGTTTTTTTCCCCTTCTCTTATGTGTAGCAGGATGATTACCTATATTATAGAGGAAAGGAAGTTCTAGTATGTTGTTTCCCAAACTGGTCTGCAAAACCACTTTGAGAAACCTGTTAACTGGCTGCTCTAGTTTGTTTGTTTACCAGTGCCATTGCCATGGAGCCTTGCAGCTCCTTTTGGCTCTGTTTCACCATTTGCAGCCAAGGGGAGCTGCAGTGGGCTGCTGCTTCCCACGGCTCCCCTTGGCTGCAAACTGCAAAACGGAGTCAATAGGAGCCACAGCGCCGGTAAATAAACAAACTGTTGCAGCCTGTTAACAGGTTTCTCAACGTGGTTTCATGGACCACTTTGAGAAACACTGATCTAGAATGATGGTTACTAACATTGCTGGGAATATCTAGACTTAAATGTCTTGGAGAGTGATAGCTCTTCAACAACCAATACTTGCTTGCTTGTTGTCAGTGTTTTATCTCTTGGATTAAATGGTGTTCTCAGAGAGAAATGTTTAGCCACAGGACATTTGACCAATGGCAAACATTTGGACTAGGAATGTAATAGTGTAGTCAATTAACTGATTAACCAATAAGCAAAAGCTTATAGGTTAATGGTATAGACTACACGAATTTCCCTCTTCCCCCCCCATCAATAAATTTGTTAGCAGGCTGGCCAGCAGCCCGGCTCAATCCTGGCTTGCAATGGGTCCAGAACCTACCCCCGCTGCGGCTCTGTATTTAAAGTATATTAGGAGCTAGGCAGCTTGTGCCAGGTCTGGGAGCTCAGACTTCCCCTGGACAGGGGCTGCTGCCACCCTGCCCTGCACAGGGCAAAAGTCAGTTAGTCTGCGAAGGGAGCTGGTTTTTAAACTGGCTCCCCTCGTGGATCAGCTCCCGCCTGGCAACCCCTGTTGCAGGGAGCTTCTCAGGAGTGGGGCCGGAGTGCACTAGCTACTGGCCCCACCCCCGGGCGCTATAGAATAGTCGAGTAACCAATAAGAATTCATGAGATTAATCGACTATTCAATTAACCGATATTTAACATCCCTAATTTGGACTGTCACTCATCTTTGCATTACTACTTTCAACCCAAAATTGTCAGTGCAATGGTGCTGTATTGTTATAGTAGGCATTCTACATCGGAAGCTGCCAGTTAGGATTATGATGGAACTCTGTTTTCAGATCCCCATAACTTTTTATTTGTTCTTAACCCAGAATTGTCATGGAAAACTTAAGCAGAATTGGAAGTTTTATTCCTTTGAGTTATGGAAAGATAAAAACTACTTTGTTTTAAAGATAGTTTGTTTACAACTCAAAATGACTGAACTTTATTGTCAGAAATGTTTAGAATGGCTAGTCTGATGACTTTTTATCCCCCCAAATCACCTCTAAAATTCTGATATTAGTATAGGTGAGTAACTTGTTCTAATTTTGGGAGTTAATGATGCTATTTAGTATCCGAGCTAATTGCTGCACAAAAGGTTCTTGTGGTAGAACTTAAAGGTATTTCTCCACACAGTGCACAGTCAGCGTATGGGACTTGTTGCCATGGGTTGTTGTGAAGACTAAAAGTGTAATTGGGTTAAAAAACAAGTTGTGTAAGTCCACGGAGTATAGGTACATCAGTGGCTATTAGCCATATGGTCAAGGATGTGACCCATGCTCTGGGTTTCTGTCTCTGACAGAAGCTAGGACAGGATACTGGGATAAATGTATCATTAGTCTGACCTCTTGAGGTTGACATGTACTCTCCCATCATATTCTTTAAGTGCGGTCTGAGAGAGGATTGTTCCATTTAATCATTTTAGCTTATTGGTGCTATGCATCTGAAGGGAGTCAACACTTTCATGCTTTATGGTGAGCTCCAATAAAATAAAGGGTTTCCTGCTGTCTGTGGCCAACAGAAGGTCATACAGAATCTGTGCCCATATTGCCCACTTTTATCTTCTTGATCCCTTCCTCTGCTGCTAGTCTCTTGTTCCTTCTGTGCAAACCACTGTATGTCTAGAACTGAGACCTAAATTTTCTCTAGTATTGCAGTTTTTGTTAACATTCTCCCTAACGTATTGTTATAAGATAACATATTTCCTGTGCTCTAAGGTGCTTTCCTGGTTGCTGAGCAGCTTCTCTGAGTAAATATTTAGCATTTTATTTTTGTATTGTATGTTTCTGTACAAGTAATCAGAGCCTCTTGGTTAACCAAAATTACCAAGTGCATTTCCACTTGTATGTTTCTATTCCTTGCTTACTTAGCAATTAGGTAGGGCAGTGCTCATTGTCACTGGAAATGCGAAAATGATGGTTATGTTAGAACCAATAATTATGTTTCTTTTGAGCTGTCCTAAAGTTTGCATTGCATGTTAATTAGAGTAAATTACCTTGCCTAAATGTAATTCATTGTCGAATGAATGAGCTAGTATGGATATACACACAAATGACTTTTGGTTTCCTCAAAAAACTCTGTTCTCATTATAATCAAACACTCTCTATGTATTTGCACATATATATAGTTTAGGTAAATGTATATTTTGCAAGAAAGAGCAAATAGCTGTTCCTATTGTATTGAAATTGAGCTTTATGAAAAACTTGTTAATGCATTTTGTTGGGTTAGTTTGTAGCTAACTTATGTTTTTGTACTAGTTACAATTAAAATGTGATGGTGTTATCTCTAAAGTGGGAAGTTTTTCTGCAGATTCTTTGCAGTCAATGCTTGCTTTAATTGTTACACAGTATCTACCTAATCCCTGAATTCTAAGGGCTATGATTGCGTTCCTCCCACAAACGCTCTGGCTAGCATTAAATTTGCAGTGACCTTTCCCATCTCCAATATTTGACATCAATGATGCATTTTGTATTTGATTTTTTGCTTCCCTCCTCTGGTTCCACATTTTCCTCTTCACAACTTAGAAATTTTTTAGGATCCCAGTTCTTACCTGAATTAATAAATGTATCTAGAAGAGTTTCCCTCTTCCTTCCAACTTTTCCAGTCTTGTCCCTAAGCAATATCAAAGTACTAGCCTACTATATGGGCTAAAAGTTGAGTGAAGTTTTTGAACTAATTATGGAACATTTATCAGCTAATGTACCAAGACAGCAGGGGAGTAAAATTTTATGTTTCGTACAACAGAATTCCAATGCTTTTTTTTTTTTCTGGTGTCAATTTTTAGTAGAACTTTTTACTGTTAACACCATTGTGAAGCACTTCATATCATTTACTCCTTTAAAATAATGTATTGTAAACAAACACAACCCGTAAGTACACTGCAAATACTCTTAAGCCTTCAGCAGTACACTTGAAATCCTTCACATTTGTCTTCAGTCGCTGTTACTTTGAGGTTTCAGATCTTTTGTGTTTGGTTTACAAATGCGTCAGAGAAAAGTTGATTCAAATTGTTTTGGTTAAAAATAACTGAATTCTTTCTTTTGATCTTTGGTTTCATATATGCTTTCATAAAATTTTAAGTTCTGGCCCGAATGTGAATGGTCTCTTTAAATGTACCATGCTATATAATTTTGTGTGTCTCAAGCTATTTTCAATAGAATATAGGTTCTCTTGTATAAAACATGACATAAGCATAAGCAGGCCTTGGTTTCTTTGTTTTGTTGAGTGCATTTTTCAGCACCGAAGAGGTTAAATACTGCAAAATATGCTGAATCAGCGTCTGTTGAAAATTGAAATGGGCTTTTGGGACACTTTAACACCCAGAGGTCACGCTAGCCTGTTGTTCATTAAATATGAAATTAATTCCCTTGTGAAGTAGAATGAGTACATTGATTCAGTGAAATGACCTAACCTTAATGAGAACTGCAAAGGAATTCTAGGAAATACCATGGTAATGTATGGATACTAATGGGTAATCTTGGTTTCTGTAGGAAACAGCAATATTGTAACTGGTCTCATGGTTTTTGTAGTAATATTTGTTTTGGCATGTTCATAAATAAATCTGCTAAAATACCAGTCAGTATGTCAGCCAAAAAAAAAAAAAGGTCCTTTCTTTGTTGGGGGCAAATCTATATGTTGCTTTCAGAACAAATGGACTACAGTTGTAAATAAGTTTGTGCTCAGGAGGAGGATACCTGAGTTCAAGAGCCTCTTATTGTCTACCAACTTAGCATATAAAAGATAAAGAGGGATAAAACTGAAGTACAGCTTCTCTTTTAAATATTTCGAGGGGATGCTGAAGGCTGTTAAACTGTCTTCTGTCTTGCTTATGTGTACTTCAGTCTTCAGATGGTCTTTGCAAATGGCAAAAGCTACTGAGAATGGACACACACACCTGAAAATTCAGCCATGTGTCTACAACTATTAATTCTGTTTGAGACAATTTCTGGCAATAATGGAAAAGTAGGAATGCAATAGCCTCCCCTTACTTACTCTTCCTGGGACTCAAAACTGGCTGTTTAAAACCCAGGCCTGACGCCCTTGCTTACAGTACATTCTGTCCAAAATTCTGATCCTGTGAAACAAATATAAAACTGTGCCAATTCAGCAAACAAAGAATTGTGTAGTACAAAGTCCTCAAAGTACCTTGCACCAGCTGACCCATAAATCTTTCCAGTATCCATGCCAACGAACTGCAAAGTCCTAAGGAGTCTTTGCAATTTAATTTCACTATTCTATAAAGTCCACAAGAGCTTGTGCAGTTGCTTTGAGCCTGATGAAAGTCACACTTTGTCAAAGTTCACACATCATCTACTACACTGACCCATGATTGCTTCAGTCCAGATGATTCAGACCATAGGACTTATCTGTTTGTTAGGACCCTCCCTGCAAAAGACCATGCTATCCAAGAAGGCTGTTATGCCTAAAGATGTTTTCCCCAGACAAATCTTTATGTAAAAACAGCGGGTGTACACTTATCCCATTGTACTTTAAGTCTACAGGAGTTATAAACTTCTGAACATTTTAGAACACTTCACATACTTTAAAAAAAAATGCAACCAAGCTGAAATATTCATGGTGGGACTTTCAAAGATGCTCAGGAAGCCTTACCATTTGTCTCATTGGGAACAGAATGAGAATCTCTATCTATATATGTGAACATTTACCGAAATATCTCTCAATGGGAAAAACTTGTATAAATCTGTTAAGTAGAACATTTGTAAGATGTTTGGGGGAAGAAGATACATTAGGAATGCTAGCACAAAACATGACAAAACAATGGCAGCAGTCAAGATTTTCTAATTCAGTGCATTTTTTGGGATATGTAGTGTTTATTTCTAGATTGGTAATCCAGATCAATCCTGGGCTGCCCTTTTTAGCCTTGACAAGGGCATGAGACTGAAATTTACTCAAGGAATACCCCAATAATCTTCTAATGCCCATAATTAAAATGAAGGTTCAGCTCTTATTTATAAATCAGCTGCTCCTCATGTCAGACTTCACTATTGCCAAATCTGAGTGATCAGCCTCACAATCAGGGCAGATGCAGTTGTGATGTCACAAACCATGGACTGTAGGATCAGTAGATGAACTGAGCAAGAGGAAGAGGCCAATTAGAAAAAGGCTCTTTTCTAGGTGTTTGGAGTGTAATATAATTTTATTAACTAGAAGATTATGGCAAAGGTCCTGGATACGTAACTACAATTTATAATAAACGGAGATTGCCATTTTTTCCCCAAGAACTAAAATAGTTTTAGTTTTTTGTAGATCTGAGGCACAATAGATTTTTTTTTTTTAACTGAGCTCATTTCTCAACTAGGGTTAAAACTTAAGGAACTCTTTTTTTGAAAGAAGATAGATCAGTTAATCCACTGAAGCTCAGTCCCAATTTGGATACAGTAATCCTATCCCACCCCCACACAAAAGCTGTCCAATCATTTCTTAAGCAACTCTGGGGTTTGGTTTAACAGTCTGGGTTATTCGTTGTTCTTTGAGTCACTACAAGATGCTGTCTTTGCATAGACTGTAATTAGAAGTCTGTATCTTTTGGATGTCTTGCCTTGCAATGAATAAACCTCTACAATGTTAAGAAAATGTCAGAGTAAGAATGGGCTGTGGAGCAGCACTCATCAGTTGTAGTTCTCATCTGTTAACCAGGTAGGTGTCTACCCTGCAGGTTAGAAGTTGATGATGAATGGAATTAGTGTGACAAAAATACCAATGAACTTATTTTCATTTTGATTTTTTAATCAGAGATTTCAGAGATGTGTTTAAGGTTCCTAAATATTGTAAGTTGAGTTTGTGCTAAATGCCATTGAACTTAATTTACTATACAGTGTAATACAAATCTGTAAATATTAGATATTCAACATGCTATGTTTGTAGAGCTGTGTCCATTGCCTGTCATAGTTATACTAAAATCAGAGCTCAATTTTGCCAATATTTCCTTGAACTGCCAGTTTATCTCTGAATAGTGACACTTTTCCAGTCTCAGTTGTGCCACCAACTGGATGGGTTTTTAGGTATTTTTAATAATCTTTAGGAAAGATAATTTTAGAACACATTTCAGTATATAATTCAGATATCGTGGAGTATTTTGTAAATAGTTGTTGGAAAGGCGTAGAACATTGCTATTAGATTTCAGATTTTATGTAACAGGTTCAACTCCATTGGGGAATAATGGAAGTTCTTCATGGCGAATAAAAGGGCAGCCTTGCCCATTCATAAGGAGAATTGTATAGTTTCAAAGCATCTGAAAAATGTCGACAGTAACCTTTTCAAAATATGTTTGTGTGCTGATTTACACTTAATGGCACCCTTGCCCATTAGAAGTGTAAAAGTGGGAGAAGGGGATGAAAAAGACAGTATGTGGAATAATTTCCTTTTGTATACTGTACAGGTTGAATCTCTCTAGTTTAGGGGTGTGCAAAAGGGCCTCCGTGGCCTAGAT